>MU396774.1:0-164043 GCA_022578855.1 Nemania serpens
CATTGACTGCATTAGAAAGAAAATCAGGATTTTCTAATCCAGATCTTCTGATCATCATCCCACTGCAGTTTGACGATGCGACGGATTAGTTCTCCAAGTTTTATCGAGGCGAATATGTGTGGCACATCCCCCAGGGTGATTTGCTCAGCAGTATGAAGAACTAGTAATCGTTCACAGAGCATCTGATCGTTGATAAATTCCTGCTCTGGGACTTCGTTTCTGCGGCACACGCATGGGAAAGCCCCGTTAGAATGTTCCGTACGGTTCCAGAATGCTACCTTTTCACCATCATATCCGATGGCACCCTTGAATTGGCAGCCACTGGGGTAAGATACGATAACGATCTCCCTCATTGTGGCCATTTTGAATATAACTGCTGAGTAACGATTCGATGAAGCGGAGATGAGGAGACTGCCGGTGCGCTCAGTTTTGGTGTGGAAATTTATCGCCGAGCAAAGCTTCAACAGTGCTGTAGAAAGTTGCTAGGTCGGACACCTGACTTTCTGCCATCTAATGATGAGCCGTTGTCAGCACATCAGTCGCCATTTATGTGATCAGCAGTCGTCGCAAGTCCAAAATAGAAGATAAAGGACGAGCTTCTTCTGTTACTACAACAGCTTCATCTTCCGCGCAACACCATAGTTCTCGCCGTTCGTGATTAATAAAAGATAGGAGGGAGGGGCTTCAACAAAGAGAGTGTAAATGATAATCTATCTATTCCGTAACTACACACTTCCAAAAAATGTAACCTGCTCCCCAGTAACTACAGTATAGCAGCTTTGATTTATAAAAAAAAAACAAGAGAGAATAACAGACAAGATAGCTAGCAATAGCAATAACAACGGGCAATAACAACGGCGCTAGGTCAGGAGACTGAGCCTAAGTTCATCTCAACCTAGCTACGATCTATAAAGCAAAGAATACACACAGAGAGAGACAGAGCAGAGATTAAACAAATCTAATTGTGCGGATAAACTCGCTGAATAGATACCGTTCCATCTGATATTTAAATAAAAGCATACACAGAGTCAAGTTCAGCATCGTATCGAAGTTGAGTGCGATTTAATCGATTTATCCCACCACCCCTTTTTCATTCTCTGGTAATAAAGACACCAACGCCTCTAAAATCAGTCGTTCGACGAGAGACAAGCTCTATGATATGCATGTTATCCATATTATCCCAAGAGAATTATAGGACAGGCGATGACAACATCAAGAAGGGAACCTAGACATCGGCCCAATCACACCTATAATTAATAAATGGGGCAACAGGAGTCGGCGAGTTGGGGGAAACAAGTCGCTTGATTTAAATAGCAGCCTTTACCCGCCACGTTTACGTAGAGCCCGTCCTCTTCACTCATTGATGTTTTGAGATCATTGTGACAAGCTCACATGAATGCTTAGGCTTGGCGATTCCTTATCAGTTACTACTGAAGTGCGAGTTGATCAGACAACATAGATCAAGTGTTGCAAAAAGGTAACTGTGCAAAGATCTGTCCATATTGCGGTAGAGACTAGTAAGGATCTCGCATCCTTGATGTGTATCTCTTTACCCATCTTTACCCATTCACCATGACAACTTTCGTAGACCGTACCCTCTTCCTTTTAATCCACGTCAAATGGATTAGCAAAGAGGTAGTATAGTAGCTGTACCCCACCCCCTACTCCATTCAGGCCAACCTTCAAACAAAAGTGGAAATTCAGTCCACGCCTTTTACGCCATCATATGCGGATCTCCTTTCCGTGTCGGAGCATACGGTCAAATAAAAGTGTGCATCGGAATCGCACACGCGAGTTTTTTTTGGTAGCTAAAGGTGCCCTTAATAGACTGCGTAATCTTGCCAATGGTTTCCTAATTGGCCGTCTAGTACACTTTCTTCTTCTCATCGATACTGAACTGTCCCGGGCCGCTGTTGACAAGTAGAAGCAGGCCACCGACGATGGACAGGATCTGGAAGAAATCGTACTTGGCGAAGTCCTTGTGGGGGTGATGCTCGTGAAGCTATACCGCAATTAGTCTCGCGACCCTTCGGCTGGGGGATGAAAGTGGCAGGGTCACTCACAGTCCAGAAATTGTTCACCAGCAAGTTGAAGATGCTCAAGATGACGACGAGGAGGGTGGCGCTGAACTTGGCCTTGAAGCCGACAACGACCATTACGCAGGCAATGAAACCGATAGCGGAGACAACAACTCTCCAGATGGACCATTCACCGCTGAAGACGAAGCCAATGAATAGGAAGATGAGGAGCACACGACCAGCCAGTTGGAAGTACATCTTCCGGTCCTTCTCGTCAAGAGTAGGCAGGCCGGCGAATGCCTTGGTCTTCCGAACCCACGAGTCGGAGAGGACCATGACAAGTCCGCCAATGACGGAGAGGTTACGGAGGAAAAAGTTGAGGTCAAAGATGAGGCCATAGCCGAGGGCCTGTGTTACGACAACGCCCATCAAGCCGGCTACGGCGTAATCGGAATGCTTTCGAATGATGACAAGGGTGGAGCACGAGACCATGGCAATCACGTTTACGATGAGGAACAGGTGTGTCAGGCCGTTCGGGACTGCGGAAATGGTCTCGTTAGCGAGCAGGCCTCGGATTGCGGCAAGCGGGTAGCGATTCCAAGCTTCTTACTATGGCGGTACGAGTTCAGGTAGACCAATTGATCAGTCCATTGTGTTAAGATCCTCAGGGCGTCTTCGAGAAAGGTAACAACAATCAAGAATCGGCCGATGGCAGGCAGGTATCTGCACAAGGCGAGGGCCCGTTAGCGAGTTTGGCACGAGACCAGAAGGTCGGATCAGCAGTCCTCAGTCGATGCAGACGAAACATGTAGAGGAAGCGCCGGCGCATATTTCCCCTGCAAGAGCGCCGCCCGAGGGCATGGAACGGGGCATGGGAGTTTCACGTACGGCTTCAAGGGTTCGCTCAGCGAGTCCAGGACATCCTCGATCTTGCTGGTCTGGGCCCTTATGGTATCCAGGGGGCTCGGATCTTCGCCGCTCAACTTCGGGCCCCCAAAGGGAGATTGGTTGCTCAGCTGGTAGCCGGCGGTGCCTCTGATCTGGGCCATGTCGTCGTTGAAGTTGTTGTTGTTGCTGTTGATTGCCGAAACAGATAGTTGGACGTGGTAGACCTGCCTGCTGCTCCGGCCGGAGAATCGGTAACAGCAGAGGTCGGCAGTGGCAATGCTGACGCGGTTCGTGCACTGAGGCGAGGCAGAATGCCGGCACGACGAGATCGAGGTCGGAGAAACGAGGTTGGAGCGTTGGAACAGCCGCACGCGGTACCTATTTTTCGAGGTGGGATGAATGGATTGTGCGCGCTACCTACTTCATAGGTCGGGTCAGAACCAAGAGAGAGCAAGAGAGTGCGCCACAACAAAGTCCGTGTGACGAACCAGCTGAGATGCAGTCGTTATTGTTGTCGTCGTTGGCTGCCGGCCCCTTCGGTGTTGAGGGGAAAAATGCTGTGAAGGAAGATGGAAGGATTGGGGAGCTCCCAGAGTCAGATCGATGCTGTGGAGTGGTGCCCTGTCAATGTGTGTGTGTTCAAGGTGGGTAGGCTTTATCTGTCCCACTACCAGACAACCGTGTCCTCAATTGAACTGGGAGCGGTAATGATGCAACTGGTACACTGCCTACCTAACCTATGTTGGCGCTATAATCACCTGTTCCGCTGGCCTATCCTCGTCTCCCGCCAATAGGGGTTCGCTGTTTACTGGGACTTCCCGCAGTGTACTGTACTAGTGGCATCCTGTACAGTAGTACCTGTAGGTACCTATAGTGCTTGCTTCTACTGGGAGGTGCTGATGTACTGGCGATCTGCGCTAGCTCATTTAGTCCATTAGGTACCTCCATGAACAGATACCTGCCTCACCAAGTTTGGCGCCCCAGTTAATAAATCGTACGTGAGAGCATACCTACATACATAAGGTACATGTAGCTCTAGGTACTTAGATGTCGGGTAGTGTACATGAACTCTTTACCTATAAATATCGTTTCTATGAGACGCCCAATGCCATATGTAGTTAGTGTACCAACTTCAACAAGTAATTATCGAACCACAGATGTAGTGGGGAATCTCGTGAGCCTCAATGATGAAAAAAGGCTTGACGGAGTCCATGGCCAGTCATTCTTACATCAGCACTGTTGTTGGATAAGTCTTATAAATAATTAATTACAACATGCTAACGATGGCCCCTTGAGAGCATATTTGTGCTGATAAGTTGCCAGTGATGTTTAAGTGATTAGGTAGGGATAAGAAGTGACCAATTATATAGGCTGCCTTATGTTAGGCAATTTTTGCTTTCTTTTTGTTAACTGACTAGTTTTCCAATAACAAGATGAAAGTTGTTTTGAATTTCTTTTTCTCTTTTTCTTCTGAGAATGAGCTGCATATTCTAATTTATGACCGCCTTATAGCAATCTACTAGCGCTCACAGTTAAACTACGGGCAAACCACAAGAGTTCATCCAGGAATCTTATGATGCTCCAGAACCGGGGATTTAGGTAGCTTTGTATATTTCTATACCAGGATAATAATACATTGGATCGACCAGGTCCAGGCATTGTTATTTGTGTTATACATTAGCGCATGGTTCGGTTGTATGGCAGCAGTAGCTAAAAGGATGTTGGAAAATCTAGAGTCTTGAAGAGTTGCCTTGTATCAGTAGATTAATGGTGGTGAGCCTTTCAAAGAACCTAGATGCGAGCTCGTGCTGTGTGAGCTTTTGTATCTGTGCACACAGGTTAGACTCATGTAGGTTTATGATTTGGTTTCACATGATAACTAACCTTGCATGATGCATAGCGAGTGATGGGAAAGGTTAGATAGGCTCTGTCCACCAAGGTGTTGAATTCGCTGCTGGCCCAGTATATATATGCTTTGCCGCCGTAGTAGGTATGGGGCTAATCCCTAGTTTAGGAATCTATTCCCATATCGTGAATCAGCTCATGCTATACATAGCTGTTCGACCGATGACCTCGCAATAGAGATGATACGCTGACACGTCGGGGGCTCGCCCGGGTTTATGTGAAAGAAAGCGCAATTGGGTTGCGAGACACCTGCATCGACCAGAGCATCCATGAAAGCGTGCCTTGCCTTCGCTTTGTTCTCCATTAATGTGACGATATCCTTGAGGCCAAGGTGGAATGGGTCATCAGGTGTTATTTCTGTACCGCAGCGGCCTGAAATGCCATAGACATCAACCTTCAACAGGGCTCGCACTGCAAGTCGCCACATGACGGGCTCCATTTCCCTATACTCGAAATTTTGCTGGGTGCCGCATAATTTATCGTCAACACCACCCAAGCCCCCCCAGATACCGCCGAGGCCTTTCAGTCTAAAAACCACCTTGCGGCGCTCTGCCACAGCTCGACTTGTCTCCTCGTCAACCATGGTCAGCATTGCCGCATATGCGTGTGCAATACTTGGGATTAGCGTCGCTAGAAGCATTGTGGTTTGAAAGCCCCGCATCATAGTAGGGGACCCAACGCGATGCTTTGCCGGAGGCTCGAGTCTGAACGAGCAATCAGGGCAGTTGACAACCTCATATGCTACCTTGGTCGCTAAACGAGCCTGGCGAATAGCGGGCTCGAACTCGGCGGGCTGGTTCTGCATCCAATTCAACGCTGCATGCAGACTGGCCGTACAATCACACTTTGATCCAGAGGGTACCGGGGCAGCTGGACTTGCGCCAACACTCTGCGGTGGGCTGTCTGTATTCGAGTTTGGCGGAGAGAGCGCCGGGACTTGCTCCGCAGACGGCGAATCAGAACTTGCTGGTGGCATGAACAAGGCTGGATCGATGTTGATGGAAGAGAACAATGGCGTGTAATCGGCGGGCCGAGAATCAAAGTCGATCATGCCCAAGTTGGCATGATCCCAGGGCTGGTTCTGCATCGGCGCTGGTGCTTCTATCTGTGTTGCAGTGGTCAATGTCGTCGTCGTCGTCGTTGCCGCTGCCGCCATTGGCGTTTCTTGTGCGTGGGCGGAGGGCCCAGAGTCGAAGTCAAAATCAGCTCCCAGTAAGAAGAGATTGAGAAACTGCATGCCCGGGTCCTCTGTGTCAGGCGGCAGCTCCGTCATAGTTGTCTTCGTCGGTGGCGCGGCGGCAATGGGCCTCTCATCGGCCTCCTCTCGTACTCGTTTTCTGGGCCGCCCCATGGGCTTTTGCACGGAGTAACTAGTAGAACGAACGGGTTAGAATGCCGCCTACTGCATGCTTCTCACCCGTTAGCACCCGCCGGGGGGGTCTGGGGGTACGCGTGGAAGCGTGTATGCGCAAGGGATCTGCCAAGGTATGAGATAGGTGATTCCAAAATTTGCGTACTGGCAGGGGATCTTCTCGCGTCGGCAGCGGGAGCAGCCTTCGAACTCCTTGCTACAGGCAAGTTTCCGGGCACCTGTAGCGATGGTAAGTCGGCCAGTCCAGCCATCTGCATACGTGCTTATACTTGTGCTGGTGCTGGTGCCAGTGCTTGGTGCTCACATACGACATTCATCGCAAGCCCGGTGCTTCTGTTGGACGGTGCCGTTCTGGCTTGTCCCCGTCGCGATAGACGGCATCATGATGGTTTAAGTATTTACACAGAGTGGTATACTAGGAAACCATGTGTGGCTGTCGTTGTGTTCGTCCCCTTATCCTATGTTCTGAAAAGACGTGGAAAACTATGAGACCTCACACTTATCGGCCAGGTTACGGGGTGAAGTACTTTGTAGGTATATGATTTCGAGACCTTGCTGGCTCATGGATTGCGGGTTGTTCATGGCTCCGATTCGTCACTCGCTAGTTGCATGTGTGCCTAGATCCTTTCAAAGGGACGCGGTGCCCGATTCAGGTTAGATGCTGATGCTTAGGTAATCTTTAATCGCCGGGTTAGACACCAGCTGTGACCAGCCGTTTAATCTACATACCTACCTGCTCTCCAGAGTAAATGGAAAGGGACATTACGCCACGTACAAAGTAATTATAGACCATGCACTCGTGTAAGCCAGGCATTCCGTATTGTTTTTTGCTTGGACGCAAGATGAGTGAGTGAGATCAGCGTGGTTGGTTGATTTGAGTTGCTACCTATGCAGATATGGCATTTCGTTATTTACGCCGAATCATCGCTGTGACGTAGGTATAAACAAGCGATCACGGCGACTCTTTAGCGGCCGTTGCTCCCACAGCGCGCCCATCCTCCAGTCTTCTGCTCCTGGCACGTTTCTCCCTAGCTCGCTGCTCTGTAGAACCAAGCTCACTTATGTCTTCGAACGATTTGAGGTCAGCTAAGAACCGTCGAATCCGTAGCCCTGTCTTATGTCGTATGTACCCATCATACAAGTCATCTGCCGCCGCATGGATAGCCACTTGTAAGCCTTTGATGACATCTCGGTCTTGAATGTCCGCATCATCGTAGTCGTTGAGAAACACGTCTAAGTCTTTCAGCATTTCCTCCGCCTTGGCAAGTTCGGATACCGCATTTTTGCGTTGGCTAGTCAATGTTGGAGGGACAGGTGGGGCGTTGCGAATCGGTTGAGGGAGTCCAGGATCGAAACTCTTCCCAGGCGCGGCTTGCGTCGCTGATGCCGGTTCCGGCGGCAAAGGCTTACATATCGACTGCTTTACTGTCGGCATCGTTCTTTTCACGTATATGAATTCATCGTTTGGACGCGGTTTACGAGGAGGCGCATGATGGGGCATACTATGCCGTAAGTCTCGCCATGGAACTGGTAGTTCCTGCTTGACGTTTTCTTGCTTTGCAACATCTCCCACCTGTTGGTTCGCATCATCAAGCTCTCGGCATGCATCGTCTAATGCTCGTTGTAAAGACGAAGAAGTGCTGGCCGCTAATTTGGCTGCGAACGGAAGAGATGGAATAGACGACTCATGGGTTACCGAGGACACAGCACCAGGTCGCTGGTGAGTGCATGCTTTGATGCTCGGCAACTCCTTCTGGTCGGTTAGGAGTGGTCTTGGATTTTGAATATTGTTGTCCACTGTATAAGGATTTATTTCTGTCTCCTCTTGGATAGTTTCTATGTGTTCAGGGTACGGTTTAGGCGAAACGTCTCTCTTGCCTCGCAGTCCAAGTCTCCTTAGGGATTGCTTCGCATCCACGGCGTTACCACTGTGCCCGCACTCTTGCTCTGGGCGAGGGCCCTGGTAGCTTTGTTCGTAGTAATCATCGATCACTGCCACGCATGGTTCCCTTTTGAGAGGCACGAGTTTTGAGGGGAGAGCAGGTTCTAGCCTTTGTTTAATCTCAGATATATTCTGCATGTTTGGTTTGTGGTTCCTAAGTTGATGTTGGTGATATTCGTTCTGGGCAGGTGATGGATCTTTGCATTTAGTCTGTCTTCCCTTAACATGCTGAACTCGATCTGGCATTCGATGACCATTGATGCTGCCGTCTTTGATAGATGGTTTCTTGACAAACCAAGAGAGGAGGCGTTTTCTAGCTTGATAGCAATGTTTTGGTTTCGCATCTGCTTTCCTTGGAACCAATGAATCAATAGCACACAGCACATGTCCAGTGGGCGGACCAAATTCGATGTAGGATTCAGAGCTGGTACATGGCGTCGGAACGCTTGCACCAGAGGGAGTACCATCATCGGGTATGCTTAGCTTTTTCCGCTTTTGCAACACCCCATTCGAGTATTTGTGTGATCGAAAATTTTGAAGCGAGACCCCTCCATGAGCTTTGCTGTTCTCGCATTGCTCTGCGGATGTCACGGCAAGACCTGCAGCCAAGAACTCATCTTTATAAGGTACCAATGGCTTTACGGTGTGAATCGACGCTTTGGATTCTGATATTGTGGGCGTAATGGCAGGCGCTTTACCAGCAGCACCAGCGACGTCAGCGTATTTTTCAAGTTCCCTTGCAAATCGATTGAGAGCTCTCCGTTGGCTAGAAGTACGAGAGACGACATCGATTGCCTGCCTCGAACACGGTTCGACTGGCACAGCGACCGGTCCATCCACGCTAACCAAGGAAGACAACCGGTGCTGCTGCGAAAGCGATCTATTGATGACATCCCACGCAAGAGGATCCGCAACCCCGAACCGTTTTTCCCGCTTCGGCGTTTTCCGTGTATACAATTTTATGTCCAGAGACTCTGAAAGACAGCGGTGGCCTTTTATTTTGGGCAGCGCTTTGTCTCTGGTAAGACCACTGTTGGCAGACTCGTTGGATGGCATATCGGCCATACGATTGTCAACTATGCGACTTGCTCCCGAGTTCCTGCAAGACGCTGAGGGTGACTGCAATGTGCCCCAGTAAGGATGCTCGGGAGACCGAGGCGCTTGGGAGAGAGGGGTTTGGTTATCCGCGGTAGGGAGGGATCCCTTGCTTGTTCTCGCAGGTAATCGTCGGCTCACTCGCAACCCATGCCGACTGCGGCTTATTCGACGCTGTTTCTGGTGCCGTGCTGTAGTTGATGATTGGGGTAGAGGCGGTTGAGATATTTCGTGAGTAGGCCGTTGACGACGTATTCCCCTAGGGTCGGGTGGCGATGGGTGGTTGAACTTGGGTCGATGATGCGGACTACCCGTGTAAGGTAAATTGAACTTAGGCATTGTCTCTATTCCAAAAAATCGTTCCAAGAAGCCCAAAAAATTATGCTATAAGAAAGCTGTGCTTCGGTGCCTGGTGATGCCGAAATACAATAAGCACCTTGGCTCGGGAGAAGAGACTTTCCCCGATTTCCGAACACATACCATTCCACTCCATCGTAGCTGCTTGGTGTACGTCAAGAATCAGGACACGGTTGCACCTCTCCGTCTGCCGTCCACGACACCTGCCTTGACCTGCAGGGCGGAGCGCTTCATTAGACGTAGTATGTGCCATGACGACACGCATGTGGTGTCCTGGGAGGTGCCGTTTTGGTGGGTGCCGGGGGACGCGATGATTTACGGTCTGATGTCTTTAACACCAGGGGCAGAATAAACCTCGAGTTGTCGCCGTCCCTTGCGAAGGAGAAATTCAACGGCGGCAAAGTCTCTTTTATCAATCTGGATGTTTTTTTCAAACTCCGATCTATTTGTACAATTGGTCAACACATACTCGGAAGTCAATATGACGCACTGCAATTTTTCTACCTTGCAAAGGCCTGGAAATGTGAACGTGCTGCCTATTTGGTTTCAATACTATTAGCTTTGCTACTGGCCTCATAAGGCTTACATGCTAGAGTTGAAAATATGATCCGGGGGCGGACCTTCGGTTTCTTGCGGCTCTCTCGGAGGCAACTCCTATACAGGGAGAGCACGTCTTTCTGAAGACCAGACAGACGCATTGTACGATTGGCTCCTGCCCAGACTGCGTGATTGTTCCAATGAATTGTCCGAAAATTGTTATTTCCACGTTAATCAAGTCTGTGCTCTAGATGAAGAAAGTTGAACACGATAACTTAGGGAACGAGAAGGTTAAGAGCGGATTCTTTATATAAATCAGCCGGGACGGGCTGTAACTGCATCGCTGTCAGCTGGCCAGTTCATTGCCAGCTGGTCGATAAAAGTACAAACTCTTCGGCTGGCAATTTCTTGCCAAGTGAAGGAGCGGCTGCGGGACAGAGTAGGAGAAGAGATCTCTATGAAGAGTTAGTCTAAAGTTGTAAAAGTGAAGCAATAGTGATTGTCTGTCTATGAGTCCTGTATATTGGTATTAAATATATTACATAAAAGAAGATCTGACCGCCAACTCTTGAGAAATTGCTTTTAAGTGGACCGTATTGTCCCGCCAACAAGGGCATACTTCAGAGTTGAAATAAGTAGGTAGGTAGATAGACAGATTGGGATGCAGTCGAAAAGAGTGAACTATCTCGTCTCAGCTCTCTCTCGGCACAAGACGCCCGAAAAAGGCGCGTAGGCCGGCAATAGCAACCCATCCGGCGACGATGACGGTGATGGCGATTCGCAATTCACGTGCCGCAGCGATGGCTGACGGGTCGAGCCGGATTATGTGGTTATGTTGGATTGCGCCGGCATGCTGGGCAGCTACGCTGAAGGATTCCATCGTTGAGCAGGCGGGACAAGGGGCCGGTGGAACCGTGTGTTTGGTGGAGTTCAAATGGCCATATATGTGTCGTAAGGGTCTAATACAACTGCCCTCGAGTATGCGTCTGATAGGTACATAGACTACTAGGTAGAAAGAGATATATAGGGCGTTGTAGTTGGTAGCAACAAATGTGAATGGGAATGTCAATGTCAATGTCAATAGTAAAAGACAAAAAGTAGCACTCGTATAACTCGTGATGCCTTTTCGTATCTGGTGGAGGGTTCGCTAAGTAAATAAGCCAAAAACTTCGACCAAGCGGAAAGGATTTCCGGCCGCCGTCAAACATCACCCATCAGCCTACACGAAGTACATGCGTACCCACCTAGCTTATGTACATCTTAGTACATGTAGGTTAGCAAGTTATCTTAGTAGCGCGGCTGTATCCGTAAATGCACATTTAGTAGGTAGCAGAAACAATGTGAGAAACACTCATGGTAGATATTAGGTATATATGATTGACTAATATCGTCGAGCATCAGTTACTGAGGTATTTGGCGTACCGAGGCCATGCCGTGAAATGTACCTATAATCTTTCATAGAACACCCCGACCCGATCTGTCTCGGAACCATGCGCCAGCACAAAAATGCGGGTTTCATTACAACGGCAATAAATTGACAAAAGCAAAACAAAAAGACCACTCGGCGAAAAAGAGGACGTGCGCTGCTTTATGCCTTCTCCGAAATGTCGTGGACTTCGTGGTGGCTCTCGCTGGCGGCATCCTTCTCGACCTTGTCAAAATTAATATCCGCCACCCTCGCGTCGTCTCCGTCGATGACCCTGGCCAGCTCCTCGAGTGTCGGGCCCTTGGTCTCGACATACATGAAGTAGACGAAGGCGAGCTCGAGACCAATCCAGAAGGTGTAGATGATGTACAGTTTCCAGGCGTGGTCCTCGCCAAAGGCCTCGAAGGCGACCGGGTTGGCGTACTCGTTGAGCAACAGCGCAATCTGGATCATGATGTTGAGGATCATCAGACCCTTGGCACGCAGCTTGTAGGGGAGGATCTCAATGGCGTAGCCGACTAGGAGACCAGACCAGGCGATCGAGTAGGCGATTTGGAAGAACCAGATGAAAACAATAAGCGCCTTGTTAGCGCCAAATAACCTGTGCTCGCCCCACAGGCCCGATGTCAAAGTCCAGAAGATGAAGATGCCGAACATGCCGCTCGTGGATGTCAGGAACAGAGGTCGTCGGCCGAACTTGTCGATGAGGGTGGCCGTGGTGATGGACACAAGGAGGGAGAGGGCGGTAGAACCGGTTTGGAGCTGTGATACCCCGTCAGTAATCGTCGTTTCTAGCTAAGACAGAACATGAGACTTACACCGAACTTCTGTGTCGAGTCCCTGATGCCGGCCTGCTCGTAGAGCTTGTTGGAGTAGTTCGAAATGATGGCATTGCCAGACCACTGAGAGAAGAGACCTAGAGAGAACAGGACGATGAGTCGGTAGCGGTTGCCCTTGGTCTTGAAGAAGTCCAGGTAAGAGGTGTTCGCGTTCGCCTCCATCTCCAGCTTGATTGTCTCCTTGATCTCTTGGTATTCGAATTGGACGGTTGGGTGATTGGGGTCTCCGTTGCCGTGGTACTTGGCCAGGATCTCGAGCGCTTTCTCATGCTTGTCCTTTGCCATGAGGTATCGGGGCGACTCCGGAACCCACCAGATGAAGATGATCTGGATAACGGAAGGGAGGCCTTGTCCCAGAGCCGGGATACGCCATGCCCAGCTGGAGTTGATGTAGTTGGTGCCCAGCGACAGAGCGGAGACGACTATTGGATCATTAGACTTGTCTTTCTTCTGCATGGTTTCTTGAAGGCCACTCACTAATGGCTCCAGCGTTCCACAGCGTGTTATACACAGCAGTAAGACGGCCACGATGTTGAGGGTGGGCAATTTCTGTGAGCAACATAGGAGAGGCAATCTGCGCCAGACTGTTTCCGAAACCCATCAAGACACGGCCGCCCATAAAGGCACCGAGTGAACTCGCCGTGGTCTGGACAATAGCGCCTGCAATCATGATCACGCAGCCAATTATAATTGGTACCTTGCGGCCATAGTTGTCACAAAGGATAGGCCTGTCGAGAATGAGAAACCAGTCATTCCATGGTCCCAAGCTGTCATTGAACTTACGCGATAGGAATGGAGACCACGCTACCGATCTGATATAACGCGACGAGGAGACCGAGTTGGGAGCCCTGGGGGTCGCCAAAATATGAAACCCATTGTGGAAAGACCTGGACAGCGTTCAAGAACGATCTGGGCCGAGTTAGTCACGTTATGAAGTTCATGTCCCGAGGTGAGGATAGGGGCATACCCATCGTATCCGGTAGTAGCAGAGGCAATGCAGAGGATAAAGGCATAGAAATACAGTTTCCGTAGCCCGGGGTCCTTGTACCAGCTAACCTTCTCAAAATTCGGGGCATCTTCTGCAACAATCACGGCAGGAGCAGCGCCCGCTAGGGCGAGAACCATCCTGACTGTAGCGGTGTTGACTTGAGAGGATAGAGAAGTCTGCGTGGATGAGGAAACCGGAGGGACAGTTTCCTATGATGACTGGGTCTGAGGAGAAAAGAGAAGATTCTCAATTTCCCTCCTGATCGAAAATGCAGTCAGGTGAGGAGAGGGATAATCCACGAAAGCAAAGGACAGGTCAGAGATGGGCTTGCTGAAAGATATATACACTGCACGGGCATAGCTTGGGCTCCCCCATCTGGGGTGGAGGCGGACGAGCGGACCGGTAGAGCATTCCCTCGTTTCCTACCTCGACATACTTCGTAGCTGGGGGCTCTCAGACGGGGTACCTACACCATGGTAAGTTGCTCACATGGGTTTGGCACCATACCCCATCATAGGTACACTACCCCATTATACCCCATCCGGGGGCACACTCCCCCAGACCATGCTAATATGGTGGGCAAGGAGGAGCTCTTAGTATAATGTAGTCTACCGCACCACCTGGGTATACCATATACACTACACTAGGGGGCAACGTCCAAAGTACAAATCGCTTAACGAATCCGGATCTCACTAAGCCATCTAGGGACTGCGCTACGAGTTGCTAATACGCTAACGTGGACAATGTTAGTGTGAGGGCGGACATGTTCTGATTGGCTTGCTGTTTGGCTTACATCGGCATCCTTCCCGAACTGCTGCAACGAACGACCCACGACATCTGGTGAGAAATCCGGTGTTGATCTTGTCGTTCTGCGCCGGCGGTTGCTCTGTCCCTCTCCGGCCTACTTGGCCATGCAGCTGTGGTGCAAAGCGCCGGATTGTTGGCGGCAATTAGGTGCTATATCATCCTACGGAATAAGAGTCAACAGTGGAACATGGTTCGGTCCTAATCTGGAGCTTAATTTGTTGCGGCTCTCAACGCCGGGTCGTCCTCGTCGCGATGCACACAACGTGTTGCATCGTCTGCTCAGGTGCCTGAGGAAGACAGTCCGACTGGAGTGCGGAGAAATACCTGTCAGTAACACCGATTATTGGAGCATTTGCTTCTAGCCAGATCATTGCAAAGACTCATGATAGAGGAACGAGGGGGTGTTGCCTTTGCCATGTTGCTCATTGGAGGGTCACCGTCCCGTCACGACTATTCTGCGTTATGCTACTTCAGAGTGGCATCCCGTGCCGCAGGTGATAGCCACCCACCATTGTTCTCACAAACGGCGGTTTGGCCACCTCCCACAGGCCAAATATCTTCCAGTAAGGTGGTACCAAGGCGTCGGACATGGTCTAGAATATCATCAGCTGCTTGACGGTTAGTATAGGATATTCTAGGTAGTCGATGCGCCCCTAGTCTGCTGGGCGAGAACTGGCCAAGATCAACTCTCTTTGTGTTCCACATAAAGAGTATATAGGACACACTACACTGGACCTCTGCTACCTGCACTACACTAGAGGCAGGGGTCAATCAAGTCGCTTCCGTTCCAGAACGAGACGATTCTTGGTTCGTTGTTGATCAGTTTTGTGCCTGGGCACGGCCTGATCTGGTTACACCACACTTACAAGTACCTACACGGTGACACCGCACCATACCGAGTTGGAATTGTACGAAGTACAGAGGTGGCGTAATTAAAAATGGAATCATCTCTTGGCGACGATTGGGAGCCGTTAGCGCGATGATTATTTAAATTGGATATCAGCGCATCATCTTCAGCGTTACAAGAGTGCTCAAGTTACCTAGGTAGACGCTAGACTTCTGATTTCTTTCCATTATTAGCCCAGATCAGTGCCCAGATCTATCCATCACAAGCATGTAGGTATCTCGATAGATGACCCGGTTCCGACTGACTCGTGTTCTTCCCGTGCTAGCCACATCACACTAAGTAAACGATCAGTGGGATGCTAATAGAACATCGCTTCGGTATGTACTAGCAACATGCCATCAGAACCGAGAAGCCGGAGACGGCCTTGTTCTCGTTGCCCTAACAATGCCAGGGGGAAAATGATGAGATCGTGACCAGACAGCGCAGACTTTGGCCGAAGACGCTGTGGCGTGGGCTGTTGGCCGCGACGGAGTTGCGTCCCGAACTGCCGGCGCTTCATTCAGCAGGGCTTACAGTTGGTGGCTAACACCAGACAACAGTGCCGTAGCCGACAATTTCTTTCTCAGCTCGACCTCTGAACAATCCCCTAGGCGATTAGGCATATCGAAGGTGGCGTAGAAGGTCACGAGGCCTTGTAGCTGTGCACGATCTTTCCCTCATGTGATTACACCTTTATCCCCAACTTGAAGGTGTTCAGAAATTCGATTTGGATGCCGATCTGTGTTTGAGTCTGCGCTAAGAACGGGATTCCCCACTATGCTTAATGGGTAAAGTAACATGTAGGTGTACGAGCAAGTACCAAGGAAGTTTGTACATCCACCTTTGACCGCGGTAAAGAAATAAGTTCCGGCCAGGTAAAACCCCTTACCAATCAGAAGTGCCAATCAAAAAAACCTCAGATGCCTTCATGATCGTCTGAATAGTGCGTCTCGGCTAGATTACATACAAGTATCTGAATTACACTACAGTTTTCACGTGTAGTCTTAATAGGGTCTGGTATAGGTACATGTATGTTGTGCAGCTGTGCGGCTGCAGTGGATGTATAAAATACCTTGTACTTCGTTCGTACTTATTCCCAGAACTTACGTCGCCCCTTGTCGTTGCATTTAGCCTGAAAACGGCAGAATTACTAGCTCGCAGGGCTGATCCCCTCATATCCTCTTAGTGTGCATGTAGATACCTAGGTACTTGCCTACCTGGTACCGAACAAGGTCAAGCATTTTTGTATATACACGCTAGGAACCTAGCATCATACTCGCATACCAACCATGTGGTCGGGACCGGTGTCATGCTAGTTTTATTACACTAGATAGTTTTATTACTCTTGAACAAAAATAGGTATCTACCAGGCGCAACAGCTGTTTGTTACCACGGCATCATCACGCTCATTACCGTGTGTGGCGATTTACCCGAGTTCCCTCGCTGTCTGCGAATGCGCGAGCCGACTTCAAGTTTGTCGACGACGTTCACTTAAAGGGAGTCAGCACCAGCGAGAGGTTGCCAATACAAAACCACCCGTAGGCAGCAGACGGAATTCGTCGTGACACGTGAGTCAATTGCTCCCCCCGGAAGAAGCTGATCTATAGTTGCCTGGAAGAATGTCTGAACCCTTCCCTTCAAACCAACTGCAGAAATGAGGGACTCTAGCGTTCATAGAGAGGAGAAAGGGTATATCAATTGCTTCTGTTGAACGCCGCCCAATGCAAAGCAAAGCAATCCGTGGCCACCGTGGCCTTCTATCTATCGTACAACAGATCATATCCTAGACTGCCCGACGGTCGATGGTTTGCTTAACAGATGTGCCCCGGGTATAGAGTCGGTCTCTCTCCAGCTCGTGAACTGTCCGTTTTATATCTGGAAGCCAAACCCGGCCATGCAAGTCTTATACTGGTCGATGATAGGCTTGCAATCGTTCGTGGGATCGTTCGACTGAGAGAACAGCATGCAATCGTCGCGTTGCGCTTTCTCATCCTTGCACACGCAGCATGGCTACACAAAAGATGCGTGTTAATAACCGACTACGGGAGTTACTGTTGAGTGATGGGATCCGGACCTTGGGCTTAGAAGCCGTTGCACTCGTGCTGGCATTCGCAACGGCCGGGGCTGCGGATTCCGCCTTGGACGAGATCGACGCTTCAAAGATTAGCGCAGCACTAGATTACGAGGGTGAGGCCCATACATAGAGAGATGGATGAAGACATGGCGATTCCAATATTTGGGAAGTTGTCGAGAAGCTGAAGGGACAATTGGTAATACGTAGCGCGCGCAATCAGCTGTTGAGATCCGTGGATTTGTAATGTAATGGGAGCAATTAATTGATCGCGCGACCGATAAGGCGCCCGATAAGAATTGCTTAGGTCATCGGTTGATCGCATGTCAGAGCTTGGCAACTGAGGTACGTACGAAGTACCTACGTACTCTATTGGAACCTGCAAGACAATGTGGCTAGCGCCTCAATGCGCTTGATGCTCTGCACATCTAGGGGCAAACTTCAAGGTTGATAGGAGGTTCCTTGTCCTACTTTCAAAAGTTACCTATTCTTACCCAACCACTCGAAGTTGTTCTACATTAGCAAGGCGCGGGAGTCCCGTCCATTTAACACCTTTCACAAGTTGAAACTTCTTTCCTCAATCTCCTTGCTATCTGTGGCTCTCACTTTGCAGGAGCCAGTCAGTCATACAAGTGACGCGGGCTTTTTGTTCCGGCTTATGTAGCATTTCCGTTAAGAAGCCGGGCAATCTCAGGAAATGGAGCTGGAGTGCAGGCACTAAAATAACTCCTTCCAACAGTAAAGCTGCTGGCAGACAACGGCAACGTCCTTAAGGGCTGTCTCAAGTCATACGAGTATAGCATAAGCTAGGAGCCGGGAGCTATCTGGCGTCCTCCCCCAAGATTCACGAACCACTCGTGATAAATGAGGGTATAAGTCGTGGCAGTCAAGGCCGGAAAGTCACTACGAGGTTCACACATCGTTATAGTGATAGAGGAGAGGAGAGACGTTGCGTGTCACACCTGTGATGAGCACGTTAGACGGGGGGTAGAAAGTCCTCCACAGTCCTCATTCTACGACATGTCTTGAATCGCGGTATTTTTTCCTCATGGCGTGAACAATGGATGTGTTGTAATGGGATCTCACTTCTCTTTCTGCTCGCGGCCGAAGTAATGAAAGACGAGGTGATATCGAGAACTTTGTTATACAGGTACCATGACTTCTCATACACTACCATGGCTTGACCATATAAAAACAATAATATTCCACACCAATGGATAGTAAGCGAATGAACCTAGGTTGTGGGGGTTTCCATCCGGAAAGCGGTTTGAACGCTGACCATAGTTTTACAAAGACGCCAGGGTAAGTCTCACGCTACAAACTATGTACTGTGTAAGATGGAGAAGGAAGTCATAGCGGCTCACTCGCCACTTAGGTCTATATACCCGAGACTATTTGATATGCCAGGACCCGCATCCTTTTTGGCAGCAGGGGGATAGCAATATATCGCGAACGTACGCCTAGTGACATGGACTTCCCACCAGCGTGGACTCGAGAAACGGATATCTATGCGGCCACCCGTTTTCCCACGATTCTCCATGTCGTCCCCTTCTCAGCGGCTGACGCACCGCCCGCCCACATCGTGGAAGAAGACCATCTAGTCACCACTCGCGACGGGGCCAAGATCACCGTCCGTGTTTATCGTCTTCGTTCCCGGCCGTCGAAGAGCCTGGGGCGGGGGTGGGGGAAGGCTGCATAGTGATGCTGCATGGCGGCGGGTTTTCCGTCGGGGGCCTCGAGAGCGGCTCAAGGCTGAGCGGCCTATTCGCCAAGCACACCGGTGGAGTAGCCATCAACGTGGAATATAGACTGGCGCCCGAGTTCCCATTCCCGACGTCTGTCTATGATGCCTATGGTGCATTGGAATGGGCACGCTGACTCCTTCTGCCCTCAGCCACGCCTACCTTCATGCGGATGATTGGACGGCGGCTGATAGACCCTTAGGTCGCGAATCATGTAGCTGAATTGGGAATAAATCTAGCGAAGGGCTTTGTCGCAGGAGGCGAGAGCGCGGGCGCTGATCTCGCGCTCGCGGCTCATATCTCTGGACAAAAGGGGGGGATATGTCGCGCCTGACTAGAGTATATGCGTCCGCAGGTTTCTGGAGCTAGTCTACAGACCGTGCCGGAGCGGTATAAGAGGCGATTTGTGAGTATGAATGAATATGCATTTGCTCCCGTCGTGAGCGCCGAGGCGGCTGACTTTATTAGAAGTGAGTATTAACTGTTCCCTTCTCGACTCATTGCAGGTCTACCCACTACATAACATCTTATATTTACTGGAAAGCGATCGAGCCGACAGAATTTCAAGTGTCGAAAGAAGATACCACTTGCTCTTGGTTTCGGACCGTGCTGACTGGTTTCCCCCAACCCATCAGGCATCTACAAGCCGGATTCTAGTTGGTATCCCGTAGCTGCGCCTGGCCCGTCCATTATGCCGAAGACTTACTTTCAGGCATATGGCCTCGACACATTAATCATGGAGAAAGTCTGGAGAGATGCAGGGGCTCGTACCAAACTGGACGTTTACCCTGAGATGCCGCACGTCTTCTGGGTCTTTGAGTTTTCGATTGAGGAGACCACGAAACACAATACGGACAGTGAAGAGGGACTTGTATGGCTTCTCGCTTAGTGTAAGTTAGATGTCTTCGTGGATGGCTGGTCCGCACAATAGTTGTAACCTTAGTAGATTATTGAACCTCTTTCATGGCATTTGAAAGCTAGTATCCCAAATATGTGTTTAAACGGTATAGTAGCATAGTCTCAAGCTGGACCGTTGGTATACCCCGCCAACCCCACCAAAACATACTTCTACTTTGGGTAAATGGGGGCGACAATGCAGTGTCGAAAGCTCTATCAAGCTACATTGTAGGTGCCTACCTCTAGGTATTTAGCACAGGTATCTATCCAGATTACAGATTACGGTTAGGCAACCATCTTGGATCTAGACAACTCTTATTTCACGAATCTATAAAATCATCAGAGAGCACTTTCTTCTCCCCCGGCTCATAAGCGAAACACACTGGCAGTAGCTTCATAAAACAAAACGAAAGACCACGATGCCGGCCCCGTCGCCTCTCGCCATCGCGACCCAATCCGTCCAGCGCCTCGTGAAAGAAGAGAGCTATTACCGCAAGGAACTAGCCCAGCAGTCTGAGCGCGTGAAGAAGCTCGAGGCCGAGCTTCAGGCGTCGCCTGACTCGGCGGACGGAAACGCCACATTTATGCTGAAGCAGGAGGTTCGTTTCCCCTCCTCCTCCTCCTCCTCCCCCCCTTCCTCTCCTCTTGAATCCTATCCACTGGCTCCGTAGATGGTAAAACTGCAAGTCTTGTGCTATCGAGGAATCCCTCCCCCCCCCGGTCGCATACGCCGAAATGCTTGTTTACTACACCTTCCCTTGACGCCGGACTTGAGCTGGCACACTCAGCTGTACCAAGTCATAGCCGTGCGCTTATCTAAAACACTAACCGAAGTGAACGGAACTATAGCAAAAAGCCATAGAGGAGACCCGTGCCGTCTTCGCGCCGCTGCGCGAGCGCATTCTCGAGGCCGTCCAGCGGCTCGAGGAACAGGTGGCCACCGCGGAGAGCGAGAGCGCTGCCGCAGACGAGATAACCAAGGCGAGAGAGGCGCTGAAGCTAGGACACGGCCTAGATGCGTGAAAGGATGCAAGGCTTGTTGTGCCGTATACCTGCCGAGGGAGAACATGCATATAGGGAGGCTGTACTGTGGCGGTCGGGGATAACCGGGACTGGGCCACGCCGCCTCCGCGTGTAGGTAGGGATTGGGTCTTCGGCCTGGATGGTGGTGGATGAGGGAGATGGCATAAACATATCAACTTGCTAGTTATTCCAAAGACACAGGAGGCTGGGAAACGGTGGTAGAACCTTGAGAGACAACCTGAAAAAGAAGACTATCAACGATACCACAGAATTCGGCGTGGGAATACAAAACGAATATAGAAACCCGCTTGTCAGCGGATTCTCGCCGTAGCTCTGCATTACAGCTCCTGGGTATAACTCTATCGTACAGTTATGGATTTCTCTTTAATAAAAAGCGTCTTAATCGGTCGCTCACGAGCCTCATGCTGTATCCATCTTATCTCCACCACCACCTGTCGGGCCGTCGACCATGATGAGTGGTGTGTTTTGTGGCTCGTCGGCCATCGGCGTATCGTCAACCTGGCCCATCTCAACATCCTCGCCGTCTTCTTGCCCCTTGTCGTCTAGCTGCTGACTCCCAGCCACGACGCTAGGAGCCAAGCTGCCTGATCTCGAGAATGTCCCGCTCACATCCAATCTGGGCTTGAAGCTTTCACCACCCACCGCCACAGCACCAGGGCTATCAGGTCTGGGCGTCCGCTCGTCCCTGCTACTGCCAGGCTGGGGCGTCGCGTTGCCCGCCTCCGCCTTGCCCGAGGCAACGGCGCTGCTATCCGGATGTGGAGTCGCATCCGCACTGCCACTGCCCTTCCCAGGTGTAGCTGCGGCCTCTCCGTCCTCGGCGTCGGAGTCCATGCCCTCGCGTCTCTCTACCTCCTCCTTCTCGTCGCGGATCAGAGCCCGCAACCGCCGCCCCTCGTCCACCAGCCGTTCAAATTGTGCCCTGCGCTCACGCCACGTGTCCCCGTAGGCCTCGCTCTCGCGGCGCAGCTCGTCGCACTCCTCTGCCAGCTTCGCCAGGTTGATGTGCTGCTCGGCCCGCGTCCGAAGCATGCGGTTGCTGGTGATCTTATCGGCGAGCTCGTCGAACTTCCGGCGCTGGGCGAGCGTCGCCCGCGTCTCGTCGAGTTGCACGCGCAGTTGCGCGTTCCCCTCCCGCACCTCCTCCATGGTGTCGAGGATACGCAGGCGTGACGAGGTGTAGTGCTCGCGCTCTGCCGCGTTGGCAGTCGCGAGGAATTGCAGGCGAGCGATGGAATTGTCGAAGGCGGCGAAGTCGAGGACGATGTCCTCCTTCAGGGCCGTGATGTCGGTTCTTGATGGTGAACTGGGAGACGCGGAATCGGCGGCATCAGCATGGCTGCTCTCGGGAGGCGGCGTCGCTAGCTTCCTGTTTGGATTTGTGAAGGTACCCGGCGCAACGAGACGCTTGGTCAGGCGTTTGAAGGGCCGTTCCTCGACGGCTAACAGTCGTGTCTTATGTAGCTCTGTTTCCTCGCGCTCGTCGAGGAGGCCAAAATGTGAATGTAATGTTGCCATAACTGTACAGCTAGATAGCGCACGAACCAAGTAAAGAGGGCTATGATGGTTAAAAGTGAGGTGAGGGCTATGGTGGTTAAAAAGTGAGGTCGTTGGTCGTTGGTAATATTTGGTTCCTGGCTGCTTGATGAATTAGGTAGGTACTACTTCGGGCATTGAGTTGAGTGAATGCACGGTTAATTAAACTTTCTACTAGATGCATATATACTTACTCTGTTTAAGTATATTAATCCTTATTACGAAGTCATTCCTATGTTTCAATACCGACTTAGTATAAAGTATCGAGGTGCACTACATCCTCCCTGCCCAAATCGCTGACCTCTGAGGCATCTAATTAATGCCAAAAACTTCTCTGACAAGCAGATTTCGTGTCGAGAAGTGGTCTTCTAACGTCGTATTATATCTACACAATGTGGACGTCTCTTACTCTCGTACTAGATTCCGTGCTTTGCGCCTCTCCTCCTCGCTGAGCACCCATTCGATACCACCGTCGTCCCCTGCATCGGCCAGCTCTTCCCACTCGTCGTCTTCCATGTTGGCTATCATGAGGATCTGTGCGACTCGGTTGAACAACTCCCGCACGCTGTAGTTGCCCTTTGCCACTACGCTGATGATTCCGTTGAAGTCCCGCTCCATGCGGATGGCTCCGTATGCGTTCGTCTTACCGCTGTAGCTTGATATTCTCTTCTCTAGGCTCTGTTTCGCCAGATACGTTGCTGTAATCTCTAGTAAAGTGTTGTATGTGTTGGCTGTCATGAGCCGCGCAATAGGTTTCATAAGTGCGTCCCATCCTTGCTCAAAGCGCCGCGGTACACGATCTAGGATCTCATCCTCATCTTCGTCGTTCTGTAGAGCGATCTCCGCCAGCTCCTCTTCTGTCCGCCAATAATCCGCATCTCGGAAGGCCTCCGACATTATGGTGCGTAACCTTTGCCTGACCACTTGGTTGAAAAGTACCTGTAATCGATCATTGAGTAGTGCATTCGTCTTTGTGGTAAAGGCCGAGTGCAGGTTGCCGAGAGAGGATGTAACTAGTGCGACGTCGTTTTCGAAGGGAAACGAGGTGGCGAGTGGATGAGTGTGGGCAGTTCCGTTGGGCTGATCTGGGGAGCTGCCGAGTCTAGCCGTTATGATTCGCGCCAGGTACTCGATGGAAACGTCGAGACTGTTGATTAAAACAATGAATGTGACAATTTTGTCTTCTGGAGGTAGGCCTCCTTGCACGACAGGTTTAAGATATGACTCATCCTGCATCTTTTGATGCATCATTTTTATGAAGTCAGAATCCAGGACCCTGCTAGTAGATGTGATAACATGGGATACTACCTCACGTTGGGAGGTAGATATGGATCGTTGGATGACTGCACTAACGATGTACATGACATCGTCGACGGCAGAGCTAATGAAAGGTGCGTTGGCCTCAATAGGTTTGCTAAGATTTAGAGACAAACCAGCCGGGGTCTCATCTAGTTGGAATGCCTTCTCAACAGATCTCCTGAAGAAGAACGTTGACATGAAGTTGTAGGGCTCAATGAGTTTTGCTGAAACTTTCTTCTGGAGGGTCGAGGTACTCAACACCGCCGGTATTGATAGCGCAGCATTTTCCGGTGCAGTGGGACTCTATGATATGTTAGCGCTTGGAATGAATATTACAGCGGAAAGGAGTTGAGTCACCTTGCATTTCCCGGCCAGGAATCTAGTGTATAGCGACCAACGGCCAAGCATGACGGAAATCTCGTTCAGAAGCCCATCAATCTCCTTCATATTGACACCCTCATCTTCGCTGTCACGAGGGTTGACTCCGCCACCAACCGCTGGAGAGCCCATCCGGGGTGGCCCACCAAGGGCCTTCTGCTGTGGCAAGAGGCTCTGCACTAGGAACGAGAAGGGGTAGCTCTTCACATCTGTGAGCCGCCTGTTGACGTTTCTGTCGTCGCTCCAGGAATCTAATATGATGCCACCCTGTACATCAGCTTCTATCTGCAGTTTTTCGATAACTTTAATCATCTTGCCCTCTCCATAATGTCTCTCCACGAGACCACCATGACTTTCGACGATTTGGGCAATGTGCTCAAATAATTTGGTGAGGGCGTTTGCATAGAAAAAGCCGTCCTGCCTCCCGGCACCGCCGGGGACTTCTTTTAGTGTTGCTCGCGCAGTGCCTGCAACGCCCTGACACACATATTTGCCGTATACATCTAATCCGACGTGGCCTCTCTCGATTAAGGGAAACAGCTTAAAGAAACGTGTAATCCTAGCACCATCGCCGTCTCTGGCAGCCTTCTCGAACTCGCGCAAAAACAAGCCACAGAGACTCTCCTTTGCATTCTCGAGCGTTTCCCAGGGTGCATCGGGGACCTCCACACTCGGGACGATGGATGCCGCAAACCCGCCTCGGATGATGGATTCGGGGACCTTGCTCGCGCGCGAAATGTAGCCTGCTGCTGCTTCCCAGTCTTGGGGGGCCCCCATGCTGCCGGCCACACCGTGAACGCAGGCCTTGAGCTCGGCGACTTGTTCGACCACCTTCAAGGTCTGCTGCACCCTGTCTTTCTCCAAGTCCAACTCCTTGACCCGGTTAGAGAGCCTACCGGCGGTCTCGGCGGCCGACGACAGCATGCCATTGCTGATGGATCTGGTTGCAATAACTTGGGAGCCTAGGTTGGCACGGAGAAGGTCGAGTCGACCCAATTCGCGGGAAAGGTCGGTTTGAGAAGACACGAGGGAGTCCAGGCGATTTCTTATGGCAGTTTCGCGTGCGTGCAGCGCGACTAGACTAGCGCGAACGTCGGCGAGAGATGATGCATCGTAGATGGAGGGGCTCGAAGAAGAGCCACGGTTCAGCTTCTGGGAAGACCTGGGTGGTGGATGGGCTGAGAGGTCGCCATTGAGAAGATTGTTGGCGGACATTAGGTCATGGATGGTGAGAGGCGCATAGCGACACGAGACATCAGGCCGGGGTTGGGGTCTTAAAGAGCACCTTTATCGTATGTATATCTTGAAGACGGCGATTTCGACATTCCTAGAAGGGGACAATACCGAAGTTGATAAAGTTCTACTGGACGTTGAGAGCACTCCTCATACCTAAGTGTACTACTTAATAAGGTCTAGTGGGTCTCTTTGTAGACTAGACTTGGATCTGATAAGACCTGGTGGAGATCAAGCTGTTTGAGCTTGAATCTACCTACATATGCGCCTGAATCTCGCTGTAGGTACGTGTATGCAGGCACCTACGCACCTACTACTTACAGTACCTAGGTAACTTGAGTACAATGACTTACTCGGCTTGGCAATAATCACTGGTTCAACATTTACCTACTCGATGAGTCAGAATAATAATAATTCTACATCGAACATATATCTATATCATGGGCACACCTGGACCAGCGAATAGCCTAAGTTAACTTATATTCCATCTTAATCGAGACTCGGTAACGGGGCCTGTACAGTATTGTACCTGGCTGAAAAATCAACGATACTACGAGATACTACCAAGTTGGCTTCTTCACGAGTTTTAAACCTCAGGCTCAGGTCTGTTCGAGCTGTTTTGAACTCTTACAGTACCATGTCGCAAGATTTGCCACCACATGCGGTGAGGCGGGGGACGGAAATTTTGAAGGTGGTCGGCCATGATTTTGGGAAGTTTAGAGAAAATGACGGCCTCGAAAAGATTGGCGTATGGGAGGTTTCTCCATCACAAAGTGCCAAGAACCTCCAAGAAGCTGCGAATCATCTGAAGACAAGAGACATACCTGTCGCGTTTCCAACAGAGACGGTATACGGCCTGGGCGCAGATGCGACCCGAGCTGCTGCCGTGCAGGGCATTTATTCCGCAAAGGGTAGACCATCGGATAACCCGCTGATAATACATGTCGCCGACTTAGACATGCTCCGTCAGATCATGCAGCCTGCGACGGAGGGGAACGAAACAACAAACGGAGGGACAACTCGATCTCGTGAACAGATACCCGAGATTTACAAGCCCTTAATCGAGCGCTTCTGGCCGGGCCCGTTGACGATATTAATGCCCAACCCGTCTCCATCGAGGCTGGCCCCTCAGGTTACTGCTGGGCTGAAGACGTATGGCGTACGCATGCCGGCCTCACCACTCGCGCGCTCGCTGATTAAGTTGGTGGGCGCGCCACTGGCTGCTCCCTCTGCTAATGCCTCCACAAAGCCCTCGCCAACCACGGCAGCCCATGTGCTGGAAGACTTGGACGGACGTATTGACCTGATACTCGATGGTGGCTCATGTCCAGTCGGAGTCGAAAGTACCGTAGTGGATGGACTCTGTGATCCGCCTGTCGTCTTGAGGCCAGGGGGGGTGAGCATAGGTGAGCTACGGATGTGTCCCGGATGGGAAAACGTCGAGAAAGCGTATAAAGATCACAGTGAAGCTGGCAAGGCTGCGCCAAGGGCGCCGGGGATGAAATACAAACATTATAGCCCAAAGGCACGGGTCGTCCTATACGAAGCCACTTGTGCCGACTTGCACAAAGGCATCGACCCGCAAGACCTTGAGCTCAAGAACGACAACATAATCGGCGTCATCCGGACTCGGCATTGGCAACCGGGTGGGGGGCTACCATGCGGAAATTTCAGAGAGCAGGAACATCTTGCTGCGCCTGTTCAGCTGGATAACCAAGTTAGTGTTGAACTTGAAGTTCGAGATGCAGAGCTGTATAGGTCATCAGATGGGGCACCCGTCGGAAAAGTTTTGGACATTAGTATCGGCAAGGATAGCAGGAGCATAGCACATGGGCTTTTCTCGGCGTTGCGGGAACTAGATAGACGGGGCGTGGAAATCATTTTCGTAGAGGGTACGCTCGACGACGAGGATATCGGCGCAGCGGTCATGAACAGGTTACGCAAAGCAGCATCCCAGATTAAAGCGTAGTAGAGGAAGATTGGCCGATCCGGCCACTAAACATGACATATCTCCGAAGACCAAAAGTTTTACTGTGCCAACGCCGTGATGTCGAGTCTTCTACTCTAGATTATCTCGCAACCCTTTTCGTCTGTCGGGACATGAATAGCTTTTTTTCTCCATTACAGCCCTTGCCGCAGCCAATCAGTCAACTTAGCCCGTCCAAGTTGCGCTAGGTTGTTTACTCCTTGTTCACTCAAGTCGATGCGGCTCAGGTTGACGTCCTGGGTCGGCGCCTTGCTAACTCGTTGCACGATAATCGTAGGGTCCGTTTCCAAGATAATTCCGTCGTCAACAATCTCGTCAATGGCCAATGATACAAGATCGTAGTTCTCGACGACCGTCCGCTTGTCCACGGATTGCCTGACAGCATTTTAGCACACCACTCCTCAAGCCACCTTGAGAGAGATGGATGGTTAGGGGGTACGAACTTGAAAAGCAAGTGCAACGAGTCTCGCAGCGCCAGGATAACGTTGTATAACAAGACCTCGTTTTCCTCAGCACCGCCCACGACGTACATCATGACATCGGATTCCATTTTATACAACACTAGCTTGTTATCGTAGAGTATGATATCGCCGGTCTGCTTTGCCGTCTTCTCCAGCAGGCCCTTCTCAAAGTTCTTCTGCGACTTCACGTCCGAGTAAGGGGTACTCGGAGCACCGGATGCTGCAGGATTCCCGTTAGTCGCCGAGCATGTCGTCTTTCGGTTCTCTGGAACTGGAGCTTACTGCCTGTTGGCGCGTGGTGGGGCGCACCGTAGTATTTGGCGAATATCCTCTGCTCTACGTCAACATAGGAACCGAGTCCGAGTCGCATCGCATTTCTCTCTCGAGGTTGTCCACGGCATGTCGGCTACGACGATGTAGAAGAAGGGGATCTAGGATCTACTTACTGCGACGATGTTAGCTCAGCAACAGATACATCCCGGCTGTTCGACAAAAACAAGGGCCAAGGAATTAAAAGATATGTATCGATACGTACCGGAGCCATCGTCAACACTAAGTATGATGACAGCAGTCACAGACTGCAGGGACATAGACGGCATCTTGCTCCGTTGCGTGCTTACAGGTCGAGACGAGCGATTGACAATGGCTGGCGGCTTGTATGTTCGCTGGCTGAAGGATGATGTTAGGGTGGCCTATATGGAATCGCTTACCTAAGGTACAGGATACCTAAAGCCTTGTACGAAGTTTAAGTACTGCATGTAGGTACGTACCCATGTACTAACGTATTTCCTTTCAGTGGATCTACTTGGAACCTGCCAATAAGAGAACCGGTTTTAAGCTTGAAGTGGGCTACCTTAGTATCCCTGCAGTCAATTCAGTACAAACCTTTCCACTTTACGCGCTCTTCACGCGTCACTACGCGTTAAGGGGTCTCTTCTTTTTTGGGCCGTGACAGCCAGAGATCCATTTCCTCCACCATCCGTCAGTTACCAGCCGAGTACCTACGATTTTTCTACTCCACTACCTTTACCTTTGCAACAATCCAGTACTAGAACTTGGCACTCTGAAAACATCAACGTCCGTTTTGGCGCTATATGTGACAAAAACAACTTCTTAACTGCCACCCGTTTTCCCACGACTCTCCATGTCGTCCCCTTCTCAGCGGCGTAGCCAGCGCAGCTCGGCGGCGGCCACTCCCACCCGCAGCACGCGCAGTTCGCAGCAGGCAGCATCACAGAATGGCGCCACGCCTCGTAATAATCCCCCGTCGCATCTGGCCTCTAGTCCTCTGTTTTACCAATCTTCGCCCGCAAATGGGAACAACAACAATGGCTTATCGTCACCGTTGCGACATAATACGGAAAGCCAGAGCACCAACGACGGCGCTGCCCCGCCCAGTTCGCCTCTTCGTCATATGACACATACACAGTCGACTGAGTCTGACGGTGATCGGACACCAAGGGCATCCAGGGGCCTGATTGGCGGTAGGTGTCAGAGGTTGTTGGGTGCGGTTATGGTGACAAGGCGCTGATCCGTATCTTAGAATCCTCCCCTATTCGTTACGAGCCGAGCTCAAGTCCTGGCCGAGGATTGCACCCTCAATCTGACCTTCGAAGCGAAAGCAGCGGGCTGTTTGTCGGAGCGGCTGGGACCCCCCGAGCTCGACCCCGGCGAGGCGACATCAACTCGGAAATCCTTAGTGGTGGCTCTCGGGGTGGTAGCCGTGTAATTCTCGACGACTCCGGCCGCGTCGTCCGCGAAATTCATTCCGATGCGGTGTCTTCCTCTCACTTGAACCCTGGAAATTCGGATGCCGATGCTCTCGGTGGACAGGACAACGCCACGATCTGGGGTACTACAGTCTCCATTGATGAAACCTATGCCGCCTTCAAGGAATTTCTGAGGAATTTCACCAAGAAGTACCGAATGTGGCACGAGGGGATGTCAACGGAGGAGACGGACGCAGATCCCACGGCTACATCAAAACCATATTGGGAAGAACTCCAAAATATGCTGGTTCTTGGTCAACGGATTCTCTACGTGGATATTCGTGACTTCAAGCTCTATCCACCTACCAGGAAAATGTGGCATCAGATCCAGCACTATCCACAAGAAATTGTCCCTCTCATGGATCAGTCTGTCCACGATGTCATGATCGAACTTGCACAGGCGGAAATGTCAAGGCAGAGAAGTCAGAGTAATGGGGCTTCTGTTACGCAGCGAGGCTCCGTCCCAAGCTCTGACATGCAATTCCCCAGTTCGGAGAGAAGTGAGGAACCTGTGCAATCCCAGCGCGCGCAACAAGGTCCAACCTTGGAGGAGAGAGTTATGGACCAAACTTATATGACACGACCTTGCGGTTTAGATGAGGTTATCAACCTTCGAGATCTCAATCCTTCTGACATGGATAAACTCATCTGTATCAAAGGTCTCGTGATTCGAACGACCCCCGTCATCCCCGATATGAGACAGGCGTTCTTCCGGTGCAGTGTTTGCAGTCATTCATTACTCGTTGGTCTTGATCGAGGCAAGATCCGAGAACCCATCCAGTGTCCTCGGCCAATTTGCGAGCAGAAGAACTCGATGCAAATTATACACAACCGATGCGAATTTGAGGACAAGCAAGTCATCAAGCTGCAAGAGACTCCAGACGCGGTGCCTGCTGGGCAGACACCTCATTCTGTGTCTATTTGCGTCTACAACGAATTGGTGGATTTCTGCAAAGCTGGTGACCGCGTGCGGATCACCGGTATTTATCGCGTCAACCCTGTGCGTGTTAATCCTCGTATGCGGACGGTGAAGAGCGTATTTAAGACCTTCGTGGACGTTGTCCACGTGGCTAAAGTAGACGACAAACGCTTAGATGCGGACCTTACAACACTCGAGCCCGAATTCAATGATACAGACAACAAGATTGAGGAGGTCCGAAAGATAAGTCCCGAAGAGGAAGAGAAGATAAAGGCCACAGCCGCTCGCCCGGACATTTATGAGCTCCTATCCCGCTCTCTGGCGCCCTCCGTCTACGAAATGGACGATACGAAGAAGGGCATCCTCCTCCAAATGTTTGGCGGGACAAATAAAACATTCGAACGCGGCGGGAGCCCAAAATACCGTGGAGACATTAACGTCTTGCTGTGCGGCGATCCCTCCACCGCGAAGTCTCAACTGCTTCAATATGTTCACAAGATTGCCCCTCGCGGTGTGTATACAAGCGGTAAAGGTTCTTCTGCCGTCGGTCTAACCGCGTACGTCAGTCGTGACCCTGAGACACGACAGCTGGTTCTCGAGTCGGGTGCGCTTGTGTTGTCTGATGGCGGCGTTTGCTGCATCGATGAATTCGATAAGATGACAGATTCCACGCGATCTGTGCTTCATGAAGTCATGGAACAGCAGACAGTCTCTGTAGCTAAGGCGGGAATTATCACGACGCTCAATGCACGAACAAGTATATTAGCTTCGGCCAATCCGATCGGTTCCCGGTACAACCCCGATCTTCCTGTCCCTCAAAATATCGATCTACCACCGACGCTCTTATCCCGATTTGATCTGGTGTATCTGATACTTGACCGTGTCAATGAATCAACAGACCGAAGATTAGCTCGGCACATTTTGTCCATGTATTTAGAGGACAAGCCACAGTCGGCAAGCTCCAAAGACGAAATTCTCGTAAGTTTGATTGTTTATGGCTACATTGCAGTTGCCGCTAACTAACTAATGCTCATAGCCTGTGGAATTTCTGACCGGCTACATCTCGTACGCTCGCGCCCACATCCATCCCACGTTGTCACAGGATGCTTCACAAGCTCTCGTCGAGGCTTACGTCAATATGCGTAAGCTTGGTCAGGATGTTCGGGCTGCGGAGAAACGCATCACGGCGACCACTCGTCAATTGGAGTCGATGATCCGACTCGCTGAGGCGCATGCTAAGATGCGGCTTTCGCTCATTGTCACGAAGGCTGACGTGCTGGAAGCGGAACGCCTCATTCAATCTGCACTCAAGACAGCGGCAACTGATTCGCAAGGTCGGATTGATATGAGCCTTCTAACCGAGGGCACCAGCGCAGCGGAACGGAAACGCAAGGCCGAAGTGAAGGATGCCGCTCTGCGTTTAGTAGACGAGCTGACAAGCGGTGGTCAAACCATCAGGTTCAGCGAAGTGAGCCGAAGATTGAACGAAGGAGCGAGCATCCCGGTTGAGCCATCCGATTTCGCAGAGACAATGAGAGCACTGGAGATGGAAGGTGTGATCATGATTACCGGCGAGGGTGCTAGGAAGAGCATAAGGCGTGTCACAGGCATTGCTTGAAGCGGCTTTACACATCGAGAGGAGTGGATAGACTTATCTATCATGTATCAGTTCATGTGGACAAGGAAGCTCGCGGTTGTCATCTCATGTTGGCGTTCAGGGTTTACAATGACAAGAGGTTCCATATGACTGACACATACAACTATATGAAATAATGATATCGTGCAATGAATAGGTGGAGAGATATCTCCTTGTTCCCTGGCCATTTGTCGATACGACTGATTAGGACCGAGTCGCTACTCAGGGGCTATAATAAAAGCGCTTATTTATCCCGCAGCTCATTCCGACAGTGCAGACAGTGTTCACCCTTCCCTTCTTGGTTAAAGTGAATCATGTACAGCTTGGACAGTTTATTGGTGGTATGAATCCGCACTCTTTTGCCCCTCATCCAATCTTGTCTCTCCTATTTCCCACAACCCCACGAAGCAGCTGCGAGGATGCCATGCAGGTGGGAGCTCCCCATATTATATTATTATTGCCGACGCTTCTACTTTGTAGAAAGATACCTTAGGGCGTACAGGATGCAGCTGCCCCAGGTCGTGTCCAATTTTCAGTGCATCTGACCATCTCACTGGTCAGGATGACGTCAAAACCCGACGTGGCTCCACGTTTTTGAGCAGATCCGTATCTCGACGCGCAAGTGCCTGAACGAGGTACGGCAATGATTTTCAGGGGCCAGCGACTGCCTCGCAGCAAGTGCATCTTCGTTTTCTCCTCCTCGCTTCCCATCTTATTCGACCCTGCCCGACCCAACTCAATTATTCGTCAACCTGTGAGGCGGTAACAACATGGCCTATCAGTCAAAGGGCGCTTACCCGCGACCCGACTTCATCCATACAAATCATAGATGGGCACCTCTCAACGACCAGTGGACGATTCTCTTCGACGATGAAGACGTCGGGCTGAGTGAGTCGTGGCACGTAAATGGCGTACCCGATACGGTATCCGTGGGTAGCGTATCGGCGGCCAGCAGTGCCGACACGGAGGCAGAAGTCCAACGGCTCGCTGCGTTTCCCGAGCTCGTTGCGAAGGGATTCCAGGCTCGGAAAGACCAGCGTCGCGAGAATGCCAAGAGCCCCATCAACGTGCCATTTGTATTTCAGACGCCGGCCTCGGGTCTGCACCAAAATGACGCCCATGAAGTGTTGTGGTACGAAAGGCCGGTATCAGACCCACGCGCCAAGGCCGAGGTCGATGCTGGCGACCGTGTGCTTGTCCGGTTCGGCGCGGTCGATTACGACGCCACACTCTGGGCGTCGGGCCACCTCGTTGGCAAGCACCGCGGCGGGCATGTGCCCTTTGATGTCGATATCACGGACGCCCTGACTAGCGTCCGCAAGAGCACCGGGAAAGGTGAGGTTCAGCTCGTGTTGCGCGTTCAGGATTCGCCGCATGACCTCGGCCAGCCGCGTGGGAAGCAATATTGGGCTCCTCAGCCAGAATCGATCTTCTATACCCCGTCAAGTGGCATCTGGCAACCTGTCATCCTCGAGGTGGTGCCGGCAACCCGTCTAGGCAATAGTAGTGAGGGCACGGTGCTAAGATCTGATGACATTGTCAACGGCATTCTTGACGCCGAAGTGTATATCCTCGGACGAAGAGCCGGAAACGCTTATAGTGTCGAGATCGAAGGTAGCCTCAACGGATTTCCCATCAGAAAGAAGATGGAGAGCTTGCCGAAAGACAAGGACTACGGCTCTGTGAAGCTCCCGCTTGCGTTGACTGGAGATGAAAAGGAGAGAGCCCCGCAGTCGGTGACCAGCATTGCGGCTTACGAGAACTCAGATTCCTGGCTCAACGGAGTGGCTCTTTGGTCGCCAGATCACCCCACTCTTTACGATATAATCATTAGATTATACGACGCCGGGGGGAAGGTGATAGACGAGGTTAAGACATATACGGGATTCCGACATCTAGATTGGAGTAGGGGTGACGGGACATTACGGCTCAACGGTAAGCCGCTTTTCCAGGCGCTATGTCTCGACCAAGGATATTGGCCGGAGACGGGTATAACGCCGCCCACGCCCGAAAGTCTGAAGGAGGACATCTTGCTGGCTAAGAAGATGGGATTCAACGGCTGCCGCAAGCACCAGAAGGTCGAGGATCCTCTATTTCTTTACTGGGCCGACAAGCTTGGGTACCTCGTGTGGGGCGAGATGGCCAACGCGTATGAGTTCAGTGCCGAGTACAAGGACCGGATGAACCAAGAATGGGTTGAGGCCATCAAGCGCGACATCAATCACCCGTCAGTCGTCACGTGGACCCCAGTGAACGAGTCCTGGGGTTACCCGAGCCTCAAAGATAGTATCGAACAGCGCGATCATATCCGGTCGCTATACTATTTAACGAAGTACATATTCAGTCTATCTATGTCTCGTACCCACTGATATTCTGCTAACCAGACCGCGTGAATGGCAGATCTCTCGATCCAACACGGCCCGTGAACGATAATTGCGGCTGGGAACACGTGATAACAGACCTGAGTATGTATCATAAATATGTTGAATATTTCATTTTTCTCGTACCCTTCTGGAAATAAGAAATATCTTCTGGAAACTGATAACAGCATGAACATGCTAACATATTTTTACTCATCAGGCACGTTCCACGACTACTCAGACGCGCCTGCTCTTTCTGAATCCTGCGCGACGCTCGAGCGGACTCTCAACCGCAACTGGACCGGGCGACCCATGTTCGTCGGCCCCATCGGGACCACCGACCCCGCGACGAAGCATCGCCCCGGCGCCCCCGTCATATGCACCGAGTTCGCGGGCGTCAACATCGCGCATGCTAGCACGCAGGGCGACGAGACACAGTCGCAGGGCGGTGCCGACGGTTGGGGATACACGACGGCGCGCGACCCAGGGGATCTCCTAAGTCGCATCGAGGCGCTCGTCAAAGCTGTTAGCCAGGGGAGTCATTGTTGCGGGTTTGTGTATACGCAGTTGTAAGACCCCTTCCTCAGGCCCCTTTCGTTCTTTTGGCTCTTCTCCCCTTCTCCTTTATTTCATTTAGTCTCTTGCTGGGTTTCATCTTCTCGTTCCCACTTTCCCTCCCCCCTTCTCTCTCTCTCTCAATTATTTCCTCGTTCCCCCTTTTCTCCCCTAAAAGTGGGTTTTGCTGATAAACGCCACCGACAGCTCCGATATCGAACAGGAGGTCAACGGCGTGTATTCGTTTGATAGGAGGGAAAAGATCCCGGCTGCCGAGGTGAAGAAGATATTCGACGCGGCGCGGGAGAGATATCATGATAGCCTCCCTAGGGAAATCTAACTTAGGACTTGCCTGCCTAGATCCCCAGTTGTAATCTCGCTCCGATCTCCTGCGCTTGATCGACAATGGGCTAGCAATAACGCGCGTATTTGGTTGGATGAAAATATGTGATTAATTAATTGATTAATTGATTGCCCCTATGTTTATTATAATGCGGAACTAAACCCAACTTTGAAGCTAGTATTCGCTACACTGCCCTTCTTCGTCCCCTTAACATACCTACGTACGGCGCTGTAGCACAAATTCAAAATATTGAATGTTGTCCGTGGGTAGTGACTGCATTGAGCCTATCGTGGCAGGACACAGGATATAGGGCATAGGACACGGGACAGCGCTTATATGATTTCCGTCAGTTGGATTCCAAGTTCTCTACAACACTATCAAGACCATCACTGTGAAATCCACCCACCTCATCTAAATAGAGAACGACTCTAACGCCAACTTATGCTCGTGGAAAGTTCCGACGAGAGGGAGAAGAGCCAGAGCATTCCGTGTCCTCTTCAGCATCCTTTCCGGAATGCGAGCCTCCGGCAATAGCTGCTGCTATGGAACGTGTCCGGTCCCAATTCCTAGTATCCCTTTAGAGGGTGGTTGCTACACCGTGGGAACTTCTCGCGCAACAAAAGCCAGCACGACTGCGGCATGATAGGTGCCATTTGGGGCTAGCCGAGAGATTGGCCGCGTGTCAAGGCCACAGCTGCTTAGGGGGGCTGCAACAGCGAGTTGGATTGATCAGTTTCATTTAATCGAGGTATCTCCTAGAAAGCATCTTATCAACATGTAAAATTCGCCATGGCTCTGAAGCACGTACTATCTAAGTGTGTAACGGATGGGAAACAAAAGGAGCGAAAGCGAAGAACGGGGACGCGGATCGATAAATTACGAGGCAGCAGCAGTAGCGGCGGGGGCCTTGCGTTTTCCGTCTTCTACCTTCTGCCTTCTGGCCGAGCCATGTGGCGTGGCCTAGCCTGGGAAAGCCTAGCCGTGGACGCTCGCGCCGAATTGCAACAGCAACTGGACGCCGGCGTCGAAGCCGTGGTCTACGGCAGTGTGTAATGGCGTCATGCGGTTGCCGTCGTACTTGTCTACGAGGGGCGACCCGCCGCCATCGTGCTCTAGTAGCACGCGAAGCACGGCCTCTTGCTTCTGCATCGCGGCCCAGTGTAGGGCCGAGCGGCTCTGCTGATCGACCAGATCGATGCGTGCGCCGTGCGATAATAGAAGACTCACGGTCTCACGGTGGCCGGCCATGACAGCGCGCAGAAGCGGCGTCAAGCCATCGCCGTCTCTCAGGTTGCAGTCGGCGTTGTGCTGCAACAGTGTCCGCACAATTTTATCCTGGCCCTTACGCGCGGCCATGTGGAGGGGGGTGGCCCAGCTTTTACCTTTGCGCCTCTTGTCCATGTTGGTCTCGGCGTCTGTCGATTTCCCGCTCTCTCCTTGCGTCGCCGAATTGGTTAGATCCACTGAATCGGCGGGTATGGCGAGCGATGGCGCCCTCGTGTACACTTTGGACCTGGACAGGGCCTCGACAACCTCGGCAGGAGTCGGCGACGGCCGGGACGAGCCAGGCTGATGGGCGGCGAAGAAGGCGCTGGGTAATTCGATGTCGTCCATATCGATGGTACCTAGGCCATCGAGGAGCAGGTTGGCGCCGTCGGCGATGAGATCACAGAACGACTTGGACGTGCCAACAGCAGGAGATGCATAGCTGGAGGCGTAGGTGGACGGCTCGGATGGTGGCTGCTCGGCGGGCAGGGCAGCGGCGGCGCTGTCTGGTGTCGGTGGCGTCGGTGGCGCCGGCGGCGTGGGCGTGGGAGTGGGGAGGGAGGCCGAGACGGAGGCCGAGACGGCGACGGGAGCGCTACTACTCGTGGCGGAATCGGACGGGGTCGGGAAGGCGTGGACGGGGTTGATGGCCGGGGGGACGTAGAGGGATGCTGCAGTCTGCTGCTGTCGTTCTATAATATGGCGGCGAGGACACGCCGAGCCTCGAGTCAGCGACGGGGTCACATCGTCTATTCTATTCAATGCTGCTGACTGAACTCGTTCGGGGTCGTTGGTATGAAGACGGATGGATGATGATGATGGTGATGATGATGCACTTACGTCGGTATCTGCGCTGAGCCAGGCGATTCTGCTCTCGCCGACGTTCGATTGTCGTCATCGTCGTCGTCGTCGTTGCTGTTACTGGTCGCCCGTGTGGGACACGAAGCGTACGTCAATAAATGTCAATGTCATATCTGGACGAGCAGGCGTTTGCACCAGAGCCAGCCTTGGAGCTGTTGGAAAACCGCGGCTTAACGGTAGTTAGAGGACTAGCGCGGTGCACTTTGGAGTGTATATTAATTGTGGAGAAAAGTCCCTCTAGCTCCGATCCCTGACTTTCTTTAGCGTGCGGCAGTCGGCCCAATACAGGCCCCTTAGGGCGTAATCGTGCAGAAACCTCTGACAGGGGTCCCGTCATCTTGCAGGAAAGTGAGTCAATCAGCGCACAATAAAAGTATAGGTACCTACTAAAATAGGTGGTACACTTACCAGGGACCACTACATAACCTACCAGCATCTTCAGCCTTACGAGCTGATACATGCTCCGTCCTTGCTTCTTTTGGATTAGCGTCAGCAGTCACCACGCGACGTCTCACGCGGCACAGAATTATACCGTGTTGCTCAACTTCATTTCCCCCGCGCCAGACAGGAGGCTTTCCTGAGCAGAAGCGGGTGATCATGTCTTTTATTATTTTAAGAAATATGTTGCGATCGCTGCAGCATTTTCTCGGATTGTCCTCCCCCTAGCACGTATCTTAGCACGTATACTATCAGATCGAACGTGCCCTCGAACGCATCGATTGAGCTCGTTGCTCCCTCTCCTCAGACCTCTCCAGAAGAAATACTACCGTGCTTGCATTCTTCGACGTGTGCCATGGCGCAAAAGGAGCCCGAGTTTCCTCCCATCGAGCTTAAGCTCGGCGAAGGCGTCAAGGCCTTCCTCTACTCGCAGCTTTTTGTGACCCCCATGACGCCAAAGCATTCATTTGCCGGTCAGACAATCGTCATCACTGGACCCAATTCCGGCTTGGGTCTCGAAGCTGCTCGTTATTTCTACAAGCTCGGCAGTGCCAAGATTATCCTCGCGGTGCGCACTCCGTCCAAGGGCGAAGCCGCCAAGGAGGACATTGTCAAGAGTGTCGAGAGTCGCACCGATGGCGCCAGCGCGGTTGAGGTATGGACTGTGGACGTTAGCAGCACAGATTCCATACTCGCTTTCGTCTCCCGTATAAAGAGCCTCGCCCGTGTTGACGTACTTTTATGCAACGCTGGTGTCAATTTCAAACAGTACCAGCTTGACGAGGGGATCGAGCGGTCTATGCAGATCAACGTTCTCAATACCTTCTTGCTCGTTCTCTCCGCCCTGCCGAAGATGCGCGAGACCGCAGCTCAGTTCCCCAACGCGTCTCCTCACATCACCATCGTTAGCTCGGACGCCTACCGGTTGACAAAATTCGTCGAGATCAACTCTCCAAACATTTACGAGGCCTTCAACGATAAGAGCACGTTTAACGGTCAAGCTAGGTGGGCTTTTTTCCTTTTTGGTCCGGATTCCTTTTCTAAAAAAAAAGCAGCAAGATTGCTGCGCTCTGATGTCCATGTTGTATTGACGGCTGATCTCACGACGCGACCTCTAGGTATCAAGATAGCAAACTCCTTCAAGTCCTCCTACAACGCGAAATCGTCAAGCGCCTCGCGACAAACAAGGCCGACGTTCCACCCGTCGTTTTCAACCTCGTAAGTCCCGGACTTTGCGTTACAAACATCGACAGGAAAGAGGGCAAGTATACTCTGGGCGTACGCATCATACATAAACTACTCTACCGCACGGCCGAGGTGGGCGCACGTACCCTAGTTCACGGGGCATACGCCGGGCCAGATTCGCATGGCGAGTATCTGGTAGATCAGAAGCGCGTGAACACCGAGGCGTGGATCCTTACGCCGATGGGCGAAAAGGCACAGTTGAAAACGTATGAGCAGACGATGGCGATCTTGGAGAAAAGGAAACCGGGCATCGCAGCAGAAGCGGGGCTCTGATATTTACCTAGACAGAGTGACAGAAGATGAGTTATACATTGTGTTTGAAGTGCTAGGTTGCGAAAGCACCACAGCAAATTGCTTTTTATGTTGATGATGGTGATTGGCGCATCGTGCTTGAACACAAAGACAGAGTGGATGGATGGATGCAGGCGACCACATGGTACCTACCTCAGGTAGCGCCACTACCGAAATCCCGAACTCTCGGTAAAGTGAGTGTCTCAACCAAAGTGGAGCAAGGTTGATACTGCATAAGTAAGTACCCTGTTGTATTGTCCCTGACTGCTGGATAAATATTTAGGTTTTCTCGCTGGTCAGTAAATACATCAAGTAGGCCGGTTCCGGTTTGGCCCAAGATGTATATTTGAACCAAAATCAAGCTACTGACGCAAATTTCTGCCGAGATTGAGCAGCTAAAAATACATGAAATTTATCTGGCGCGGGAACTTGATCCATGTCCACATCGTGTTCCGGAGACATCGATCTGGAGAATAAGTCACGGTAAGGTACATGTAGGTATAGAGATACATATCTACCTATCTGGATAGCAAGAACGATATCGAGCCTAAGTGAAATACAACCTTCCATCTATTAAATATGGGCGAAGAAACCATTGGCTTGCTAGCCACGAAACCCATATACGACCTGGCCATTACCAAGACGTCTGCTACAGCGAGAAACCAAGCGGAGGAAGTCGTTAAAGCCCTCAAGCCGCTCTTGAGCCCTAATGTCGCGATTCTACTATTGTCGGGTGCTCGTGAGGACAACGTTACAGCAGAGTCTTTCTCACCTTCCCCCGACTATGCTGGAGTCTGCGCTCAATACGCCCATGACTGTCATGAAACCGGGGGTAGAATTAAGCATCGATTATGGGAAGCAAATCGCTTGGAGCAGCAGAAAGTTGCAAGAAATCATTCAACACGATTATCTTCTCGACTCAGTCGTCGAACTCTCAGATGAGATTGACAACAGCGTGGCTTACTTGTGCCATGACTTGGAGAGCCGAGAACAGCACCAGCCACTCCAAATTACGGTGACTCTCTTCAAAGAAGCTACGCGTGCTTCCTCTGAAGTTATTCAGGCTTCGATGACCTCGTCTGGCTGGAGTGTTGATGTGCAGCCCATCCAAGAACTCGCCGCCCATGCCAGCACGAAATCCATAATACCGGTTCTGGACGAACCATTCAGCCCGGTCTTAACTGGCATCTCTACGAAGCAGTGGGATACTCTGAAGCAGGTAATGGGCAGGGTAGGCCACTATTCTGGGTGACCAAGGGCAGCCAAACCGACAAAGTGACCGACCCCAGTAATGCAATGGTACATGGTTCGTTCCGCGTAATCCGGCGAGAGAATCCCCGAGCAAAGCTGGCCACGCTGGAAGTCGAGTCCGCCCGAGGTGCCTCAACCACCTGGTCTATTAAACTAGTCCTGCAAAAGCTAGGCGCTGGCGTCGATGTCGATGTCGAGACCGAATACGCCGAACGCGGCGGCATCGTCCGCCTGTAGAGAGTTATGCCCGACGAAAGCATCAATAACTTCAAAGCTGCGGATGGCGGCAAAGATCTTGAGCCTGTGGTCAAGAGCTTCCACGCCAACCAAGCCAAAATTCGCATTCAGGCCGAGAAAATTGGCACGCTTCAGAGTTTCTCGTGGTGCGAGACCGCCGTCGGGGAGGTACCAATAGAACCAGGGATGGTCGAGATCGAGGTGATGGCTGTGGGCGTTAACTTCAATGTATGTCATGCTCATATTCCCCATCATCGCATTCCTCTCCTCCCCTCAGCTCTTTACTGGCAAATACCCTTCATTCTACAGGATGTCGCTACGACGATGGGTATCGTCCCCGAAAATGAATACACTATCGGCTGTGAATGCACTGGCTGCATCAAGCGCATCGCCCCCGGACTGGAGACGACTCTTAAAGTCGGCGACCGCGTTGCTGCCATGCGCGGTGGAACCTACGTCAACCGTGTGCAGTGGCCTCATGGGCGTGTGCACGTTATTCCTGATTCGATGAGTTTCGAGGACGCAGCCGCTATTCCTCTGGTCTATGTAACCGCCACTTATTCGCTTTACCACCTAGGAAATCTGAGGGATAGTCAGGTAAGCCCAGTCTCAAAGTTTCCGAGAAGCAGATCGAGTCTTGTGCTGACGGGATTTATTCCTATCACAGTCCGTCCTCATCCAGTTGCCGTAGTAAAAGAAATGTGGCGTAGGTCCTCCCCTGGCTTTACTTCCTCTTGCTAATCCCACCGGTTCGAACTAGGGATCTCTAACCGAATGAATAGATCTTCGTAACAGTTGATACTGCCGACAAGCGGGAGTTCCTCTCCAAGAACTTCGGCATCCCTGAGAACCGAATGTTTAGTTCCCGCAGCACCAAGTTGGCCGAGGACATCCGCCACGAGAAGACGGTCGCGGAGTGGATGTGCATCTCAACTCTCTAATAGGCGAGCTCCTCGATGAGACGTGGCGGCTGACGGCTGACGGCGGGATCATGGTCGAGATTGGCAAGCGAGACATAATCGACCGTAACATATTGGCCATTGTTTGACAGGAACTGCTCATTCCGCGCCGTTGATCTGTCCTACGTTAAGGAGATCAGCAACGACCTTATCGGAAAGCTAATGGCCTAAATATTCGACCTTGTTGAAGGAGGCCACATTGGGCCTATTCGCCTAGTGACAACCTTTAGTTTCAACTAAGTCATTGAAGCATTATCATTCATCTGCTGTCTCCCATGGCCTAGCCGCTAACACGGTCAATCTAGGCGTCATCTAGGTTGTCGGGTATGTAGCAGAGGAGGGTGATGGCCTCGAGGCTCGCTTCGACAAGCGGCAGTAGACCCCTGTTGACGAGAAAATGCTGCGCCGGATTCTGAACTACTCGATTTTCCAGCAAGTCGGCTAGCCATTGAACGCTCACAGAAGATCCCAGTTCATTACGGGCCTCGCGTATCCCCTGACTGCGAATGGTTCCGACATAACCGACGAGCCGCAGTTCAGCTTTCCCTTCCGGGGTCACGGCAGTGGTACCATCATCGATGGCGACGGCACCGATGCTAGTGACCAGATTGCGCAGGCCATCAAGACGTTCGGCGTGATGCACAGCTCGAGAGCAGAACCCGCGGCTCTAGCCAAGGCGGCTACGGACCTGCTCACTGGCCATATTCACAAAGATCCTGCGTCTTGAGACTAAGATGGAGCCTAGCAAGCCTCTGACGGCCTATTGTCTCGATTCCCTCTCAGCCGTAGAGCTGCGCGGCTGGGTGCGCCATAAATTAGGTACCGAGCTGAGTACTTTGGACATCACAAACGCAGGCTCCGTGATCATGCTGAGCGAGAAGTTGGTGTTAAAGTTACCAATGCTAGAGAAACAGGGTCTCTTAGACCTAGCCCCCTGCCATATCGTATCTAGATAGTCAATTTAGGAAATTACCGTGCTCCGTGCGCCCTCCCAAGCCACTCTACAAAGTAGCAAGACGCGTGTTTAGTCCAAGTAGGCTTGGCGCGATTACAGTCATATGACCTCCTTTCATTTCCCAACAATGTAGAAGTGCTGTAAGAAGCATCCCTATCTCGTAACATATCCCTGTCTCATCCAGACGTCAAATAATTCGTTCATCATCATGGCACCCAAAAGAGGTGCCAAGCGAGGCCTTAGCATATCCGCCGCAGAAGAGCACGAGCGGAGTCCCAAGCAGGCCAAGCTGTCGCCATCCACAGTCTCTAACGAGGTGCAAGTCTCGTCAGCCAAGGCCGCGGCATCTCGTGCATCGGCATCGGAGAAAAAGAAAACCCCCGCTTACAAGCTATATAAAGACACGATCAATGTCGTAGACAAAACGTTCAAGAAAATGGTCAAGAGCTACAAACCGAACCCCGACGGTTTTTACGGCATTGTGAGTGAAACGTCCAAGGAATATTGGGGGGCAGCATTGATAAACTTCTATAGACATCGGACGATTTTTCCACGGCAATGGCCCATCACCTAAACGACGTAGAGAAACTGAAAGAAGACAGCCCTTCATTAGCCTTCAATCTCCTATTGGACCTTGGTGAGCACGCCTACGGGGACCTAGAAGCCTGCGCCAAGGCAAGCGGTTTTGGCGACACGGAAGAACCGTTCAAGGAGATGGACAAGCTCCTCTCCGAGATCATCACAGCGCGGCGCGAAGAGGAGCAGACGGCAGCCCAAGACACTGAAACCGGATCGAAGGATGGCACCATGACAGAGAGATACAGATTCGAGGCGTCTCAGGCTGATCTTGGTCTCGAGGCAAAAGGGCTGCGAGATCTCATCGGCTCCAAGCATCCTAATAAGCAGCAGCGGCGCCAGTTGGACATTGCGCGCCTCGCCGACCTACAAGCCATGTTCAGCGCACGCAGGGTGAGGCGAGAGGCGACGGGGGACTGGGCAGGCAATGCGCTCAATGACCTGGCAGAAACACGTGTACGCATAGATGCCTACGGGATCGGCGACCACTTCTTCCGCGAGAGTATTGACCTATTAGCTGCCATCAAGGAAGTCGAGACACCCCCGAAGGCATCTGTCATATTATGGACGAAAAAGAATCTGACAACCGTCCCTAAGCTGGGATGATCGGTGTAATCTTTATAGGTCCGCACTCCGAACCTGTCGCTGGCTTCATCTGAGATACTGTGCCGCCGAGAGATCTCGATATTCACCTCACGACACCTATCTCCGGAACAAGACAACGTAACCTCGGTCGTCAACACTCGACGAAGTCGGCGCTGGTCGGTTCATCATGATGCAGAAAACCTCACCATGTCCCTCAGATAGGAGGGTATCTACTCTTTGATGCCCTCGAACAACGTTATCATTCTGCGCGCAGAGAACTACGCTACTTACTAGGGATGTCATTCAGAGCTGGTCTCTGAAGTCAGGAATTAGAACTGAGATGCTGATTGGATCACCCAGTCTGGGATTCTTTGTGGATAGAAAGATTCATAAGATAGGGAGCTATTTCGTACTACGTAGCTGCGGTAATAAAACAGACGACTAGTTACCTGTAGAATTCAGTCGTCATGACATGTTCCCGCTGTCTTTCAGGTACCTAGGTACGTACATGTACTTAAGTGTCAGGCGGATCCCGGAGAAATGCTACGGCGGTCCAATGACGACGAGCACATTATATACACTACATACGGTACAAAGAGGTACAAGGTATCCACGAAGTACCTTAGTAGGCGCTACCTGCCTACAATGTCTACAATAGGTACCAGGTAGGTACATGTAGGTAGCGTTATCCGAGCTTTAACCCGCCTTACCCTGTAGTACCTCTCTCTAAGCCAGCTTCGGTCGTTGGCAGTTCTCCAGTTCGCCGCCAACCTGAGCTCGATGAACTAATCAAGCGACCTCCATCACCCGCCCAATTGACCTGCACACAACGCAGATGGCGTCGCTCTACCGCATCGCAGGCTGCGGCGCCAGGCGCCTGTCCCTCGCAAGACCCTACATACGCACCTTCTCGAGCACGGCGCTGCGGACGGCCAGCGAGATCCCCAGAGACGTCCCTCACAGCAGAGACATCCCCCAGCGAACGACGCTCCAGCCCGTCGACGCCAACTTCGCCCATCCCTCCGACCCTTACGGCGTGGAGCGCCTGCAGGCCACCGAAGGCACCGTCGAGGCCTCGCGCGAGGGCAGCATCGCAGACCGCAAGGTCCGCCACTACACCGTCAACTTCGGTCCCCAGCATCCCGCCGCCCATGGCGTCTTGCGTCTTATTCTCGAGCTCAGCGGGGAGGAGATCGTCCGCGCCGACCCCCACGTCGGTCTCCTGCACCGGGGCACCGAGAAGTTGATCGAGTACAAGACCTATCTGCAGGCCCTGCCCTACTTCGACCGCCTGGACTACGTGTCGATGATGACCAACGAGCAATGCTTCTCCCTCGCCGTCGAGAAGCTCCTGAACCTAGAGATCCCCGAGAGAGCCAAGTGGATCCGGACCCTGTTCGGCGAGATCACGCGCGTCCTGAACCATCTCATGTCTGTCCTGTCCCACGCCATGGACGTCGGTGCCCTGACGCCTTTCCTGTGGGGTTTCGAGGAGCGAGAAAAGTTGATGGTATGTCCCATATGCCTATCATGAGAGAGAGAGAGACTTGACTTGCCTCATCCGTCACACCGAAACATACACCCCACACCCACACCCATCCGCACAATGTTCTAATCGAGGGGAGACTAACGCCGGACTTCACACCGCCTAGGAATTCTATGAGCGGGTATCCGGAGCCCGTCTCCACGCCGCCTACGTCAGACCCGGCGGCGTCCACCAAGATATTCCCATTGGCCTGCTCGATGACATCTACCAATGGGCCACCCAGTTCGGTGACCGTATCGATGAAACCGAAGAGATGCTTACGGATAATCGTATCTGGATTCAACGGTTAAAAGGTATCGGTGTAGTTCCCGCAACTGAGGCTCTGAACCTGTCCTTCACCGGCGTCATGCTGCGAGGATCCGGTGTCCCGTGGGATATCCGAAAGAGCCAGCCCTACGACGCCTACGACCAAGTCGAGTTTGATGTGCCCGTTGGTGTCAACGGCGATTGCTATGACAGATACTTGTGCCGCATGGAGGAATTCCGGCAGTCTCTGCGTATTATTCACCAGTGCCTAAATAAGATGCCCGCCGGCCCTGTTCGAGTCGAGGACTACAAGGTCACGCCACCCCCGCGAACTGCCATGAAGGAGAACATGGAGGCTCTCATCCACCACTTCCTACTTTACACCAAGGGTTATGCCGTACCGCCTGGAGAGACGTACTCGGCCATCGAGGCGCCGAAAGGAGAAATGGGTGTCTATCTTGTCAGTGACGGCAGCGAGCGGCCATACCGATGCTCTATCCGAGCGCCCGGCTTTGCTCATCTGGGTGGCTTTGACCACGTCTCAAGAGGTCATCTTTTGGCCGACGCCGTAGCTGTAATTGGTACCATGGACCTGGTTTTTGGTAAGTTCATCTCATTTCAATATTGCAGGGGAAAAAGGGTCACTGACTATTCTTGGCAGGCGAGGTTGATAGGTGATTTGGATGAAACAGTATATCAGGTTCAATAGACTTCAAACGCATTTATACTCGCATTTCCATTTTCCTATGTATACTAGCCAGAGATGAGAGGCACGGTGTCTGAGGGTTGTCTTCGAGATGCGCAGACCCTAGATGGTATGTACCACACTCAGTGGATGTCGACGACGAGGTGTCTAGTAAATACATGCACATACAATCACTTTTGTCTCTTCCCCGGGCGTCTGCTACGTTGGGGTGGGCGTTGCTGAATTTAATGCGTTCACATCGAGATGCGACTGGGCAGCTAGCGACCAACCGTATCTCCCGAGAGGCCAGTTGGACATTGGTTGGGAGGAAAAGCTAAGGTATCTTCAGAATGACGAAGTGTAAGGGCACCTAGCCACACTACCTACATAGGTACCTAGTACTCAGCGACAGCGATGTACCTAGGTAGTGATTACCGTGCCAGCCGAGACTACTACTCTCCTTGGCCCGGTACCGGTAAGTGGAAGAACGCAGAAGCTATAGACCTAGGAAGTCACGTATGAGCCTCAAATCCTCTGTCGTTCCATGGTACTATACTAGTCGGTACTTGATGCAAACCATGCTCATGAAACGTCACTCCCGTCACGATGGCCAAATACTTGAAGTTGTTGATTAATTTATTTAGACACTGTGGGCATATATCTTTAGGTCAATGCTGTATTAGTTGTGTAGGGAAGGAAAGTCATCAGTCAGGCCCGGGCAAATGTCATGGATCGATGCAGGCATAGAAGCGAATGTAAGGTAATCACGGGGAAGGACAGAATGGATGAATGAACGAGGTATAGAGTACAAAGTACCTAAGTGAGGTTAAATAACTCAACGCAATTTGTCTTCGACTGCCAAGCTGCGTCGAAAATGACCTGTCTAGTCTAGATATCAATCTATCTAGTTGGAAAAGAAAGAGGGAGGAGGAGAGAGAGAGAGAGAGAGAGAGAGAGAGAAATAAATTAATTGCACGGTGATTCAACCCGCCCTTCGATCTAGTCTTTTTCTCTTTCCTGCTCTTTTTTTTTTCTTTTTTTTTCTTATAAAAAATCAACGTTCGGTACGTCGTCCTCGTTCGTAGTCGTTACGTGCTTCGTTATCGCGTCCATGCTGAGATGCAAGATAATTATTCCAGCTGATCATATGTCTGACCTAGCTAATAGCTGGCTGATAATTAGGGAGAGAGGCGCGCAGAAAGGCAGATGGATGGATTGATGCAGGATAATGAATGGTGTTGCTGATGGTTCATAGCTAGAGATGAGGCCCTTTGATAGGTCTTGATTAGATCGATCGATCAACAGTATGTGTATGATTTGCGGTCTCCTCTCCTCTCCATAATCCTTGAAGATGTCTTTCCCGTATCTAGTCAGATAGATTTCCAGTGATATTCTTCATAATGTTCATGGATCGGTGTGGCGGCCACTACTTCCAGGCCCTTCCTCAAGCCGATCATTCGTTGTTGCCGAGAAATGTATGCGTGCAATCGTGAAATCATGAAACCCATAATTAGATGCAGAATGAAATGGTGGAAATTCGGTATTGGGGCTTGATTGGCCCATCGTTCGTTCCCTCGACAATGAATAATGTCGCGCTCACGCCCTTTCCCATGTTTCTTTGGCATGGAAGCGGTATGGAAGCACATCCCATGCTTCTCTCTGTTTTAGTTCTTCTTTATCTAATTTTTTGGTTCTTCTCTCTATCCCTCTTTCCTAAGCTGGAGAGGTGGTAGAAACTAAGGTGCGAAGAAATGCACCTTCTTTCGGCTCGGCTCGGATCGTCTCGTCGGCAATGAAGTCTAGAATGTGTATGGAAATAACAGCAGAAGGAATGCGAATGATAAAAATCGAAGTGATTGAAATCCCCAGGACGGTAGAATGACGCCGGAGTTGTTGGTCGGGCCTTCCACAGGTACCGCCTTGCGTGAATGATGACAGAGGCCATAAGCTAGTGCCGCATGAGATGCTTTTTTTTTTCTTTTTTCTCCTTCATTTTCCGTGAGGTGGCATCCTCGTGGTTTCGTTTTCTCTCCCGTTTATTTTTTGTGCCAGTTACTGTCGTCCCGGACAGCCCAGTTATCGAGATCATGGCGGACGCTTCATAGCTCGTAGCGCCGAACTGGCGTTCCAGGGCTTGGTGATCATGTCTGTGTGCGCTAACCTAGGTGATTCGATCTTCAGGTTCGCAAGATGGCATGAAGCACACGGCAGTAATTATCGCGAGAGGGACCCTTAAAACTCGGACGACAGGCGGCGTCGCCTGATGGGTGAGTTTCGAAAGTTTAGCGAGCAAGTCTCCCAATCTCCGGCGTGTGATTGTCCCTCAGGACCGGCGCCAATGGGAAAGCCGGCAATGGCGACTTGTGGCTGCTGGAATTCGACAATCGAAGGGAGCCCGGTCTGTTCGAATGGGCCACAGATGGTCTGATTGCCGGCAATCTGAAGACCATTGCCTGGGTAGTGCACTGTCTGGATGTCTACCGGGTGGCCTCCGTAGATCGAAGCGTCGGGTCTCACAGGTCCTAGTATGTCGTCCATGAGGTACTCTGACGGGCCATTCAGCGCCCAACGCGCAACATGGCCGACGGGAGTTCGGTCGTTTCCGAATGTGCCATGCATGTTGTGGGCAATAGAGTCCGGCACGGGACCATTCTCATTCTCTGATGTACCATTAGTTGGGAACAGCCTTGTTGTGGGAAGCCATCGGTCTTACCTTGGTCGTTCTCAATGTCGTATGGTTTGTATATCTCAAACCTTACATGACAATTGCACTGGCCGCTCTCGTGGCGCTTTGCATGATCCTTGGTCCACTCAGCTGCGTATAGACTGGAGAGCCGAACATCGACTTCGAGATTCCCGTCTACATGTTTTTCCTGGAACAGCGGCAACAACGGGCCTCCAGACTCTGTCGGTTGACCGTTGCGACCGCTGCGATCGTTGTTGCCCATTGAATGGATTCCTTGCTCGGGGAAAACAGGACCTGCCGTCGAAGCACCAGCACTGATCTCGGTAGCTTCACCTGTTGTCCATGTCCGCTGGACGACCCGCGGGCCCTGCATGGCTGGAAATTTCACCTCGCATCCGCAAGCTCCGCGCTCATGCATCCAACGATGCTCGAACTCTGCGATGTTCACTCTCCTACTGTGCATGATCCGGTTGCATGGATAACACATAGTCGAGGCTAGGAAGGGGCGGATGGCTGGGGTCGAGCAGCACGGATTGCTATACAGGCTCGTAGTCATTGGGCAGGTCCGGTTGACCCCTACCGAATTGTGCCCGCACTGGTAACCGATATACTCGACAAAACACATGTTGAGTAATATAGCGGCTTGCCTTGTGGAAGATTTTGTTGATTTTGTTGTCCCTGACGACCGATGGAAGGGCTTCTGGGTAGGTAGGTTGGTAGAGATGATTTTAAGGATTAAGGTAGGTGCAGGTGCGAAGTGGAAGTTGAAATGGGAAATCAACGATGTAGTGAATGAAGTTGGGACAGGTGTTTGCCTTTAGGAGCTACGAGACGAGACGGACGAGATGCTCCTTAGGTAGCGTTTTTAGCTGAGCTATATAACCTTCTAGGACATCAGGCTGGGGGAAATGATACGAAAGGGATACTCGAACGCTTTCTGCGAAATGAGTTACAAGGTATTAGATTGTTAGTTGAGAGAGTTTCGTGGCGGTGGAATGTTGAACGGGATAATGCGGTGTGGAATAGATGTGTAATGGGAAGGGAGTGTCCACCATTAATTAGTTGGGCAGAATATTCCCGACCAGCTACCAGGGCAGTCAATGGTTACTCTAGGGGAATGCTTAGCCAGAAGGAGATTTCTCTTGCTAGTCGGCTGGCTTCGGGGTCTGGTTTAATGTTGGGCTTGTGACCGGACCCAAGCAATCACTCTTTGACCGCACCGTGCTGCACAGGAGCAACGATCATCTCTGGTCGACAGCCGCTTGCATGTGACGTTGGGCACCAATTCCCTATACAAGCGTGATGCGGTAATAAGTTCGACTGTGCGGTCTAGATAGTTTTGGGGTAGTAAAGCAGGCCATCTTGGGATTCGAGCTGGCGGCTCTTGAGTCTGTTCCCAAACATACGAAGCTACCTACCCAAGAAGCTCACGCGCGCAGCAATCAGTACTGTGGGCGTGGATGGCCACTTTTGGAAGCCGGTAGTGATAGACCTATCCAAAGGCCGACTTGATCAGTAAGCAACTCCTGATATCGTGCAACCCAAATTATGTTGACTGCCATGGCCGAGGTTCAATTGGCTGGCGACCTTGCGTGTCCATCGCCACGGTAGTGAAGCAATATTAGCCACACCCAATCATCTAATACTAAGCTAGGCGTGCTCAGCGTTCAGAGCATTGACTGTTCTTAGGAAGGTACTTGCATGGTTTACGACCGCTTCACCGCCTTGCTTAAATGGTATGTACATGTATATGGCGAGTAATTAGACAGAGGCCAACAGTGGGCTAGAATCATATGCTACTTGGATCTCTAGAGTGGATAGAGGCACACGATGTTTCACAGGGCTTATATTAGATAATTATGATACCTGGGGTTAGATAGTGGACAAGAGATCTAAACTATTCTCAATGCTATTTTCCTTGCCACGCCGTATCATAGCAGACAATCTCCGGCCCCTTTCAAGTAATAGGTTCCGTGATCGTACTGGTCACCTACACAATTGTACACAATAGAGACTTCAGCCAGAGGTAATGCCAATCTAGATCGATTAAAACCACTGTTACACTAGCTCGGGTTCTGCTGTGCCTAGAATATCATGTAGGGAAAAGGGATAAGCATGAGGAATGGTGCCTTATTCTCCCTGCTGCTGCAACCGGCGCGCTAACAAGACTCGACCTCTATGTATAAATACAAGCAAACATACAAACACCGAGGCCGGTCTGATGGCTGATATGTAGATGACTTGTGAAGTAAGGACATTGGGATATTAGATGAAATCCATCTGGAAGCGAGCTTCAGTGAAGTGAAAGATACATACCCGAAACTTTGGGCCGCCCCTTTGAGAACAAAGCGAAGTGGGCCACCCAAAGGATGCTGTGAGATTTGGGGGTAACTAATTCTCGTGGAAAGTACTTCGTAGTTGGTACAGAGAATGATTGTGCTGCCACAATATCCAGCCACCCATCACATCATGCTAAGCAAAATATCGTGGGGGTCGACAGCTGTTTGTATCTCTTTCGACCCTGCCTACACTCAAGACAAGCCTTGATTCTGGTTCATGCTGTTATTTCATACTCTACCGTAATATTTACGGCTCCAGGCTAATTGGCAAATGTATCTGAACAGAACATCGCGAGACTAATATGCTGTATTTGGCACGGAAGAGGTTCTCTTCCTATAAAAGTACATTGCCTTCTTGTCCACAAGGAAAGTACCAGCAGAATTTACGAGCGACTTGTCCATGTAACAAGAATATTGCATCCCCAGAAAGATTCCCAATCATAAGCCAAGTGTAGAGTTCAAGAAAATCCCACTTTAATATTGTAGTATTATTTGATTAAAGCCCAAGGTGTCAAATTGCAGCCGTACAACAAGGCATTGTTAAAGTTATATAACAAAGAGATAGTTCTGGCCGTTATTCATGCTCGATATCACAATTTCAAGAAACAATCCGGTTGTTCACGCAAAACACCAATTCATAGGTAATACCTTTGTACCATAGCGTCCATATAAGAATAACAACAACCTAACATAAAGAATGATTTATATTGAATCTGTAATTATTACAGCATAGCTTCGAGGACCTATAGAGTCTCTATTACACATCTAAGTGGCGAATATCCTTCTGGATTCAACAAGGGTAGGGGATAGAGAAATTGAAGAGCATGGCGGCATAGTATACAATTGTCACAGGACAGAATAGCAGCACTATACTAGTACACTACAAAAATTAGAATATCATCAGGTCGGATACTTAATTGTCTGCAGCTACTTATGTAGTACCGTGGCAACAATTGACCTGATACCGTCCTTGCCGGTGATTGTAAAATAGAGGCAAGCCTAGGCTCTGACCTGACGCCAGCGTGGTTCAATCCAGCAGCATTTACCAAGCTGTCTGTGGTTTCTACTGGCAAAGAAAAGGCTCATCATATTGCTTACGTGCTAAAGGGGGCCGGGCAGAAGAAAAGAGGGAGTAGCTGTCTGCACCTATTTTACCACTGCGTAGGTATTGATTGAAATTGACCTTTGTGGCTAAGTTTTCCGTGTAGAAGGGCTTCTGACGGATTACAGAGCCAGAGGTCACTGGAGTAAGGCATTTCTGCACCTATCAGGGCAAATGGCGTTCCCCATTTTGGCCGTTGCTGCGTCCTGGCCGTCCCGGGGGGTGATTCGGATGTTGCGCTTGTGTTGAGTGAATGCATTCACTTTGTATATTTGGTACTTAGCTTTTCTAGGCACCTAGTAGGTACTTACTAGGTATGCTACGTCGAGTCCCCCATGGTGTTCTCTTGCACTGTCCCAAAAATTGTTTGGGAATGTGCTTGCCCCCCTCCAAACCATCCACAAGTTAGTGCTGTAGCTGACGAGACACAATCCTTCTACGAGACAAATACTCACAGAACATTATCCATCACCTTAAGGGAAATGTCTGATACTGGGGTGGTCTACTAATGTCTGTTGCCTACGCCATATTGGCTGGCCTTGGGCATTGTTTGGCCTTTACTCTGGCCAAACACTTGGCAATCGACATTAAAACAAGCGAAACCCCCAACCGCCATTTGAAAAAAGAATACCCAAAGGGGACCTGCAATAAAAAACGACGCTATGGATGCTTGGAAGAGTTGTCTTGTCAATCTACCGTCGGTCTGTTCCGAGGGTTAAGCCTTAATTTGGGTCGCCATGTTCTCTGCCCGCAATGGGAAGCAACCGAAGACGCAACAACAGCAACGACAACGATAACAACAGACTGATTATGATATTTAGGGAGGCCCATTTGCACCAGTTTCAGTTCTCGATATTAGAAGAAACCATTATGACATGTTGATTGGCTATAGGGATCTAGAATCTACGCTGGCTTCGCCATCTTTCTCAGTGCCTCCGCACACCTCCCCAGCAAAACCTCCTGGTCCTCCAGGCCAACGGATATGCGAATTTGCTGTGGCCTCAGCCCGTATGCAGCATGAAGCTCAGGATCAGCTTCGCCGTAGACCACTGCGACGGTCGGGGTTAGTAATCGCCACTTTGAGTAGAGTGTTCCACCTTTCTTGGTGCTGCATGGAATCAACAGTTACTCACTGAAATTATACGGCATGGAGATGGTCAAATGGGCGCCGAGATGGGGGCCCTGGAAGAGATTCACGGCGTCGTAGAAGGCAGCGGCCTGCTCTACAGTTTCAAACTCAACGCTCAGCAGACACCCATACCCCGGCGACGGGTATTCCGCCGTTGGTTTTCGCATAAACGCCCCGAGATGGTCTGACCCGGGAGAATGCGGAGGATACCACACACGCGTGACAGGACTGGCAGGATTCAGGGCAAGGGAATGGAAATACGAGGCTAGTGCGGCGGCATTGCGGCTGTGGATCGCGCAGCGTGCAAAATAGTCATCGTTGTTCGACAAAAGGTGCGCCGCGTCCGCGTCGAAGAGCTCATTGTGAAACTGCGACATCACTACTTGCTTCAGGGCCGGATACGCGCGCTCGCTATTCGGATTCAACACCAAGGAGCCAGCCATGACGTCCGCGTATCCCGAGAATGCCTTTGTCAGCGATGTTACGACAACATCCGCAGCGCCCAGGAGGTCTATGTTGGCAAAGGAGGCGCAGGTGTCATCTGCTACAAGGAAGAAGTCGTATTTATCGGCCTGTGATGAGCGTCAGTAGACCGTTTCTCCCCCCCTCCCCCCGTACCAGTCTGATCATGCATGTGCGGGGTTGCTAATAATACGAAAGGTAAGGTTAGAAAACATACCAGCCTTCGCAGTCGCATCAAGTCTACGCTGACCAAGATAGGATTACTTGGAAACTCCGTGAAGACGTAGGCGCAACCCCCCCCTTGCTCGAGAAACTTTTCGAAATCATCTACATCGGACTCGTCCGCACGACCATAATGCCGGATACCGCCCTCGCTCTCCTCGAACAGATGATATGTGCTATGGAAGACAGGGCCGAAGACGACCGCGGGACCAGAGCGTAACAGCTTGATCGCCTCGTGTAGCCTCGTGATGCCGGCCACTATAACCCATGGGCGTCAGTAATTTCTCTTTCGAAGCAGTTCTGATGCCCCCCGAATCATGCTCCTTAGAAAGGGAAGAAAATGGCCCCGACAGTTACTCACTGCCCGTCTGGAACAAGTACACATCATCGTCACCGACGCTCTTCTTGTATTCGCTAGCACAAGCACGCATCATGAGACTGGCTATACGCCCCCTTAACGCCCGATGACTGCCCCCCTGAGACAGGAACGTGGGCTCGGGCGCACCAACGCCATCGGGGAACTCCCCGACATGAACCAAGGAGTCCGCCTGCGGGAGAAGCGCCTCGGCCATGCGCGTGCTGAACCCCAGCCCGCCGTGGTGCCACTGGAAGATGGCGGCCTCGGCCTTGGGTCGCGGGAACGCGAACACGTACAGCCGCACGCCAGCGACGTCGACGACATGATACCGGAGTTCGGAGGCTTCGAGGCGCTGCTTCTTACGGAACTCGGACAGAGCATGCGACCGGTTCGTGGCCCAGACGTCCCGCGATACGAAGGCGACGCAATCGTAGCCTTCGGGCAATGGAATTTTCCGCGCTATAGATTGGCAGAGCTGTGTGCCAATATCATCAGCCAGGTTTACGTACAGACGCGTACAAGATCATCGCAGCTAGGTCTACAATTGGTGCTATATGTATAGGGGCAAAAAACGGCGAAGCTCATTACGAGCGAGTAATGTTATCTGACTTAGAATAGACAATCGCTGGCTGGCAACTAGATTACTCACAGCCGCCGAGAGTCCAAAGGGCGAAAACCGGGGGTACATCGACTTCAGCTGCCCGAGCAGGGATACGTCACGGCCGCGGAAGCGCTCCGCCGTCTTCCATCCCGGTATATGTGTCGTGATGGCGTGCGGCCCGTGAGCCGGCAGGGACTGGCCGAGCTCGACGGTCGAAGGATCGACATCTGACAGCGACATTCTGCAATGTGATATCGGGTTTCTTTAATTCAACACGTCTTCTTTCTTTCTTGCCCGTTGCTCTTTTCTTTTCAATCCCTTACCTCCAGATAGTTTTCGAGGTTATGTGAGTATGTGACTGACTGGCTCATTACCTTACAATAACTACGGTATAACAAGGTAGACAAGGAGTCTGAGGTACCCATATAGAATACTTTATTTAATAGTTCCGACCTGGTCACTAACCAGTAGGGCTATAGATTCTACACTAGTTCAAAAGTAAGTTGCCTGAAAAAGTTAATTGAGTCAAGCCCAAGCCACACAGAAAGCGGACTAGACTGACTACACCGTAATTTAAGTACCTTTGCGACCAGATTAAGTGAATTACTAACGATTCGCGATTGGAACGACACGCAGTAGCTGGCCTTCTAAGACGCATGCCTTATTGAAGTTGCAAGGAATCGAATTGTGTGTTCTTGGTACAGGCTGGCTTGTTTGTCGCCCTCAATCCCAATACCAACATGGGTCAAACCTTACCTATCGTAAGCGCGTTAGTCGCTGAAGATCTATTCCTTGCCTTGCATCGTAGGCAATTAGCTAGGTAGCTATGGTAGTACTTGAGTAATGCCCTCTGTAACACGTAGGGACAAACGATTGGAAAGCGGGAACGGGTATCGAGAGTCCAGCGAATGACGACGACAGCCCGGTCAAATCCCTTGACTCTCGCTCTGTATTTAGTAATTACAATCTAGATACATGGGAGTACAAACCAATTACCCAATCATCCACTCGGTCGGTATTTGCCCTTACACATGATGGAGCAAGCGGGTCAGCCCAGCCACTTGGCTCCAACATACCTATGAACCCTTTTCTGTCGAGGTTCACCACAGGTTCCTCTCCTTGCCTTCGAATGCAAAGTTCAGTGCGACGCCAATGAACAACGCACCGCATAGGACACTCGGCCCCACCTTGTCGTAATACTTGATCACCCTGCGTTCGCGAATTGCCTTGCTTCGGTACAAGTAGATGCCAACCGAATAGCAAAGCGCCAGTACAGCCAGCAAGGTGAAGACGCCAGCAGCTACGAACGCTAGCCTGGTTGGCTTCTCGCCGAAGTTGAGCAGCGTAACCGCAACCGCACCGACATAAATAGAAAATTCGAGCTGCCGTGTCATTTAGTTCACTGCCCTTTGGCTCGTCAAGAAGAGGCTAGTTACTCACCCATCCAAGAAATGTCCTCTCTGCTGCAAAATAGACTTTGGGCTCGACTCGGACCGGTACGTATATTTTCTTTCCCTTGGGTGCTTTGAATTTCTTACTCTGGATTTCCCGATTGCCGAAGAACATCTGGTTGCGATTACTGCGTGGTACTGTTGTAGACCGGGGCCTGGGGGTAACAGCTTTGAGCACCCGCAGAGCTCCACGCCCTGCTGCGCCTGCACGGGTTTGTACTATCGTGGAATAGTATGTCCACCCACCTATCCTTTTTGCCTCTTCGAGCCGGTCTTCTTCGTCTGACTCATCATCGGAATCATATAAGGGATAATCAACATTGGGAATCGGTCCTGACGTCGTCTGTCCTTCGATATCGCCAAGGACCAAAGCTCGTGCACCACGCGATAGGCCATTATGGCCAGTAGACGTGTTCTCGGTCGATATCTCATGCGTGTCATCGACATCCGAGTCATCATCCTCGTCGTCAGACGTGGTGCCGCTCAGGGAATGATCTGGTCTCTGAATGCCGAAGTTATGCGTAACAGGTTTGCGAATATCCACATCCATCTGCGGCATCCAGTACGGAAGTAGCTTGATACGGCTTGGAAATAGAGAGGCCGTGCCGTGTATGAACTTGGAGAATTTAGGCACGGCTTCCACGAGATGACTCGAGATCAGCTGCCGAACCCACTCTGGGGGTTCTTGACCGTGCTGAGTCTGTAGTTTGACTTCGAGGACAGCATAGGGGAATCGAACGACATCCTTAGGCGGCAGTTGAGAGAAAGGCCAGTCAATGCCTATATCCATTCGTCTCCAATTGTCGCCAGAACGTCTGGCACCATCTAGGTTATCCTCACGCACCAAGGTAAGCTCGGTGTCGAGAGAGATTCGTACCCGGGCATCCGCAGGAAGCTGGAAAGCTGTCCGGTTGTAGAAAGACCGACAGACTGGCCTGTACCCGTTTTTGAGGACGGAGTACTGAACCTCTCTGGCCAGACTCTCATCCTCAGCAATGGCCTTCTCAGATTTCTTTCCGTCTTTCCGTGCCTTTTCAAAAAGTGCTGTTGGGAGCAAGTCACCCCTCATATACGCATTCACGTTCTTCTCTTTCATCGAAAAGCGTGCCTTGACGGACTTCTCCCCGGTCCAGTCCTCTCGATGGGTCTTACGTTCGACGAATATGGTGTCGTTTTGCATACCGCCATACCACCGGAGACGGATAGCCTCTGCGCCCTCCGTCTTCTTCAATCGCCCTTCGTACAGATCCCACCGATCCGTGTTGTCATAGTAAATTGAGGTAATGGCCGAATCGGCGGTCTCGAATTCTTTGCTCGCATTAAAAACCAGGACCGGAAGGTGCTTCAAGATGATGAGTTTCAACTCGGTGACATTGTCTGGATGGACCCAATATTTCGTGGTCTGGCGCACGAAGCTTCCCTGGCTCCCACCAGCCGCACTGTCACCCATGACCGGGTTCCCACGGGTTCGGACGTTGTTGTACATGTTGGAGAGCTTGACCACCTCGGCGTCGAAATCTTCGTTATAGAAAGGCTTTTTCTTGAGGGCGGCGTCAAATGAGGGCCGGAGGTACCAACTCGTGACTTTCTGGACTCGTGTAAGCTTGGCGATCACCAGGTTTCAACCTCTGTGGTTGGGTGGCACGAACATCATGTTTCTTGATGATCTTATAGAAGCCGGTATAGTTCAGCTGGACGAACTTGGCGAGGTCGTGAACGTCGGCGATGATGTCGCTCAGATCTTCCTCGAGCAAGATGAACTCCTCCTCGGACGGCCCTTGCTCATTCAGGCCTCGTTCCGTGGCCCTCGAGACGACCTCCTTGACCTCTCTCTCGCTGACGGCTATACGACGCTGTATCTCGGATTGTTTGACCTTTGTCTTGGTGTACACCTTTTCGAGCTCGGCGTAGAGCCTCGCGATGAAGGCCTGCTCATCCTCTTCGGCCCACCTGCTGCTCTTCGGTTTCTTCGTGGCTGGAACGTTCGAGGGGCCAGCCTCGTCGTCATCCTCGTGGACATGAACCGGCGGGCCGGACGCCCTCTTCAGCTCGACCTTCAGTCCATCGTAGTCGATATAGTACCACTGGTATTCGCGGATGATGCTGGAGCGCAGCTGCTCGCCAAACTTCATGACGACGAGGCCCGGGCGAGCGCGTCGCTCTCAGCTGCGGTTGGGGTGGCGCCGAGGTCGCTGACAAGTCTGGCCGGTCAATTGGTCTTCGAATGGATCTCTACGCTGAAAACAATGCAAACAATGGAAACAATGCACAAGAGTCCAATGATAGAGAGGGTTGTATATGGAAATGAGAGAGAGAGATAGGCTGGCTCGAGGGCAACCTGCATGCTGCTGGCCTATCCATGTTTGAGCCCCACATCGTGTAGTTTTTTGGCAACTAACCTGAATAGGATAGGAGCCAGAGAGTTAGACACTGCACCATTACACCCAGGTACGCTGCAACACGCTATTACTTTGCACTAGTGTGTACATTATTATGACACTATGGGAATCCGACTAACCTGGCTAGGTATTATCCAGCTATTTCTTTCTTCGATCGCCAAGCGTCTAAAGCGAACGAAGCCGGTTTGTTAAGTTAGCGGGAATTAAGTCGAAAACGTGGTAATGATTTGATATTTTATTGGATTAAATGCAAGCAGCTAACCTAACTAGATCTGAGAAAAGGAAACTGCTAGTCTCGGTTCATAACAACCGACGCTTCTGAAAAAGATGTTAGTATCCCGCTCTGCTCTTCTTTAGAAGATACACGACAAGATCAAGTGTGTAGACAGGCAAGACTTCGTAGTGTTAATCTAAAATCAACAGCCCAAGGAGAGCGAGAACAATGGTCAAACTGGCCGACGGCGAGTCAGAGCCCAAGGGCAAATGGATCGATTACCTTACATCGAGAAGCTGACGGATGAGATCATGCGGAGGGCTTAGGGAAGTTGGCCCTCAGAACTCTCTAGGTTCCGAGGACTTATTCTAATACTTTGTTTCCAATTGTAGACATAGTGAGCGCCGAAGGTTCATTCTGGAACTGAGAATAGAAAAGTGTCAAAGGCGTGTCTTACATGCTCTATCCCCTCACGACATGCAGCAAGAAGTACTTTAGCACTCCTTCGACGCAACAAGATTACAGGCCGCCAGGGCCAAAAAAAAACCCTGTAGTTTTTGTCTAATCACTACCACCTAGTCTTGGGAAGAAAGCAATCTTTTCTGATACTCTGTCGGCCGGGGTGGTTAGGGTTCCAGGTCATTGGATTCGGAGAGCGACGCTGTACTTCGTACTTCATAGCTTGGAACGAGCATTGTTACCCCCTGCTTGTTAATACTATAATCCGACGTGCTTGTTAATAATACTTCGAAAAGATAGGTGTGTCAAATAGGGATCTAAGCGCATCAAGCCCGAGTGGCCAACATTAGGCGTACTTGAACAACAGGACAGCAGTTCCAAGTGGTCTGAAGAATAGTCTGGCGCTCATTGGTCCCTGAAACTTCAGTTTATCTTGGTATAATTGGGACTTCCTTGTTGAGCAGAGCTTTGAAAAGGATGGAAGGTGTTCGTCGCTAACAAAAAGAATCATAAGTCGTGTTCATAAAAATAACTATTTCTTCATAGCTTTGCGTAGTGATGCCATGCCGCCTCGTTGTTTTCTGACCTACCTTCCTACCAGTTCTCACATAATACAGATTTTGCTAGTTTCTGGGAATATTCGTTGTATCATGCATAAATCAACCCGATCTATTGTATTTTCTATTATAAGGTACCAAACGTGAAGTTCCAAAATTTCCAAAGTTTAGAACCTCGGGCAGACTCGGGTATGCTGAGTTCAGGCTAATGCCGAAAACGGTATAACCTATCTGAAGTTCCGTAACGCTATTTTTAGCGCAGCTAACCTACTTGGGCCTAGGTAGCCCAAACAAGAAATGGTTACCGTCGGAGATGCCAAGACTATTTACTTTTTAATTTTTATTGATTTCAACAATACCCCGCGTACGCAAATACGAATCAATCTGCACAGTACCTATCTAGACTACCTAAGGTACGTAAGGCAGGTAAGATACAGCGGGGAAAAAAACCCCATCGCCGCAATGCCCGACGACGCAATCGAGACCCGTATCCCGACGTCCTGTCCCGCCTCGATATCGGAGATCCTCCACCGCGCCTGGCAGCACGACCTAGCGAGCCTCAAGCCTCTCCTCTCGGTCCCCGGCCGCGCGAGCGTGCAAGAGCCGACGACGGGCGAGACCCCCCTCCACGCCGCGATCCGATCGTGCGGCGCCCGAGCCGCAGACGGCAACGAAGGCGACGTCGAGGCCGCCGAGAAGGTCGTGCACGAGCTCTTCCTCAGCGGCGCCATCTGGAACGACGTCGACAGCAACAACGAGACGCCGGGCTGCGTGGCCGCGCGGCTCGGACTGGACGCGCTGTACAACTTGTGCGTCGGGGCTGGGATGCGCGCCGAGTTGTTGTTCAGGTTGTTAGATGGATACGAGGCGCTCGAGTCCGACGTCGAGGATGAAGACGAAGACGGGGTCGAGGTCGAGGCCGAGGCTGGGGAGGCGGGCGCCGAAGAGAGCGCCGAAGACAAACAACAAGACGCCCCCGAAGACATAATTCTGGAGTCGGACCCAGACCGCGCGTTCTCGCCCCCGCAGCGAGCCGAAGGCACGACAGTGACGAGTGTGGCGTACCTGCGCGCCAATCTCACATACAGCGACGGCAAGCTCGTCGATGACGAGAAGAATGGCGTCATGATGGCCTGGGAGACGTCGATCATGAGGTCGTCCGTCGACGCCCTGCTTCCGGGCCTGGCCGCCGGGAAGCGGGTGCTGAACGTCGGGTTCGGTATGGGCATTATAGACGCCATGTTCCGCGAGACGCGGCCCTCGCGCCACCACATCATCGAGGCGCATCCCGAGGTCTTGAAGCACGTCGAGAGCAGCCCCGACAGCCAGTTCGGGAAGGACTGGGAGGCCAGCGGCCCCGGCGAGGGCGCCTTCAAGATCCACGCGGGCAAGTGGCAGGAGGTCGTGCCCGGGTTGCTAGAGCGGGGCGAGCTATACGATGCCATTTACTTCGACACGTTCGGCGAGGATTATAGCCAGTTGCGCATGTTCTTCACCGAATATGTTCCTGCCCTGTTGGACGAGGGTGGCATTTTCGGATTTTTCAACGGCCTAGGCGCTGATCGCAAGGTCTGCTACGATGTTTATACAAAAGTGGCCGAAATGCATTTGACCGACGCTGGTCTGGACATTGAGTGGAATGAATTAGACGTGGACATGAAGGGTCTGGAAGAGGATGGGAAAGGCGAATGGCATGGCGTGAAGCGGCGGTATTGGACCTTAGACAGTAAGTTCTTCTGCATGGGCTGTGCTTCTCCTGTGCTAACCACTACCAGAATATCGACTTCCGATTATAACCCTAATGGGCTAAAGAATACACGCAAGCATAATTATAAGAATCGCACATGTGGACAGTGTATTTGTGCCTCGCTTTAACCGTACTGTCTATGTCTATCGGCTCTACTGGACATATCACGACAAAATACAAACACTCTCTCCTAGTCCCTTTATACAAGGCTTACTGTACCAATTTACTTAAAATTCTCGGGGTGTAGGATACCGGCAGTAATACCCTTCGAGAACCTCTTGTGCGTCAACGCAGCAATCAACGCAGCGCCGACACCGCTACCATCTTCGGCAGCCAGAATCTCTACTGGATCTTCCTCGCCCGGCTTGGACTTCTCGGGCCAATCCAGTATCTCTCGCAGAGCCTGAGCACCTCGGGCCTTGAAATGAGGATATTTGTTGAATACCGAACCATCGGCCCCAACGTGACAGGGCTGCAGGTTCTTCTTGGTGCAGATGGCGGCGACACCGCAGGAAGAGAAACGAGCAGCACGGGTGCCAATCAGCTCGGCCGCTCGGCGGATGAGTTCACGCTCAGGCCGAGTGGTGGACAATTGGAGCTTATCCTTGAATAGGTCTTCGGTCTCTTGCAGATTCTCGAAGGGATCACTAGAAATTGTCAGAACAGCCTTCGCTCGCTGGTGAGGACGTGGGAAAGACAAACTCTTCAACTGCGGAGAGGAAAGATGCATCCAGTGTATATGGCTTCCGAAGGCGCTTGATGTCCTGACCCTCAAAGATGTGGACATCTTTATTGTCATGGAGATCCACCATGATCAGCCGGAAAATCTCGCCAAGGTACAACCCCGCGATACACTTTTCGAAGGCTTGCTGGCCCGGACGTGGGGATTCCTTGTCGATAATAACGTCGTACTTCGTGCGAGGAAGTACCTTATTCTCGTTATCAAATGCACCCCACTCGCAGTTAATAGCCATGGGCATATCGGCCGGCAAGTTCATATGCGCTAGCTTGGGAATAGAACCACAATCTTCCATGTATGCGGCGTTGCACCCGGTTCCGAAAATACACCCGATCTTCATCTTGGTATCGGTGTAGGCTGAGGCAATCAGGGTCCCGGTGGTGTCGTTAATTAATGCAGAAATCACAATCGGTACGCCCTAGTTCACGTCAATTCCTAACCACAAATTCAGAGCAAGCGTGAACATACACGTCGTGCCAAAGCAGCTTCGAGCATGGGTACGACATTGTGGCCTTCCACACCATCAATGTCAAAGCCTTTCGTCCATCGCTGAAGAATGCCTTCGTCGACATAGTTCTGGGTCGCGGGATAGGAAAAGGTAAAACCGAGGGGGATCTTCCCCTGGACGGGTTCTCCTTCGGATCGGTGTGTCTCCACGAATTGCTGCAGACAATCGGCTATGTACTCCCAGAGCTCATCTGAGTGGCCTGTTTTGAGCTCCTCCGGCATGCGGTATTTCGACTGGATAATGTCGAACTCTGACTTGTTCTCAGTCAGAGTAATCTCGCAGACACGCAAGTTAGTGCCACCCATGTCCAGGGCCAGATATGTGCCAGTCTCGTATCCATCAGGAAAATCCATAACCCAAGTGGGGTTCATGGGCTGATGAGATTCGATTAGTTACGCAGTAGGGCTGAGGGGAAATATCGACAAGACCTACAATACTCCCCCCCTCCACGCTCAAGCCTATATGTGTGTTAGATAGATCAGGCTGGCAATCGCAAGATGCCACACACCTTTCTCGAGCTCGGACACAAAATGCTTCGTGATCTGCTTCAGCTTGTCTGTATCAACGGTAAAAGCATCCTCGAGGCTCTTGATCTCCGCCAGGAGATCTTTAGGCACGTCGGCCATAGATCCTATGCAATTTTACTTGTCAGTAATTGATCAGCGTAAAACCGAGAGTGTGAGAGAAATCAGCTAGGCGATTTCAGTCCTAAGCGTGCTGGCGATATCAATGGGGGTAATGACGGGGGAGTCCGGCGCACTGTCGTTCATAAACCATGATGAAGTAGAGCTCATTGGACAGTTTTAGGTGGCGTGTGCTGACGGCAAATAAATTGAACTAGGGTAAGAAACCATAGCTTCAGGTACAAAGGAATTGATGGGTAAGTACACCTGAAAATAGGAAGCTTGCCGTGAGGTTTAATTGGACAGTGCACAGGTAGGATAATAGATGGCAGACGGAATAGACAATGGGCCCGTTGTCTGGGCTGAAGGATTAGGTAGGTTTTGTTGGGATGAATGGAGATTTCGTTAGATGTCAATGAGCAACAGAAAGCCCTCACTAAGACGATGTTGCACCAAAGCGAAGGAGAAAGGGATATAGCCGACAAAATGGGAAGGAAGCATGGCAAATATATAACCTCGGTGCTAGATCTTGTGTAACTCGAGGAATTGCGACACCATGCAAACATTGCGACGCCATGTGAGCTGTTGTTTGTTTGCATCGACTTCGGGCTGAGACATAAAAGAAACAGAAAAGATGCATACCCTTGCGGGATGGCGGCTTTCGAGGTCCTAGCCCAACCATTCTGAAGGCACCCGGTACAAGGACAGATTATATATACGCGAAAGGGGCGCTGGATTATATACGTAAAGAAGAATCTGGACGGTGCCGAGGTGTTGGAGATAGTGAGGGAGAGGTCGTTAGATGGTGGCAAGTGACAAGCGACGGCCCAACCGGCAGGTGAAGAAATAGTTTGTTTGATTAAGCCAAAGTGGACCTTACTCAGCGCAAGCTTGATTCAGTCGTCACGATACCTATAAATACCCAGGTAGTGCAGGTAGGAAACGAAGAGGGACGATGCTGACTTTGCGGGTATTTCAACTGTGACGAAGCTCTAGGGTGGTGTGAGGGGCAGAGCAAGCTTGCTATCTACCTCCTAGTACCTATATGAACTTGGTTAGATAGGTACTTATTGGGTAGGTGTCTAACTCATAATAGATATCCCCACGTTTAGCCCCTCTTTGGAGGCCAGAACCCCTCAAAGTGCAAGGTCGGTTTGCTGTCACGATCCACAAGAGATTCCTAATCAAGTTACGCTTAAAAAACCTAACCTAGTATTAAGTAGGCAATAGCATGCGGGTGTTCCTCTCTTTGCACATCCATCTACCTCCTACCTACATGGTGTACAGAACCTATCTAATGTGCAGTGTTGTAGTATAGCCGTGTGTAAAACATGTGTAAAACAACATTACATCGTTGGCCTTTTCTATATCAACTTGCTCAACTTCTTCTAGGGTATGAGAGCGGGACATTTTGGTGTGGCCCTGCACAGCGGCGTACATGTACATCTGGGAGACCTTGAGGACTGATATTACCTATCTATGTACTACTTGAGCCAGCTGTCTATCCAAATACTGCCATACATAGCATTTACATACCGTTGCTGTGACTGTATAAGATACGACATAATGCCAATACCTATCTTCTTCCAATTATAGTGTGCACCCGCTCATTTAAGTTTTCTCGTTCGCGCCAAGTACTCCCCATTTTAGAGACAGGTCCTAGTCCTGGAAAAGGATGAAAGCAGCGCCATACAACCATTGATGCTGGGTGCATCTGAGGTATATTGGGCGGTTGGTAGCATTTTTCTTTGATTGCGTACCTCCTTGAACCTAGGCATGTCACCTAACCCCTGCAATTTGCTATTTACGCACACAATACCGAGGTTTTGGTTGATAGAGTCTTTTATTGCCCTCCGCTTTTCGGAGATGATTTATAGCTCAGGTAGCCAATCATATAATAGGTCCCCCCCTACTTGACAACAACATACTCCTCGGCTAGAGATGCATCTCTATGAAGCAGTCAAGCAGTGGAAATTTTTATTTATTTCTTGTTGTTGTTATCTGACTGAAGGATAATAGACCTAGACTTTATCACGTAAACATGTTCAATCAAGCTATAAAGGTGGCTTAGAGTATCGCAAACGCTGCTAAGACTCAAGTATGGGAATCAACGTTATTCATGAGAGTATATGCAGCTACAAAATAGTATGATACTCCTAAGATACTGTAGTAATCGCCCTGCGACAGAATATTAACCCCAGAAACAGCGATAAAATAACGAGCGATATAATTACCTGCGTCAGATGAACGAAGTGGAACAGGGACAACAATAGGTTGGGAGTATCTGGTGTCTCACGAGGATTCCGTACAGGTTTACTTATATATAGGCAACCAGTCGAGCTAGTTAGTCGCTGTAACGAGTATTAAAATATGTTCACCCTTGAAATGCATATTTCTCAAATGTCTCACCCCTGAGACAATCCCCGTTCCTCCAACGGTCCGAAGGGTTTATAAATGCCACGTGGCTGGTATTGCCGCCCTATAACAATAGGGCAATAGTAGCGATAAATAACCCGAGAAGTTTGGAATAGAAGATCCAAGGCATTTAACGAAGCGAGTGATGAGTATCGAGCTTTGTGGTGTTTTCATCCATGACCTGAAAGGCATGTTCCACGACTTGGTCGGGAGACTTTTCGCCCTGTTCCTCCGTCGCGGGTAGACTCTCAAGAAACAGCTCTTTTATGGCACCTCTGCCCGTCGCCCTTTGAAAGATAGCCAATGCGGTGCCAAATTCTCTCTGTCTGCCGACCTGTATTGCGTCTAACATGTTCAAAGCAAAATTCTGGCAGTTGTTGGTGATGAGATTGTAACCCTTCTGTCTTTGTCTCATGTTGTAGATGACCATTTCGCCTGGATGCCAACGAGTTTGTATGAGATATTCGTTACCGCAAGAGCGCGTGGCTGTTTGTAGAATGTACACTCACCTGCTTGTCTCACGGCCTCGTCATTGAGTTTTGTCTTGCCAACCTCGTAGAGGGTCCACTCACTGGTGGCCTTCTCGCCATTGATATAGATGATATCTAGACTTTCGTCCTGTTGTCTGTAAGTAGTAGCCACAGTTCATCGGCGGGGCTGCGTAACAAACCATCCAAAGTTGATGACAGTAGTCACCCACAAGTATGGCCCAGTGCTGAGTGGGATCAGGGTAGTTGTTAATCTTCTTCGAGATAAGCTGGCCAAGCCCGGTCTGGGCTAGCCATCCCCCGCCGGGAACGGGACTGTTAAACCCCCAGAGTCAATAATGTCCATTTCTGGTAAAAACAACTCAGGGTTTCGGGAGCTTGCAGGAGTAGCAAGAGCAAGAAAAAAGCCCGTGAAGGCAATTTATGGCTCTTAGACATGCCAAAGGGGGGTATAAGAAAATCCAGGAGACTAACTGCCAGCCGATGGCTACGGCGCGGCCCTGCGCGATCAGCCCGGGCTCGCCTGAAGGAACTACATTGGGCTGGTGGCCTCTTTTGGCGGAGTTTAATATGACATTTCAGACACACGTCTGCCGGCGCTCTGCAGGTTGAGGTGTTGCTCACAGGCCTAGGGCATGTTCAAAGTGAAGCTTTCCCTTGACCAGTTCCTCTTTGCCCTTGGAAAGCCCCTTGGAAAGTTGCGCTTTGCTGTCTGAATTGTTAGACTCGCGTACTTCGGATAAGCCTTGCTTTAATTTCTAGTCCTTACAAGAATGACCTGAACTCGCTGGTTTTGGAGTGCGATTTACTTCCCGAGCCAGACATTGTAGAGAGTCTCTCGGCACGCGATTCGTTTCAATCTGGAGGCTAATGAGACAAGTAAGTCACCAGGGAATATCCCAGATGGCAGACATATACTACCGAAACCCTATTTAGTATGCTGCTGTAGCTACGCTGCATATATCGGCACGCCTGTCTGGGGGAAGGTGTGCAAATGGTACTTGCGATATGTGCCAGTTTGAAATTTAGGGGTTCGGGGTGCCTGGGAATTGAAGACACAATCGAGGTCGGTAATGTCCCAGGTAAGCTGGTTCCAAGAACTGAGGCCAACCATGAGATAAGTCCGCTAGCTATATTTGGACTAGCGAAACCCCCGGACTAACTCTATCCCTCTTCCGAATATTACAGTGTTTGGTTTTAGGTAGGTACCTAAGTACCTGCGACTTTAGCATGATGCCATTGCCTTAGTTGCAGCAGTAGTAGGTACCTATGTACCCAGGTATCTAAAGTGCAGGTGGGTGATGCTCTGCTCTGCTCGGCGCATTAAGCAACGTAAGCTAGAACTGTCCCTAGAGGGCCAAGACAACATCAACACTTCCAAACACGAGAGGGCTACCTGTAGCATACCACTGCTCAGCCAACTTCTCTTTTTTTCCCTTTCTGTTTCCGATTGTCTTCCTCTTCACACAGCATCTCGTACGCCACTGGGGAACTGCTCAATTGATGAGCGCTCCATTCGGCCGGCCTTCACCATGAAGTTCACTGCGATTGTGGCTGCGAGTCTTTCCTTATTTTCTACAGCCTGCGCCGATGTCAACGTTGCTGGATCAACCTCGTCCAAGCTTGTCCTTCCCTCCACCTTCAAGCCGCCACAGGTATTCAAGAATGCCAACCTGGTCCACATCATCTCGCTAGAGAAAAATTTCGTGAAGGAGTCGATAAACATATTAATTGAGAACCTCTCGACAAAACCCCAAGATGAATACTTCTTGCCCTTCACAAGCCAGCAGATGGAGAAGATTGGGGCCCTCGAGGTCAAGGATAGGAAGAACTCTGACGTCGTGGGCTTCGCTGTAGATGCAGTCGAGTTTGACCCGCTGAGGTGAGTCGAATCGAATCGAAAAAATCGAGCCCGGCAAGCTGTGTGCAAGCTATGCTGCCGATTCGGCTGAGCTTCTACTAACCTACAACGGGACAGTGATGTACAGTTCTACCGCATCAAGCTACCCTCGCCTCTGCCATCCAATAGTCAGCAGACCCTCGGCGTCTCATTCTACTACCTGAATGCCTTAAAGCCCCTACCGGCATCGATTGGGCAAGGGGACAAGCAGTACCTATCCTACTCATTCTCCGCCTATTGCCCCTCTGCATATCCAACCCTGAAGCAGAAGACCGAAGTGAAGCTGCCCTCGTCGGACGTCCCAGACTACACCAAAATCGCCGGCAATGGAGAGACGAAAGAATTCCCTGTGAAGCAAGGATCTAAGCTTACTTACGGTCCGTTCCCCGAGGTGCCAGCCGGCGCAAGCTCTCCCGTCAGCGTGCGATACGAGTTTAACAAGCCCGTCACCCACGTGTCGCATCTTGAGCGTGACGTTGAGGTCAGCCACTGGGGAGGAAATGTTGCTTTTGAAGAAAGATACACGCTTTTCCATTACGGCGCCAACCTCTCTTCTCAGTTCAGCCGTGTCAAGTGGGCTCAGTCTCAATATTTCAACCCTCAGACCTTTGCTCTAAAAGAGATGAAGTTCGTACTTGGGGCTGGAAGTAAGGATGCGTATTTCACCGATGTTATTGGCAACGTGTCAACATCCCGCTTCCGTGTATCCAGCCGTGAGGCTGTTCTCGAGCTTAAACCTCGATACCCCGTCTTTGGTGGCTGGAAGTACCCATTTACGGTTGGCTGGAACGCCGATTCGAACAACTACTTGAAGAAGTCGAACGGTAAATTCATACTGAACATACCCCTTATCGATGGCCCTAAGCAGGCGGAGGGTGTTGAGTACGAGCATGTCGACGTCCGTGTTATTTTGCCCGAGGGCGCAGAGTACGTGTCCAAGCGATCTATGCCTTTATAGTCCCCAAAGCTCACAACTAGACAGGAACCTCAAATTCTATACCACAGCGCCTGAGTCATCCGTCACTCAGCACAGTGTCGATATCGTCAGGACCTACTTGGACACGGTCGGTCGAACTGTTCTCACGATCAAGGCTCGGAACTTGGTGGATGAGCTGCGGGATCGCGAACTCGTCGTGTCATACGAGTACTCCACCGCAGCCGCGCTCCGCAAGCCGCTTGTGATTTTCACGAGCACGATGACGGTATTTGTGGGCATTTGGCTGCTCTCGAAATTGGATGTGAGCTTCTCAACAAAATGATGATACCGGGTCGGTTGTAGATGAAAGCGAAGGATTCTAGACGATTTTGTAGGAATATCAAAAAAGGGATACGAAAACGTATGGGATGCAAAACAGAGTGCTGAACACGATTTGCCACATGACCGATTCGTCGAACATATACCTCCTACATATGTCGAAAGGTATGGGCACGATAGAGTTAGTAAGCGAGATGAGGCTGCCTGGCAAGTTCTATTTTGAGCGAAGATGAAAAATAACATCGCATTGGTTTTACTCTCTCATTTATGCCATCTGTTTTCTCGGGGTTATTGTCGAGGGACGGCATCAGTATACTTCGTACGCAAGCAGGAGGAAAGATGAATAGTAGCTACACATATGTAGTACTCTTACCTAGGTACATTACTAACCTACATGTAGGTACTTAGGTTCCTATACTTAGATTAGGAACCTCTTTGAGATCGATAAGATAAGAGGCCATCGCGCTTCTGAAGCAAGCAAGTACCTAATCTAATGGTGGGGTGTGCAACGCTGACGTCGGTGCAACCTTGGAACGCCTATCAGAGGAGTACAATTCGCCATGCACCCGAATACCTACCAGTACGACAGCAGCAAATGGGTGTCTGCTGGGTTGCATTCATATTCGATAACGGATAGAGTGTGTTTGCTATCTAAGTAGCTGTAGAATGTAATCACGCGGTGCCTCATGTCTCCGTCAAACAAGCCAGCAGAGGAGGGGACCAGCCTCGAAGGGTGTCAGATATCCGAGACATGTTTTATCGACTTTGGCCTCCTTGTTCGCACCATGATCGACCACTACTTCGTAGTCCTGCACAGATATGCACAGATAAGCACTATCCAAGATCAGCGGGACAAAATAATGGGGGCCGAGCTGCTCGCCTTGCCTGGCCTTGGCTCACCTCACCAATGTCAGTGGCAGATTCAGGGTTTGGAGATCGATCGTCAAGCTTGGCAGGTTGTTCCGGGTCCAGATCTCATCATGGGCCACGCCTCATTGATCATGCGTTATGCAAGTAGATAACAAGCTAGGTATCTAGGTCTAACTCTACCTTAGGTCACCTAATAAAGATATAAAATCATTAAGCCAAGCTGATGTCCTTAGCTGGACTCTATATCGCTTCCATTCCCATTGGACTCTCAGTCAACAACAAGATTCTGCTCGCGAAACTGAGTCCACCACTACACAACAAAGTCATCAAACACCCCATACCTCATCCATAGATAGGATCACAGAGAGCCGCCTACCTCACACTATCCTACACAACCACTAGCAATTACGAGCCCGATATGTGCTTCCGCTCGGAACCCTCGCGCAAGTACTACTACCACGAGGAATATATTCCCGTGCGTCAGCATCACGGCCACCACCACAGCCACCATAGCAGTCACCATAGCGGCCACCATCACCATCACCACCAACACCCGCGAGTATCGACGCCGGTGCACGTCACCTACCCGCGGGTGAGCACGAGCAGCCACCGACACAGCGGGCCTATCGTATATGACCGTACCAGCCAGACACGATACCACTGAGGTTTCATGGATCGTGTACGTTAAGACAAAGAAGAATGAATTGCCCTATATGATGAGTTGAACATCATTTATGCGATACCACCGCGATGCAAAACACATCCTCTCGGACGTTTATACCCGAATATAGCCTCAAACCGTCGTCCGCATCTATTCTCGCTCGTTCGCTAGAAGCTATTTTGGAGTAGATTGCAACATCTACATGTATAGATAGCTTTTATTTTATTTTTAATGCTATAATGAATGCATACTTATGTATCTGAGTGTTGGGATTACTAGTAGAGGGATTGGAAGGACTAGGATGAGTGCGGCGCGCCCTGTCGTCATAGAGATGTGTTCTAGCTTGAGGACATCTTATCGGAGATAATTATGATGGGGCGTGTCGTAGAACTCGACTGCCAAGACCACCCCTACCTATGACATCAACGGTTGAAAGTTCTCCAGCGCGTTGCAACTTCTTAGTCACTACCCTCTTTGTTCCCCTCTGGACAATCCCATAAGCAGTTGGTGATGACGTGCATATTTGAATAATAAAAAGGCGCCTTTTTAGTCTTCCCGAGTCTACTTCAAGTACTGCATGGCAATGAACAATTCTTGCATCTTAAAAATCACATTATATCTTATACGGACCGTGTAGGACCTTACGTATCAATCATCGTTGTCAGCGCGAGTACATAGCATAATCTACATTTAAGTTCGCGCCCGCTGCTACTATAGGTATAGCACAGAAACAGAAACGTCCACCGACTTGGGAGAGCTGTAAGTGAGTGATGATACTTTCTGAATGAAAGGAATGGGGAATAACTGCCTTTCGCTTTCATGCATTACACAGGTGGCTGTTGGCGCAGGGAAAGAGACAGTGGACTAATGCATCAACAGTCCCAGTTTATCAAGGGCCCGCCAAATACCTTGGTTGACTAGACAGTCTAGGCTTCGAGAGACATCATGTAGGTCACCAAGATGGACTTATTCTTCAGAAGCAATTCCAAGGGAGTGGCAGAGCTGGAAAGAAAGCTACCGCGATCGCCTCTAGCCTCTGTCACACCACAGCCGAAGTCGAGCAGCAGGATTTCGCCCGACCCGACCTACCTGTACCTATCTCGAGGCTTTCCTCCCGAATGTTGCCAACCTAGAACGCCGCCAGGCTAACTCCCGTGTTAGGAATCGTTCCTTATCCATCCGCTCGGGCAAGGGCAATAATACGACGTCTTCGCCTACGCATCGGAAAGGATTTTCGTTCGCGTCGCTGCGGGGGTCGATCCAGCCCGAACTCTCTCGCCGGCTCTACCGCCTCATCAAGTCGACGAACAACCTCATCTCGGCCCACGAGGCCGCGGGCAAGGAACGTGACACGATTGCCCGGGAGCTGTCGGAATGGGGCGAGCAGACACAGGACGAAGCCGTGTCCGACATCAGCGACAAGGTTGGCGTCATCCTCAGCGAGCTCGGCGCTCAGGAGGACACCTACGCCCACAATCTCGACGATGCCCGCGGTATCCTCAAAACGATCCGTAATACTGAAAAGAGCGTGCAGCCGAGCCGGGACAGCAAGGGAAAGATAGCCGACGAGATCCATAAGCTCAAGGTCAAGGAGCCCCAGAGCACGAAGCTCGTCATCCTCGAGCAGGAGCTGGTGAGGGCGGAGGCAGAGAACCTCGTGGCCGAGGCACAGCTCACCAACATCGTACGTCCTTGTTCCCTCCTTCGACACGACATATCGTGCCAAGGAGAAGATGAGATTCGCTGACCCTTAGGGCGACGGAATAGACTCGCAAGAAGCTGAGGGAAGCCTACGACGCCGAGTTCGCAGCCGTGATAGAGCGCGCCGAGAAGCAGATCATTCTCGCGAAGCATGGACAACGTCTGCTCGCCCTTCTCGACGACTCTCCCATCACGCCAGGCGATGCACGCAGGGTGTACGAGCAGGGTGGCGCAGCTCGACAAGTTCTTAACGATGCCGAGGATGACCTCAAAACATGGGAGACGAATCGGGGGCAGGACCTCGTCGGAAACGAAGCCACGGAATTCGGTACCAGCGGTGGAGTTCCACGAGGAGGAGGTGAGGTTTCTGCTGAGTCTCACGCCGCGGGGACATCAACTGACCAGACCGCCGACGCTGGTAATGAAGGATTTGCCACGGCGTCTTCGAGTCCCGCACGTTCCGCACGCCCCGAACAATGATTTGGCGATTGAAATTGTTTACATGGGATATCTTGATTAGGGAGTTAATTCAGTGAGAAATGGACGACTGCGTAGGGTATTAATAGGGGGACTTGCTGGACTGAGTTACATTAGTATAGGCCGTGTAGGGTCATAGGGTGCACGATACTTATTGCTTGTTTGTTAGCCTGGTGATTCGATAATACATCATCTTTACTACTAAGTATTTCAAGCCTTGGTCACCTTCTGAATATTTCTATTGCCCAAGCGAAACATCAAGCCAGCGTACGATACCTTCAGTACTTAAGTAATCCAGGTACCTCGTCAATCCAGGTGGGTCGGTCAGTTGACCAATGACAGGCTTGTACTTAAGTTATCTTGATCCTACCCGACTAGAAGGTATTTTAACCTAACCTAGATCGTCTTAAAGTCTTGGCGCGATCAGCCAATCCCAGCCAAAGCGTTCCTCTTCGACCTATTGTCATCCCATCGTCTCAACGACACATTATGGAAGCGCTCATACTTACAAGCCGACATCTGCGACGGTCGACGCCGAGTCTATGTAGGAGCTGTGACCGGAAATTGAGACAGCGATTGGCCAGATCCTATACAAGCACGCCCCAACCTGACATCTACGCCCAACCTGACATCTACGATGTCGTCTGCGTTGGTGGCGGGCCTGCCGGCCTGAGTCTTCTCGCGGCACTGAGTATGAGCCCGTGACGGTGAATGGAAAGTCCCGAGGCTAAAATAGGATATTCACAGAGGCGAATCCCACGACGGCTGGACTGCGGGTGGCGCTCATCGAAGCCCAAGACCTGACCAAGTTGCGATCGTGGCAGCTACCGTCCGGCCGCTTTTCGAACCGCTGCAGCTCACTCACGCCGTCCTCGGCTCACTTCCTCAACAAGATCGGCGCATGGGGCCACATACGACGGGACCGGGTCCAGCCGTACCACGAAATGCAGGTCTGGGATGGCGTGTCGGACGCGCGGATCGAATTCGACTGGGCGCCGGGGTCGGCCTCGAACGGAGGAAAGACCATCGCGTACATGATCGAGAACTTAAACCTCACGTCGGGTCTCCTTAAGCGTATAGATGAACTCGGCGGCATCACGATCTTGGACGGCGCCCGTGTGGAAAACATCGCCCTGGGCGAGGAGACAGCGGAGTTGGATTTCCGGGAATGGCCGATTGTTCATCTGGATGGAGGGAAGCAGCTCGCCGCCCGGCTCCTTGTCGGCGCGGACGGCGCCAACAGTCCCGTGCGAGCCTTCGCAGGCATCGACAGCAAGGGCTGGGATTACGGGCGTCACGGCGTTGTGGCAACGTTGGAGTTAGAAGGGAGCGGTTGGGCCGGGGACGACATGAAGATCGCCTACCAGCGGTTTCTTCCCACCGGGCCTGTTGCGATGCTGCCTCTGCCAGGGAACTACTCGACTATGGTCTGGTCTACGACACCATCGAACGCCGCATTACTCAAGAGCCTCCCCGCGAAGGACTTCATAGCCCTCGTCAATGCGGCCTTCCGCCTCAACCCGGTGGATCTAGAGTTCATGCACACAATGAGCTCGGGACACGAAGACGAGCTAGCCTGGAGGCTGCAACACACGCACTTCGACGCCCAGGCGACGCCACAGACGGTCGTCGGCGTACAAGAGGGGACCATCGCGTCCTTCCCGCTGAGGATGCGTCACGCAGACACCTATATCGGCGAGCGCGTGGCGCTGGTAGGCGACGCCGCGCACACGGTCCACCCGCTCGCCGGCCAGGGCCTCAACCAAGGGCAAGGCGACGTCGAGAGCCTGGCCAAGACCATCGACTACGCCGTGGCGCACGGCCAGGATATCGGCACACGCATGTCGCTGGAGCCGTATAACGCGGAGCGATACGGCGCCAACCACGTCATGCTCGGCGTGGTCGACAAGCTGCACAAGCTATACTCGGTTCAAAGCGGGCCTCTCGTCCCCCTGCGATCGTGGGGCCTGAGTGCCGTCAATGCCATGGGGTCTCTCAAAGGGTTTCTCATGCAGCAGGCTGCCGGCAGCGGTACGAAATTACTCTGAGGAAGCCAGTCTTGCTTAGGCCTGGTCATAAGATGTTTATGTATATTAATATCATGGTATCTGTGCGTGTATATATCTATACCTTTTACCTATTTTACCCATAGCATGTGTATCCTAATATTGTAAACATTTTTGGATGATGCCTAGATTGCTATAACGGTGATGGTGCCTAGTCCTTGAGATACCTAGATAGGTACCTACTTACTTTGTACATGCAGCTTGATAGACGCGGCGTTAGTGATGGAGCTAGTGGGGTGTGACGGTGAACTGACAGGGGGGTGGACATTGAAAACGAACCTAGGAACGTTATTCTTATCGATAACCCGGAATCTTCAACTTTTTCTCCCCTTCGACACCGTCCGCTCGATTTCACCCCACCATCTAAACACTCACAATCGCAGTCGCCTAGATAGAATGGCACCTTCTTCTGGACGACGAGCGCCGAGCGCCGCAGAGCTCGAGCAGCGCAACGTATGACCACCGCATCAATTGCTTATCCCAAGGCAAGACAAGCCGAGCCAGAATAAGAATAGAACTAACGTTTTCTTCTCCGCCAGACCGTCGGCATCAATAAAGAAACAGTGACGAACACCGTCTCGGACGCCTATCCCGACAATTACGCCAACGAGGAGCATGCCTGGGACAAAGAAGACTTCCGCCGCGCACTCGAGATCCAATTCCACCAAAACGACCAGTTTGAGGCCCAGTTTTCTCTCATCGGCGTCGATGCCTCCATCGCCAATGCCTTCCGTCGCATCATGATCGCCGAGATCCCGAGCCTCGCCGTCGAGACCGTCTTTGTTAACAACAACACCTCGGTGATCCAAGACGAGGTCCTCGCCCACAGGTTGGGTCTCATCCCCTTCACCGGCGGTAAGAAGGGCCTGCGCGAGTTCATGGGGTTCTGGCGCAAGCCTGGTCCCGAAGAGGACGCCTACGCGACAACGTTCGACTCGAACACGGTGAGCCTGAAGCTCGCCGCAAAGTGCACACGGAACAAGGACGCGCCGAAGGACGCCAAGGACGCCCAGGTGCTGTACGACAACGCGCACATCTACGCGCGGGACATAATCTTCGAGCCCCTCGGCGGCCAAGCCAAGTGGTTCTCGGGCGAGGACACCATCCGCCCCGTCAACCCCGACATCCTGATCGCCAAGATGCGTCCCGGCCAGGAAATCGATATTGAGATGCACATGCACAAGGGCTTCGGCTGGGATCACGCCAAGTACTCGCCCGTCGCCACCGCGAGCTACAGGTTGATGCCGACAATCACGATTCTGCGGCCGATCCTAGGCGCCGACGCCGAGAAGTTCGCCAACTGCTTCATCCCGGGCGTGATCGGCCTAGAGAAAGTGACGAGGCAGGAGGCGAAGGCGAGGGGCAGCGGGTACGAGGGCCACGAGGGCGAGCTGAAGGCCGTGGTCAAGGATCCCATGCGGGACACCGTCAGCCGCGAGGTCTTGCGGCATCCGGAATTCGAAGGCAAGGTCAAGCTCGGCCGGCGGAAAGATCACTTCATCTTCTCGGTCGAGAGCGCGGGGCAGTGGGACAGCGACGAGCTGTTCATGGAGTCCGTCAAGACGCTCAAGAAGAAGTGCGGAGTCCTGAGGCCACAGGTTACGAACATGGTGCAGACTTTCTAGCATGGTCGGACAACTGCGTGTTTTTGAAGTGGATAGACATAGACGTCTCGCCATCGATTGGGCGAATGCTGGCAATCACGGATTCACGATGTCGAGAGTGGGATATGTATATCTTTTTTTCTCTGTTTAGTTTTACAAACGGTTTGCATGGCATGTGCGGACGGAGTTCTGTAGCAGAATAGGCTGGCGTTTGTTCGTTCCTTGGGGTTGTCTAAAATGAAATAATACGGTCTTGCTTCCTTTATCCATCTTTCTTCTTTTCACATTGGAAGTGACATGTATATTCCATCAATTCGTCCGAGAAATAATTTCCGTCATGTTGAATGGAGGCAGTGTAAGTGGCCCCCGCGATAGTAGACAGGTAATTATGAGTCGACGTCTTGGATTGAACTTATACGTCACAAATAGTACCGAAGGTAGAGCGCGTGACTGGTGATTACAATTTAGGGTCACTTATAGGTACTATACATACCTGTAGTACATGTAGTCAGTCTTCTACGTACAAATAGATATACATACTAGCTGGAAAACTCGGGATCTTGTCCGCTCACGCGCTGACCCCGAGATGGGTATGCGGTATGCTACACCGGAGTATTGAATCTAGGAGGTAATTAGTACTGCCTTCAAAGGTGACCTAGGTACGTAATTAAGTGATCCGGCAGTTTTCCTTCCCCTTTGCACAATATACCTTTTGGTTCCTTATCGCGGCAGCATGTTAGGTAACGTCTCGATATTTCAAGTAGGTACGAACATGAACGTGGAGGTTTCATTACGGTTCAATCGCGGAATCCTTCATTACTATAGCTTAGGCACTCGCTCCCCTCCTCCACCGCACTAGGTGGGAAGGACTACACAGACCTCTTTTATTATTTACTTATTGCGAATTATCTAATCAATTGGCCTAGCAATATGCTTACCGGCTGTAGTTATTGTTTCAAGGGTTGTTTCTGATAATTAGCAGGTAAGCTCTTTGTACGTTCACTAATCAATGTATATGTTTGGATTATGAGGTTTGTATAGTCGTTAGTACGTCAATAATGGCTATATAGGATCTATTAATGATTTAGCCAGAAGATTAAAACAATATTTTGAAAAAAATGTATAGACTAAATGACTATCTCTTCCCAGCTTCACCATCGCTAATCGCATATATCGACTTAGTTGGTCGGTCGTTCAAACCTTCCATCTCAAGCGTTAGCGCTGGCTATCTCATGCGCTAGGGATTCAATCTGAGATATACTCCTATCACCCTGGGGCGTCCACAGCCCGAGTAAATTTCCATCAAGGCCGATCTTGAAAGCGCACCCAAGATCACTGTCGAACTTATAACGATATAATTTCCAGTGCCGCGTGCTACTTTGCAAGTCACTCTGCCATATGTTACGCCGCACCCCGTCACTTAGCCCCTTATGTGCTTGCGGCCGCATATATAGCATACGGCGCCATCCCAAGAGTATTTGGTCGAGTTGGGAGACCGGCTTGGTGGAAACTAGCATACCGCCCTTTAGAAGAACCAGTGACAATTTGCCGTCATAGTCGTCTTGGCAAAATTCTTGTGCCATTGAGATCGGTCCCCCCATATCCCTTGCAAAGGTTGGTAACACTGTGCCATCGTTGCTTAACTGGTGAATTGTGGTTGCCAATGTGGTCGGGTGTGCCATCTCTCTTATCTCGCTGCCTCGAATTTGTTGGAGAGTTTGCTGGCACCAGCTGTCAATCAGGTCGGGGGGAGCGCCCCTGCATAGCCAATCTATGTATTCTGGATTCAGATGTTCACCCGAGTCCGTCCTTTGCCGAGACTTAGCGAGCATGTCAATGATATCAGGGACCCCTCCCATGCCGAGACAATCGAAGATGCGTCGTTCGTACCAGAGAGCACATCGGTCGAGCCCGTGGCCCGCTTCCTTGAGTCGTGTCGCGGTAGCATAGCGCTCGGCACTCATTGTCCGTAACTCTTGAACAATTGCTCGCAACTCGATCTTAATACCGGGTGAGACGTACTGTGCCCACCAGACGATGAATCTTATTTCGGCTTGTTTGATGGTTTCTTCAAGTAGGTCGAGCCTCGATGTTCCTTCGGGAAGGCGGTTTTTGTCCTCCGTTGCGTCGATGTCTGTGATGCCATGGCACAAGGCTTCATCGAGATAATGTCTCATCAGCAGCTCTTGGAGAGTCGACATATGCTGCATGTAAGAGAAGCGTTCTTGAGAAATGGCGGTGGGGCCATCGAAAAGACGTCGCCGAATTTCTGGATTGCGCCATACCATGTCACCCATGCGCCCCTTATCCCGGAGAGCATTATTTCTATTGACCCGGCGGGCCCGCAGTAAGCGCTGCCAGCCTCCTTCGCCAGTTTCCCGTTGACGAGCTATCTGGCGTTGCAACTGCACACGCTGTTCTTCTTCCGGGCTCAGCCACATTGATGTAGAAGGCCCCGCGACATCATTCCTCGACCTGGCTCTGGGTTCACTGTTGGGCGCCAAGGAAGGCTGTTTCTTCTTCCGCATAGTCACACCCTCGCCTCTCTCGCGGATGCCGCGTTGGGAGCTGTTGTGGTCCGAGTCACTGTCATCGCCATCACCGAACCCACTAGTCTGCTTCTTTCGGCCTTGATTCGGTTTGGTCGAGTTTGTTGTTCTCGCTTGAGCGGGCTGGGGCGGGGGAGGTTCCGCCCTCACACTTCGGTCATTTCGGCGTCTTACTTCTCCGGCGTGCTCGCGCCATTCACGATCAGTTGGGGAGATTATATCATTATGCTGTGAAGAGTCGATGGGTTGTTTCGAAGCTTGTTTGAGAGAGGCCGGATCTCTTAGGACGTGTGTTTCGCACTCGGTCGAAAGTTCTGCCATTCCGCCGGTTCGTGCGTATTATATCAATGGGGATGGGTTTCTGCCGGAACCTTAACCGCAAGTCAAGGCCTGGGGGCTGCTGAACTGTCGAAAACTTTTAATGAATAGTAGTAAATGTGATGAAATAAAAGAACGCGCGAACCGTAGCAGGATTCGCTCATTTTATTTGGGCTGCAAGAACGCCCGCGTGTCTGCCTTGTCTGCCTTGGGGGCTGCCCAGCTCTCATGCAACCCCGGCAGACCAATGGCAACCAATGATTGCCTCCATCTGCGGTCATGCGCAAATACTCGATCATTCTTCGATAAATTCAAAGCGCTCCCGAATATGATACGACATTTCAATATATGACATTTAAATACATACATTAGGCATGGCTGTTTCTAACACACCAAGCATGATCGAGGGTTCCTCAACTGCGGGACCGGAATCATCAACCATATCTCTCGCAAGCGTTGATCCCGCTAACATTATTACGAGAGAAGATGTCGAACGTAAACCGTGGAAATACGTCGGCTACCGCGGTTATGCAAAGCTCATAGCATCAGAAGATGACTTTTTCATCCTAAGGCGGTTCAATACGATCAGCATCCGGATCGCACTGCATCTCCAGGACGAGATCACTGTACTCGAAAATGAGCTGGCCGAAATAGACGAGAGAAACAGCAGAAAGGACTCAGAAGACGTCCACAATGGGTCCTTCCGGCAAGACCAGAACGATCGCACAGCGGTATTGAATAAGACTCGACAGCGATTGGTAAAATATAGTGCGTTCAGTAATCAGCCCCAGGCTTACTATTTGGTCTGATGCCTATAGCGGCGAGAAGACCAATTCGTCTTGCAGCAAGCGGAGATGAAGAAATTCCATACAGCGCGTCGGCAAGATATTCGATCCTTACTCAACTGGCACCATAATCACGACAATGCGGCGATCTTGCCGGCAGAGCAGAGGTATTTAGAGCACGAGAGTGATCTCTTCGGCGTAGTCCAGAAAGACAAGACGCCTCTCCGAAGACTAATCGACCACTCTCGTCGGCTGCGGACGCTTTCCGTCTGGCGACTGAAGAGCCGCAATGTCCCAAATGATGAGCGCGACGTGGTGTCTTATTTCTCGGACAAGCGCATGGACACGTTCGCTTCAAGCACCATCGTGGGCTTGGGCATCATCCTGCTCCTTGCCCCTCTGTGGATCCTATTCATACTGCAGAGCCCAGCGCTCAAGCTCGCGGTAATAACTGCATTCATCACGACATTCCTGATCATACTGTCGTTCGCTATGGTGGCGAAACCATTTGAGGCGCTAGGTGCTACTGCCGCGTATGTGTCTCTATTCCGGCTTCTATAACGTCCCAGACTGATTCCTCCTTAGGTATGCTGCGGTATTAATGGTATTCTTACAATTCGGGGCAGGAACTTGTGGCGGTGGTTGATGACTTGATGGGGTCGGACACGTTGACAAGATTTTGAAGTTGTGATGATTGATGATAACTGGACAGGGGGGGCAGCTTCCGACGGCTTCACAATCTTTTCCGTTCTGTAATTTTAAGATTTATTTAGATAAATTGAGTATTATATTCCGGTTCTTGGATATTCATCTAAAAATAGCATAGCGGCCAGAGGCCACCGCCGCCCGTACGAGCAATGAGGTGACCTAATATCGAATACAGTTGATATATGGTCGCAAGGTATCGATCGCAATCACGTAGGTGCTGGCTGCATTGGTTTTCGACAACTGTTCGTTCACACGCGTAATCTTGCTGGGTATGGTATCTACTAAGACAGTGCAGGCCACGCTTGTAGCCGTGACACAATCCAGACTCCCGTTCTCAGAAAGCAGTACTCTTGCCGCCATGGATGCCCACGAAATACCAAAGATGCGTCGAGTCATAATATTTCAATCTACCGGCGTGCACTTACGTCTCCGTTCCAACATGATGACACAGACGCAGTCTGCCGATTACATTTGACCATCTACTGGAAAGTAGGCTGCCCTCCAACTAGGTCCAATGCTCTTCGGCTGTTACCTATGACAGTCGGTACTTGATGCGGCTGGTATCGCCTTTGCTCCAGTAGCCCGAACCGCCCATCTGCCAAATTTTGGACCGCTCGTTGAATGACTCTTGCATTTCTTCGAAATGGTGGGAGGTATAGTCAGAGCTCGGTTGGTCAGAGACACTCTCGAACACGGGTAGAAGATCGTTGCTTTGAATGCGATCCCAGTCCCAAAACACATAAGCGCGGCGTCGAAGCCAGTCGTTGTCGTCAATCATAGCCCACGCCCCCGCAGGCAAACTCGCATGACCCGCATACCATGCCTCAAAGGGCCCATTGTCCGTGTCATCATAATCACCAGAAGAGATCAGGGACTGCAGCTGGTCTTTAGAGCATTCTTCTGCAGCGTTCAAGGTTTGGTTAGAATAGGTGTCAAGCACCGCTTCCAGGCATTCGGGGAGGTTAGCGAAGCCGCTATCGAAGGCCGACGCTAACAAGGACCTCTTGACCTCGTAGGAGTTCGCAGTCATTAGCTGATAAATAAAGTCTACACCTTGCGACAGCTGTAGTTTGGTTGTCAGCAATCAACTGTGTTATTGTATATCTATCGACATAAACGAGGCACGAACCCAGAGTTGCCTCCAGTAGTTTTCCATGGCGGGACTGAGGTAGTCGATCTTAACTTCTCCGAACTCGACGTCGTGAGCGACGACATCATAAGAGGCTAGATGATGAGTATCAGAAATATGAGATTCATGGGGTGGGCAGCCAGCCCTCGCTGCTGTGGGTAGGACTTAATCACCCTTCGAAAGCTTTTCTTCGAGGAAATCGTGGACGCTGCCAAGCTGCTCCATCTCCCAGGGCGAGTACCTTGAGAAAAACCAAGAATCCATGGGCACGGCAAGGGGAGTGGAAACTTCGCCGGGCGCACTGCGAAACAGACAGTAGAATAACTCAAGCCGATAAAAGGCGCGACAGAGGCGAAAATACTCAGAAGGCGAAAGAGAGATGTTCGTACTGGCGGAAGGCGAGCGGTCGCTACCCGGGGTCTGAGCAAGATAGGCCCAGGCACTCGCGGCAAAGTCTGTTGCCAGACCGTGGATCACGTCGTGCGTGCGCGCCATCCTTCGCACCAGGCTCGTTGGCATGGTAGGTAACCGGGCGGCAAGACGAGGACGCTGGTCATGGAGACCGTCAAGCAAGCCACGGACCGAGTCTTCAACGTAGGGACGCGGCAGACGCGATGCTTCTAGGACGGCGATCGAGTAGGGGACCAGGTCGGGCGTGACCTGGCGACGGAAGATTGCCGCCTCAATGCCATTATACTGCTTAAAGGACGTGTAGAAGTGGCGGCAGGCAAGCAGAGTGGGCGGGAGGAATCGAAGGTTGTCCAGGTTGCGTATAATCGAGGCTATCACCTCGCACGGGAGCTCCGTGATGGCCGGCATCAAAGTCGTGTCTACGTCGCGGGCGGGAGGGCAAATACAGTTGAACGATGCTCGCAACTAAGTGCTCTTACTTACAAACAGGGCGTGATTAGAAGACGGGCCAGTAGAAGACGGGGAAGTGGAGAAGGGGAAGTGGAGGACGGAGAAGTGGAGGACGGGGAAGTGGTGGAGGGAGGATGGGGAAGAGGAGGGAAGATGGGGGAGACGGCGAAAGGTGGATTCCCGTACAGTGCATATATACTGTACGATGCGCCCACTTACCTACCATGTATCTGACGGTCAGATTCTGACCGTGTCACCTGTTAGGGGCGTTGTTACCTCCCCAATCTCATACACCCATCATGCCATTTGGCTGACATGCAGCCAACAACAGCGAATACGCGAATGCGCAAAGATAAGACAATCCTAGCCAGTTGCGTTAACAAATACCACCAGGGCCATTATGGATGGAAGAAGGCTGCGGGAACCGTCTGTCGTAGGATTAGGATTCTTATACATAAGGAGACGCCGATTCCAACTGCGTTTGTTGTCTCCTCCCACCAGACTCGAGAGGGACGGCGGATAGGCGAGCACTGCCATCTATCTATTCTCCTCGCACCCTCTTACCATTTCGATTGCCCGCCATGTCCCAGCAAGGGCAACAGGACCCGGCGCGAGTGGCGGCACTGCAAAGAAGATATTCCGGTCTTGATAACCAACTGACGTACCTTCCGGGGCACACTATTGCGCGAAAGTACGATACATATAAGGCTGCTGACACCGCAGCAGGCTCGGCGAGTAAAGCGTACCGTGACACAGCCAAACCGCTGAAGCAGACGAAACCCTACGCAACCGCTGTTTATGGACCTGTTGGCGGGGGCATGTACTCCAAAGACAGCCACCGGACCTTGGACCCTCTGGCCGGCACCGCTGCCACTGCTGCCCAATAGTAAGTAATTACTGCTACATAGCAGTTACTTGTATACACCTATCTGTACACCTATCGGTTGGACAATTAGTGGAAACGAGACTTGAAACCAGAGGATGCGTGCTCATATGCCCATGACAGTCACTACGAACGTCGTGACTCGTTTAATAGGAACTACGAAGACGTCTTGAAGGCCAAGGGGAACTACCAGTCCCATGTGCAAGCCGCGACACAAGCCCAATCAAGCCAGAGCAAATTCTCTGGCTACCAGGCAAAGCATGCACAATACGGTAAATAGTGCTGCCTGGTGGTGCTGATAGATCTGTTGTGTTGTCCTCGGTCGAAAAGGCAGTAGTTTATGATAAATTCACAAATCGTCAACTCTACCTTATGTGCCTTGTATCCCTCTCGTCATACGTAGACTCGTAGGGGAAGAGTAATAAGAGGGCTTATAAAGACATCGTCTGGCAAATCATCATTTGTAGCAACAAACTTCGTCCCAGGGGTTACAGACAAGCTATACTAAGGACTAGGCATAGCTAAGTAGCTCAGGTATACTATAAGGAGCGACGGTGGTTATAACTTATAAGAGCATGTAAGTACATTGTTAGCTCTGGTCTATACCGTCGGGGGAAAAAATATACTGCCTAAAATAGTAAGCGAAGGAAAGGTTTTTTGTCAAGTAATGCAATATTTCGGCTCGTATATTTGAGACATCCTACCCGGTTAATAACCAAATGTTCTATTTTCGCTAAGAGGGATTACAAGTCTACACCCAAGCTGCTGTTACCCAAATTTATCTAGCAATGATAGTATGCATACTCCTATGCCGTGCAGAGTATTGGTAACTATCTGTCACACGGCAAAGGACCCTCGCTGCCGAAACAACCTTATACGGCCGAACAGCCCAAAGGGTACGGGAGTCTGCTAGACATCCTGATACTGCTGAATGCACTCTCCCTATATTGATCCGAGACTCTTGGGAAAGGCAACTGTAGCCGGATCCAAGGAGGGAACAGTTATACAGAATGTTATAGATAAATAGGCCGAACAAGCACCCTTCAGTATGAAGAAGGAAAGCCATCGGACCTTGAAGACCAAAGAGAATTATAGCTTAATGGAATACTGCATTCCAAAGCCCTTGAACCCAAGCCCTTGAACCCAAGCCCTTGTTACACTATCATATACAACGTATATATACAACCGTGTCTTCCATGGAATGACATACTTATGATTAAATCTATAAAATCTATTACGACGCAATTTTTCGAAAGTATGTTGTCGGAAATGTCCTGTCCTACATATGTAGGTATTTAGCCTACTAGACATCCGGCCTCTTGACTAACACAACATGTTGGTTCACGTGTCCTTAGCCCAAAGGTTTATTGGCCTAGACTAATAAATGGTCGCCACAAGCTCAGGCTGTATTACATGCCTGAGGCCTAACTGGGACAACGTGTGATGGCTTTGATATCTCACACACTGTGTTGACATTGGTTGCAGTATGCGAGATGCTTTAGCGATACGGCGAATATTACCCATCGTCAGCCAATAATGATGTTGTTAGGAATCGGGCTTGCGTCTTTAACAAATAGCCAAGCGATCTGTTATCTAGCTAGCCGGGAGCTGAAGCTCATCGATCATCTCGAAGGACGAAGATTAACATACGTAGCCTCGCTGCTGCTGCACCATTCAGTTCGCCCATTTGGGTCAAGACTTGGCCTCCAAGCAGTTCATTCCCTCGTACGCAATTGGGGAAGCGGCAGGAATCGTAGACTTGCAGATATCATCGCTGCCTTTAGGACCTCGTTCAATGTGCAATTCCGACCCCGCCCCCTAGACATCACTTTCATACTAGGTAATAGAACCTCAACCAAACCGAAACATCTATTGAAAAACCCTATCCTATCCCATCCTTCTTAAGAAGGTAGAACCTTCCAAAGTAAGAGTGTTCATACAAATATCGTAATGCGAAATGTTCATTTGGACCTACTTTAGTGTTGAACCGTCTAATCCGGCCGAGGAAACACTTTATTTCGACCGTTCATATCCCTCAACATCCCTGCTTGAGCCAGTTTTGTCCTGAACCCGAAGCTAACCTACGATCCCAGCTCCGGGAATGGTCCGCCGGGTTTCGGTTGGGGCTGGCGCGTGCCCTCTATCAACTGCAGGGCGGCCTATCTCATCTATCTGCTCCCCGGCGGCAGTGCACGTGTATAACAACAAGCTCATAATTAAATCACTAAGACCATTAAATCCAACAACTTCCTCATTACGCAAGAGATTTTTAGGGGCCATTCCAAGGCGTAGATTCGATCGCAAACGACCAAGACATCATAAAATCATTCTACTTCATCAAGACCTCGCCACTCGAGAGACTATAGTTCCTAATACAAATGAGAAACTACATCATAACGATTTCGCCCTCCTGTGTTACTTGAGAGAGCACCCAAACAGTTAGCGAAGGAGACATCTACTTCTTATTAGCCCGAGACTCGCCCTTGGCCCCTTGATCCCTTCCCCATAACCCAATCCTTCCAAGGTCGCAACCAACCGAGCAATCCCGACACCCAACCGCTAGGATCGGCCTCCATGGGTTTCAATTTGATGCCCCGAAGCTCCGGGTAGTCGATGTAGTTTTCGATAATTTCCCTCGCCGTGGTTTCCGCTTCGCCACTGTAAGCATATTGATTGAGAATAGGCGCGTTCGGATCTCCCCCTTTTGCCGCCAGCAGTTCAAGAGCGCCGACAATCTTCAGTAAGCTACGACCCTTCTTCTTCTCCGACATATATCTCCTAAGTGCGGAAGTCCACGGAGTTTGCGTCCTGCCCGCCCTCAGCTGCCCGTTGGGATCTGCCCCATGATCCAGCAAGATTTTCATGATATCGAGGTTCGGATTGTGACGTCTGTGCTCTATCGTACGCCGCAGTAGTTGTTCCTTGATGTGAGCTAGAATTGGGTCGCCGCTTTTCATCCTGTATTCGATGTATTCCTCCCAATCGAGTTCTAAGACTCTATAGGCAAATTTCGGGTAGCAAGTAGGCCATTGTTCTTGGAGAGTCTTCTCTAGTTCGAGTATTATGGTATGCAGTGTCTCCACGTCGCCTTTTGTCGCAGACACTCCTAGAGGATCTGGTTCATATCTGTACAGTTTGTTTGCTATCGTGCAGAACGGGTGGAATACTATCGCGTCAAAGGAATCCGACATGATTAAGTCTTCCTCGTAGTTGGGCAGCCACTTCGTAACACCGAGGTAAGCGCCGCATACTAGCAGGCAAGCATTCGGCCCGTCTTTCATGTCTACCCCGAGGATTCTTTCAACTTCCCCTGAGGTTCTCAAAAACTCCTTGACACAGGGGTGTAACCAATGTACTGTCAGAGTTGTATGACTTTCAGAAACCCGCGGAAGATCAACTACTTCTAAAAGCCCTTTGCATCGGGTATCCAACCTGCGACGAGTATCCTTATGTATATCGACTATCTCCACGCTAGACCGCGGTTCGCGCGTCAACACAAGAGGCCAATGTAAATCACTTTTCATCTCGAACAGAGCTGAGAAGAGAATCAGCGGGATAGCATCTTCGCATACAAACGCTATACGAAAAGCCTCCACGGTCTCTTTTCGATATCGTTCGTCCACCGACTCAAGTATGTGTAGCAGGAAATCCTTGAGCTCCTCAGGGAACTCTGCGAGGCGGTGCTTCAAGACTTCAATGGGGTCTCCGTTGGTTAGGCCCTCGAGCAAGGAACGGACGATCAATACCACCCACAGGAAGATGCCGCGCGACTTTTCGACAGGCTCTTCCTTCAAGATTTGGTACGATGCATCCGCTGAGACCTTCGTCTGGAACGGTTTATTCGCATTGAGTTTATAGGAAACGAAGGATTGAATATCCTTGTAAGTCAAACTCTCCACTTTCAATTGATTCTCCGGGTCCCCTCCGTACGCATCGGCAAACGGAGGTAAAGGACGACTTGACACGCATAGTTTCAAATTCTTGTGTTTCGCTAGTGAGTTGATCGTAGTGATGAGTTTAGCGTGAGGCTCTGCGAACTCGTCTAGACCATCGATGAAAAAGCAATATCTCATTGTCGGCGTTTTTTTAATGAGTCTCTCAAGCAACGACTCAAGGATTTGGGTATTGTAAGACCCTTTGCGGATAGCATATCTGATATCTTCCGGCTCTAGCAATTTAATGTCTCTGATTAAGCGAGGGCGCTTTGTGAAAATGTCAAGAAGCAGAGACCGAAGAAGTCCTTCTAGGGATTTCTGTAGATTGGTACCTGCAAACCAGGAAAAATACTTGGCTGTAATGAGTGATTTGCCTTGCGCCCAGCACTCAAGATGCTCGTAAGTCCTGGGTTGTTGGCATATATGCTTCATTAACGTAGACTTTCCCGCACCTGGCTTTCCCTGGATCCAGTAGGTCCGACTGTCATTTTTGAGCCATTTCGCAAAGCCCATCTCGTTCTGTGACTCGTCCAAAAGCCATTTGAATGTTTCGGCGTGGGCATTGCCTATCTGTGCCTCGCGGGACCGTATTTGATCATATTCCAGGGTCTTTGTGATTTGGTAATGCGAGATCAGCTGGTCGTTGTCACTTTGCAGGGCGTAAAACAAAATGAAATCAGATTGCGCGTCAAGTGAGGAAGTGGAGGCGTTGTTATTTGAGAATAACGCGGCCACGCTCTGAGTTGTGTCGTTTTCCTCCTTTCCCTTATTCAAAATCTCAAGACAGAGGTTAAGTTTGTTAGTGATTTCCGTCTCTCTCTCCTGAGTTATGCGAGTAGCCTTCTTGAGGTCTTCTTGGACCATGGTTATGAAGCCGTGGCGGTCCGCCTCGCCGTTTTCGATATTGATCGCTATGCTATCAAACCTTTTCGCTAGTTCCCCTTGTTGAGCTCTAAAAGTCATTAGTTCGCGAACTGAGTCCAAATGAGACGGGGCGCTTGAAAGAAAGCCAGTAGACAGATAGATCGTCATTGTTATGACGCTTCTGCTACACATGACACGTATGACTAAAACAACATAAAATGTGTATAGGCAAAGGTAGCTAGCCAATCAAAGCATTACGCGACTCTTTGCGCAACACCCCGATTTTCATCCACCCCTATATCTGACCCCTCACTCAAGTGGCCGTATTTGGGAATTGATGGTCTCTACGAGCTAGGGCATAACTCACTGCATAGACTGTAGCAAGTGGGTGGTGATTTGATTGTTGACGTCTGATAGCCTCTTCATCAGGTGAGCGACCTCATCTCCCCTCATGACGTCGCGTAAAGCTAGCATAAAGGAACCCCATTTAGATCCTTTTGCCTTACGAACCGTCTCGATGTGGCTCTGTAACTCTTCGGCAATTTTTCGAGTCTCTCTCGTGACATTGCTCATCTCCGGGGAGGCATTTTCACTGTGGTCAAGTTTGTCGCAATGATACTCGACATCGCGAGCGATCACATCAAGGACATCGTTTTCGGAAGTTATGCCAGATGCAGAGCGATAAATCGTACGCGTGGCCGTGAAAAGCTTGAAAGCAAAGTCAATGAAGCCGAGAATGTTACCAGCTAGACTGATAGCGTCCGCCATTTTCTATCCCAGCGCGTTGATTGAGGAATGTGACTTCGAGATGTGGTCTGCAACTCCTGGGTCCGGTCCTGGATTACGAATAAGCGGAGAAAGAAGAGCTGAATAGTCAAGTCCATCTGTATCTTAATATGTGGCTACAAATAAGAGGTGGGTGGCCAGGTGTCAGAATTAAGCGAGCCAGTCGAGTGAAGGTATTCGCGTTTTCCCCTCTTTCGCTGTTCGCTAAAAACAAGGGCATATTGTGAGAAGGAATAGTCATGCCCACGTGCGAGCCCGCAACACGTATGAGGTATAGTTATTATTGCGATCGAGCCATGAATGGACGTCCATTTGTGTATTTAACTTATCCTAATGCCCTTGGTTCCCAGGGTACAAGCTATACAAGGCTGTTAGCTCATAAAAGACAGACAGCATGCGACACGGACCCGATATAAACGCCGCTTGATACAATTGTATACACGACTGAATGGTCTGATGTAATTTGGCTACCTAGACTTGCCCAGCACACGTTCCACCGTTGATTTGGGAAGGCAGTATACAGGGTCAATCTCATCCAGACCAGGGTAACCCAGGAGACTCAAGCCCGTGAGACCGAAAAGTGTGTGCCATACATCGACCATATTACCAGGTCGGTCTGAAATGCCGCCCTGCTCGGTATCCTGGCAATGGAGAATGAACCTGATGAGCTTCTCCCGATCAATCCAATGCGTCCGGCCGATCATGGAGAGACTGCTCAGCACCCACCAGCTGTAGCAGACGTCCTCCTGCTTCTCGGGCCGGCCGTTCAAGCCGCCATTAGGTAGCTGTCGCTCGCTCAGCCAGCCGCCGAGCCTATCCTGATTGATCAGGTCTTGCCTCTCGGCTATAGTCAGGGCGGCTACGCAGGTGAAGATCTGGCCGGAATGCGACTCGTCGCCCGGGTTGACGCCATACCCCCCGTCAAAGTTGGCGCAGGCGGCGACGTGGCTCACGGCCTTGTCGACGTCGACCAAGTGCAGCATGCCAAGAAGGGACAAGGCGTTCAGCGCGCCGTAGAGGAAGCGGGTATCCTCCTCTCCCCATTCGTCGCCGGCAAAGGTGCCCTTCTCTCGGTCCTGGAGGTCTGCCATGTCTGATGGACGGGTTGGATTAGCCCCGCGGCTGTCATTGCGACGCTACGGAGGGACGGACTTGGCGTGGCCAGCCTACTCACATTGCGCAACCTTCAACTTGCCCGTGCCGCGCTTCTCCAGCTCGTCGAAGGCATCGACCAGGGCGAGGATCTGCACGGCGCTGACGGTGTAGAGCATGTGGGCGTCATGTCCGGGCGCCGCGCCGAACCCGCCACTCTCATGTTGACACGACAGCACGAAGTCAATGGTCTCGTCGCGGGGAAGCGCGTCGGGACGCCTGAGCAGATGCAGCGCCGTCAGTCCCCAGTAGAGCCCGTTGAGGCGCAGATGTTCGGTCAGCCAGTAGTTGTACTCGTCCTTCCTCGAATCCAGGCTTTGGATGTACTTGACGTGTTGAGCCGCAGCGAGCCGAAGCTCTGCTGGTAGCTGTTCCAGGTCGGCCATCATTAGAACTTGGACTATTGCTTGGTTAGAAGTGGCGGGGCGGCACTTCAATTACACAAGAGACATGATGATGATTTAGGGCGTCCTCTTCGGAGGCGAGGTGCTGGCAGCTTGGTACCTAAGGAGGGGTTCTGTTTGGTTGCCTGTCGTCAAAGTGGGGCTTGTTCATCGGTATGTACATGTACCTCCAGGTGGTACCAGTTGCAGTACCTAGGTAGTACACAGTAGACTATAACTTATAGGGCTGCAATGACGATACACTGATATAAATAGCTTCCCTGTCCCCTGTAAACTAGGAGCTTCGTGATTTCCCTGCCTCAGGTGCTCCCTCCTGATGTACCTACTGTATATACTGCTAACGTGGTAGGATGTAAGAGTACCTACGAAGTACATGTAGGTAGGTTTTCTTATATGAACGTCCGTTGAAAGTTTGGCTCCTTACTGGGTACATGTAGGTATTGAGGAATCTATTCATTCGATATTTTTTTCTTCCGGTCTACTATCTCAAGGAGTTACCGTGACTAAAGATTTGATCGCCTTGGTCCTACTCGTTGGGATCACGGTTTCTGTGCGAATACCTGTAAGAGACACTTGACACCTAGCGCGCACAGCTGTGCTTTCGGTACATCATGGCCGCGATGGATTATTGAAGCCACGATGGATGTTTCACGGCTTTTGGCTGACTTGCTTCGACTCGCGGCACTGGACTCGACTCTCGCAAGTGGTTGAACGAACATTGACTGTGGGATGGGTCGATGGCGCCACTCATACCGGAGCAAGGGTTCACAACATTTCGACTGATCGAGACCATGTGCCTTAAGGTATGAACAAGGATTCAATGGTCTTACCCATTCTTCCATTCTGCTGCCGGAGACACTCAAGGCTGACGGCATGAACGCGGCTCCACCCCAATCTTGGTTTCTGGGAATCAATGTCTTTCATTCGGTCGTGATCCTTGGATTCCGCGACTGGGAGATCAACCAAGCCATAGGCAGTGGAGTGTATCTTCGCACCGGTGTCCTACCCATCTCTCCAATGCTGAGCATTGGGATCCTGAGAGTGATTGATTGGCTCTTCGGTAGTTCCGTCCTCATCTTCCATATAACTACTTGCCCAGAGGCGGCTGTATTGTATTGTAGTAGGATGTCCATTAATAGACGCTCCTGTGTTGATACTTTGATGCTGTGTTGATACTTTGATGCATTCATCTTTGGATCGTGTTGACCTGACTGAGGTAGGTCTCGAACATGTATTTCCTCGAGTGCGCAGGTATGCGATGTAGATAGTTATAACATCATCTTGTTCATGTTTATTGAGAGGCTGCCGCGTTGTTTAAGACGCTGATATCGAAATCCCTAAGGAACAAAAATATATGATATATTGAGTCTTCACCTAGGGAATGATGGCATTGTAGGACGATGCGGGTAGATATTGTACACATTTTCCTCCCCCCACGAATCTGACACGGAGACGCGTGGTCAGAATGTTTCAGAATTCGAGCGGCTTCATGTTTCGATCTAAGTGTGCAAGACCCCTGCGTCTGCTTTCGTCAGTGCATGAAGGCCCCCCCTGTCAATGTACTAATATTATTCTTGGCATTGCGGGAAAGAATCAACGACAGCGACAGTACCTACGGAGAGAGAGAGGAGATTTCTCTCTCTAAATCTCTTGGATACGTATGTATCACCACTAACAGGGACTATTCTGATGGGGAATCTCGCACAGATAGAAGAGCGGAAGAGAAAAAGAAAACATGGCAGTCAGGAAAGAAGAATGAGACAAAATGCTGGCCAGTCCACTCGCAGGAATGTACGAAGTAATGAACGTGATCAACGAACGTGAATGCCGGACGACCTACATGTACGTAATCCCAGGTGGCAGTGTTGTACTAGAACGCCAGGCGCTAGCAGTGGGTACACGTATCGGGTGTTTGTACTTGGTACACTTCAATTGAATGGTAAGTGTATAAGAGCCGATGGAGAAGCATGTGGTAGGTAAAGTAATCTACCTACATCTCGTCTTACACTGGTTGACGAACAGAGAGTCCTGGCATCGAACACTTTCTGCTTACATAGACATTTAAAAGTAAACAAAGCAATAGTAGGGTACCTATGTTGGTACATATATGTAGGTAGGTAACATCTACATGTATGTACCTGGTAACCTAAGGAATCCCAATGGAAAGTAACCTTCTAATCTGGGCTGGCGGATCGCGTAGACAAAGGTACGCTTAGGTAGGACTAGGTACTAGAATGTAACGCAAGTGTAGGACATGTATGTACTTAATGTAGCCGTGCGGGGTGTTTTATCATAGATCATTTAGGGGTACAGGTGTAGGAAGTGTACCTAGATAAATGTGTGTACACAGACATACTCAAAAATAAAAAGCCTACCTAGATTTAACTACCTAATTACCTATGTATGTATGTAGGTAGATACATATTCTACACTACTTAGGTAGGTCATTCTGTAAGAATACTATGCGCTTATATCCCTACAATGATGATTGTATCTAGGTATGTAGGTGCCTACCTACATGTAGGTATCCTGTGCTCTATGGATGCAAGCTACATGTATGTGAAGAAAACCGTGTGTCAAGATGTCTGTACTTACCCTATTATGGGTGCCCATTAGGTTGCCTGCCTCTGGACGAAGTGGGCAAGTACATGTCCCGCTTTCTGACCCCTACCTGCAAGTGTAGTAGTACCTAGTGTAGGTACCGTTCAGGTACTGGACTTCTCCTTCGTCTTGGCCCGTGAGAAGCTTCTAAGGTTTGAATATGAGGTCCTGTGCAATCTTGTAAGCAACACCAAGCACCAAACCAAACCAAGCCAAACCAAACCAAACCAAACCAAAGGAGCCCAAACCAGTCCAAACCAGCCCATAAACCACCAAAACAATCTCCAATATATATGTAGGTAGGGCCAGTCGGTAACAGAACCCCTGCGGCTCCAAATTGACGAATCACTCTTTTCCAATTTCCTCACCGATCGATCTCCCGGCCCCGTGAACTTGGTCTATCTTCAAAGTACCCCAACCAACAACATAACCCAAGACGTACCTAGCGTCAGATAGGTACACACTTCTTTCGGCTTTCCTGTTTCCTGTTCCCTGGGCCTGGCCCATGTCCGGACGGTGGGTTGTTTTGGCGGTCTCTTCGCCGGTCTCATTAATCATTGGTACCGCTGCCAATCCGACCACCAATCAATCGCTTGCGCAACTAGCCCGGACGACACCTCCCCCGGAGTTAGGTCAGGTCAAGTCAGGTTAGGTTATTCCTTTCTGCACGGGACATTCTGATATAGCATTCCCCCGACGCACGACATATTGTGGACAGAGATAGCCTGAGCCTGCTCCGTGCCACAGCCTCCCTCCCGTCTGCGGCCTGCAGCAGAGAGAGAGAGAGAGAGCGTCCGCGCGTATGAGTCGTTCGTTTCTTATTTTTATTACCCGAGCCTTGTCTGATGCCCGCCAGGCCGCCGGCGAGCGAATAGCAGCAGAAGATCAGCTGTACAGGATAATACCCAAGCTACAGGACCGCAGCGTAGCGTAGCAGTAACCTCCCTATACACTTTCGCCCCGAATCCATTGGCCTGCGGTCGACCCTGGCACACTACCACACATGCGATAATGGGACGCAGGTCCGCTCCTAAGCCGCTCGCTTTGGCTGGGGGCGATCCCTCACCGGCTGGTAGCACTGACTCGAAGAAGAAAGTCTCACCCTCCTCATCCTCCTCTACTACTACTACTGCTGCTGCTGCTGCTGCTACTTCTGCTGCTGCTGCCGCCGCCGCCGCCGCCACGACCACGACCACGACCACTTTTAGTTCTCCCGAATCTACCGCCCCGGGAACGACAGACAGACCAAGCCCGTCCCCCTTATTCGCCCCTGACAGCTCCCTCCAAGTCCAGGGTCTTCCACAAGGCGCCTCCAACAAGTCGCCCAAGTCGCCTCGCTCCCCCTTCAGCAAATTCAACCCGACAAGGAGGCCGCAAACCCAGCAAGGGGAGAACCCGCCGCCATCTGTCGGTCTACATCAGGCGCCGCTGCCGCCGCGCGCTGTGGATGACACGCATCTCGCTCGACTGCAAGCCGATCATTTCAACCAAATTTTACAGAACTCACAAAGTTCGCAACACCCACCTGTGGTGCCTCTCATCAAACAGTCTGCGACATCCCCTATTTTGTCTCAGACATCTGGCCACACGGACGAGAAGCACACAAGGAGTGGCAGCCGTTTTTTCAACTTTGGAAAGGGATCAAGGTCTCATAACAACCACCTCCAAACCCATACAGCGAGCAACAGTGATGCTACACCGCGGGGCGTCGATGCTCCTATAATGGCACAGAGAGTCCCTAGCAAGGCCTCTAAACATTCTGGTGCGTCATTCTGACAACGGAAACGATTCCTTATTTTGTGATTATCTTTTATGTAGATTCTAATGACTGCTCTTCAACACCAGGACGATCTTCTCCCGACCTACCCACCCAGAAGCCCGCTACCATTTTACCATCCAGATCAAACGCGTCTCTAGCACCCACCGCTGAACACGATTCCACGACGTCGAAGAAAAACAAGCCAAAGCCATTTACGTTATTAAATCGTAACAGATCATTCAAGGATCAGGATGAACAGTATCCACAGCAGAATGTCGCATTGCAAATGACCGAGGCAGAGGAATCGGATACTTTTGCTGAGGAGCTACCTTTGAAGACGGCCCCAATTAATCCAGAGTCCCATGACAGGTCTTTCAGACATATGATGAATTCGTCGGCGCGCAATCACTCGGCAGATCGGGCGTTTCGCGAGATGCCATCGAACAAAGAATATCGGAATGATAAAGAGAATCGAAGCCAACCCTCCTCCATTAAGGACAACGGAGGATCTACCTTTTTAGGTGGGCTCAGGAGTTCGGGGAGTCGAGCGGCCGATATGATCAGTAAAGGGTTCTTTGGAAAGGGCGGCCGCAGTGCCAGCACGTCCGAGAGAGAACCGTTGGTTGACGACGAGCATTACGTATTAAAAGTCCTCAATTTACCCCTAGTCGAACAGACGCGCAAGACGAGAATTTCAAAGAAACTGGAAGACTCACGGGACAAGACCGAATTCTGGATGCCCGCCTTCCCTTGGCGCGCCATAGACTACCTCAACTACAATGGAACCGAAGTAGAAGGTCTCTACCGAGTGCCTGGAAGTGGCCCCCAGATCAAAAAGTGGCAGAGAAAATTCGACGAAGGTATGTGTTCTGATCCAGCTGTCGCCGATATTCATTTTAACCGAATGCCAGAATACGACGTCGATCTGTTTGCTCAAGACGATCTCTACGATATAAACATAGTTGGTTCTATGCTGAAGGCTTGGCTACGCGAGCTGCCTGATGAGCTCTTCCCGAAAGAGGCGCAGGAGCGAATCGCGCGACATTGCTCTGGGGCTGAGAAGGTACCGCAACTCCTCGTCGAGGAGCTGTCCAATCTTCCGCCGTTCAAGTATTACCTCCTTTTCGCGGTTACTTGCCACCTCAGCCTGTTATTAGCCCATTCTGATAAGAACAAAATGGACTTCCGAAATCTTTGCATTTGCTTCCAGCCTTGCATGAAGATAGATGCCTTTTGTTTCAGATTTCTCGTCTGCGACTGGCGGCTGTGCTGGCAAGGCTGCAAGAACGAGGCCAAGTACCTGGAGGAGGAATACGACTACCTCAAGCAACCTTTGCCACGAGGTCTTGCCGGAGACCGTCGTCCTCCTAATGATAGCGAATCTCACGAGGATCGGGCCGTCTCTTCGGATGGTAGCAAGCCCTCATCGCACAACGCCGAGATCCAGAATGGGAAACCGAAAAAGAAGGCATTGGCTTCAAGTCAATCAAATGGAAACCTAGCCATCGCGTATTCGTCTTCTTCGGCGAACCTGTCCGGTGACCAAGACACCCCCAAACAACAACATACTCTAGAGCTCCGCCCATTGTCTCCTATTAAACCCCTATCCCCAATGAATTTTTAAAAATACCCCTGTATAAGCGACTCTGTCTACTAATCGGGCTTGTCAGGGCGACGCAATGCGGGGGGTGTTCCGAGGCGTCTCGGCTCAGTTATCCTCGTGTGACAACCCTGCACTTCCTTTGTGGGGCAATGATCTTTTAGCCCTTTCTTGTATGGGTCTTGGGACATTCGGATTCTTAGTCTTGCTGTCTCCTGCCAGGCCTGTCATGCTGGAGCGGCTGACCATGGATATTGGCGGTTTGGTCATTTTGCTCCGTTTTTGTGGTTTTATTCGGAAGCCTCCCTATCTTCCTTCGGCCTTGAAAGATGACGATTTCCTACACTTTTTGATATACCCTTTGTGTTGGTGGTATTGTTGCGCCGTGTTGATTCCGGCAAGCGAGTCGCATGTTACTGGAAAGAGAATATGCCGATACTGGTCGATGGAAAGACGAGGCAACATAAGATCGAGGTGCACTCACTAGCGATTTGGTTCTCCATCTACAAATACCTCTCGTGGCACTTCTTCTAAGAGCCCGCCACGTTGTTATTACTGCTTGAATATGGCACACGCCTTGCCTTTGGGTACTGCTGGCAGTGAATTAACATAATTCCTCGAAGTCAACCGGGCATTTGTAGGCGTGGCCACAAAGGACATGAACCGAGGTTTATTTGACGAGGACGAGATGGTTGGCCTAGCTGTATACTGTCTGGTGCCCTGGCTTGATGGAGTTTGGAATCTATTGTGCGGGGCGGCGGACACGCCTTTGGCTTGCCAGTGTATCATATGACGAACAGGAATACTATGATGAAGCGTGGAACGAATATGTATAAACTACCGTCTTGAGCCATTTTAGAACGCCATTGCAAAGTGTAGCCGACCTTTGATATATACCACCAACCTTGAAACGCCGCATTGCACCGCTTGCTGTCAGGCACCTATACAGGGCTTTCCCTCGCCGCCGGGTTTGCAGATAACTTTTTGATCATCAATAATGCCAAAGAGCAAGGGTCGTCAATCCTCGTCAGCGCGGCTTGCTTATGCCGTTGGGGATCATCACAATCCCCATGCTCCCCCATATTCCAACTAAAAAGAGGAAAGGAATAAAAAAAGAGGATAACTTTCCCCCGACGGGGCCCGCTCATTTCTTCTTGTCCTTGGGACCCTTGGTCGGCCTCCTCCTGGGCTCCTTGTCGTCGCGCTCCTTGTTATTCTTCTTGTCGTCGACCTCGACCACCCAGTCCTGCTGCACCATGCCCTTGGCCTTGCGGTCGACGCGGCCGTCCCTGTTGAAGCCCCAGGTCTTCTCCCACTGGCCCGTCTCCTCGCTGTACTTCTGGGTGCGCATGCGGCGCTGCTCGCGCGTCTTGGGCTTGATGCCCCGCTTCGCGGCGAACTGCTGCCACTTGGTGGGGGGCTTGACCTCGGGCAGCGGCTTCTCGCGCGGCAGGGGGGTGCTCGGGGGAGGCAGGGAGAGGAGGACGCCCTGGGGCGTCGAGGCGATGGGGCAGGTCGACAAGAGCTGGTCTAGCATGGCGGGAAGCGGGAGAGAGTTAGTTTGAGGGGCTGGTAAGAGGAGGAGGAGATGGTTGGAGGGGGTGATAGACGAGCGAGCGTACTTATGAGGCCTTGAGCGCCGTCGCGGGCTGTCGCGATGAGCTGGGTCTCGAGGGGATCGACGCCGAGGGAGGAGGACTCGGCTGGTATCGATGTGGTTATGGGGTTTGCGTCGTTGGCTAGCAAGAGGCCTAGGTCGAAGGTGTATGGTGTCGGCCGTTCGACGACCACATCGAGCTTAGTCTTTGCCTTCCCTGCTACTGCGAGAGACATTGTGATTTGTGATTGGCGATGGCGATGGCGACAAAGTTCGAGTTGTACCAGGTTGGCGCAATTGATGAGAAAAGGTCCAATGGATACTGACTTGAGGTGAGGTAGGTGTAAGTAAGTAATAGGTAGGTTGCAGCAGTAGAAAGCTGCACCGATGTTTTTTTAGCGGGTCATAGTCTCTATCTGCATAATCGGGTAGGTACTTTACCTTAGTCTTACTTACCTAATCTAATCGATAAAATCGTGAAGAGAATGTCCCCACTTTTAGTTTCGAATCCCGGTCCCCCGTCCCTGCCAAGGCGCGCATACTTGGTTGCAGGCCAGTAAAACCTACCTTTTCTGTGTAGACTTGGCACGCTAAATGTTTGGCCCACCACGCAGAATGTATATAACACTCTGGTACTTGCACGGAAAATCCCCCCTGCCATACATCTCAGTAGCTCTTCCGAAGGCCCTGTCTAGCGCAAATACTTTGCAAGGTGCCTTTTATACCCATCCACACCAGTACAAAGCTGATCTTACTTGGGCCCGCCTTGTACACTAACAATCCCACCCTATCAAAACTTGGTGAAGCCAAGTCCCAGGCGGAGGAGGTGTGATGTTGGCCTCTTCAACAGAAATCACATAAACTCGACACATAAACCCGCACACGCACACGAAACTGGCAACCGAACTGACTCACCCGCCCGCTGGCTCCGAACTGAATCGACTGGGCACTGGGCACTGGCAATTAGGCCAATGGCGAGCCTGAGTTGCTGGAGGTGCCTCGCCAGGCCCTCGCAGCGTCTGCTGCTTGTGCCAGTTTCCGCGACCGTCTCTGTGCCGACGCCGATTGCTGCCTTCTCGACGTCTGCGCGCCTATCTGCTGTCAGAACGTCCACAGAGAACCCGAGGCATATCCGTTCCGGCAAGCGACTCGTCCTCTCAAAGAAGAAGAGGCGAAATACGGACAAGGGCAAACCTCCGCTACCTGGCGAACGAAAGGCCTTCCGCAAGCGCATCCAGCTGAGCAACGACAATGCCCTGGAGGTCCGGGGCCACGATGTCTTCTCACCTGAAAAGGCCGTGGATCCCGGGTCCATCGGCAAGGTTGTCGCCATCCCCACCGAGCCTACCGAGCTCATTGATCAGCTGCGGACCTGCGAGGCCTTCAAGTCCAGCCAGAACTGGAGCCTGTTCCGGTCGCCGCATATGCTCGTGCGGAAGGAGACGGTAGATCTGGTCACGCAGATGAGAGACGCCATCGAGAAGAAGGAGACCTTGAGGTTGGTTGTTACCGGAAATCGGGGGTCGGGGAAGAGCATCCTGGGCCTGCAGGCTCTGGCCACCGGATTCTTGAACAAATGGGTCGTCGTGAACATCCCCGAAGGTAGGGAATGCCGCGGGCCTGACCACTTAGTACGCAGTCGATGCTTGCACGAGCTGACGCTGGCGCTTCTTCATAGGGCAGGAGTTGACAACGGCCGCTACCGAATACTCGACGATACCTAACTCGAAAATGTTCGCCCAGCCCGTCTACACCGTAAAGCTCATGCAGATCATACACCAGACGAACCAAGCCATCTTGACAGAACAAAGGGTCCAGCTAGACCACATACACCTACCCATTTCCGTCTCGCGCAACATGACCCTCGCGGCCCTCCTCACCGCCACCAAGGAGCCCGAGTTTGCCTGGCCCGTATTCCAGGCCTTCTGGAAAGAGCTGCTCCTCCCCGGCCGCCCGCCGATCCTGTTCTCCCTCGACGGCCTCGCCCATATCATGCGCATTAGCGACTACCGGTCTCCCGCCTTTGAGCTGATCCACAGCCACGACTTCACTCTGGTGCGCATGTTTACCGATGCGCTGGGCGGCAAGACGGCCTTCCCCAACGGCGCCGTCGTCCTCGGCGTAACGGGGAAGCGCAACGGGCCCCTGATCCCCTCGATGGAGAAGGCGATAGCCCAGGCGGTGGCCGCGCACAAGGGCGAGGAGCTCCCGGCCCGGGATCCCTTCTACCGTAAGTACGATGAGCGGGTATTCGACGCCCTGCGCGGCGTCAAGGTGCTGGATGTCCAGGGCGTCTCGAAGGCGGAGGCCCGCGCCATAATGGAGTATTGGGCTGCCAGCGGTATCATGCGCGTGCGCGTGGACGAGAAGCAGGTCACCGAGAAGTGGACCATGGCCGGTGGTGGCGTGTTGGCCGAAATGGAACGAGTCGTGATGCATGATTTCCGGGCCGCGTAGTTATCGCTCTCGCTCGCTTAGGTGCCTTATTAGAAGGGAACCCAGCCTGCTCGTATCGGTACGCCCTCCACCTCATGGCGGGAACGGGGCGTGAGCTGGTGAGCTGGTGAGCTGCTGTATCCGTATCATTGCATGCTGTATATTGTAGAATACCATCGTATCTATTCTATTCTATTGATAGCCAGACGCTATTTGGAACTGATCTTTGTACAATATACTAGGTATCTGTCTACTTGACGCCAGGATATGCAGAGTAATCACATGTATATCTCCTCCTACCCTCTAGACGTTCAATCTAACCTGGAGAGGTCCGTGCTGTCGCAGGCATTCAGCTCTGGAATACGAGCCATGTTACGTTTCGATTTCGATGTTCTCGACATTGTTTATTTCATTTCTTATCTCTTATCTCATCTATTCAGATACATTTCAAGATCGTAACCCAGGTTACGTACGTCACAGCTTTTTTAGGACGTCTCTCTCTCTCTCGCGTTCTCTTATTCTCTTTCTACGCACATACATGATGGATCGATCGAATCGATCGATCAAGCAAGCAAGCAAGCAATGTTTTTCTTTCTATCCTTAATCTCAGCGCATGATGGGGGGAATCCTAGACGTCGTCGACGACGAACGAACGAACGAGATACATGCGAAACCCAAACCCGCGCTCGAAACGCCTGCCTCATCGATAAGAAAATGGGACGAAGGAGAGAGAGAAAAAAACAAGAAGAAAACAGCGTTAGTTAGTTTGTTTGTCTATCTATCTGTGTATCGCTTGGCCGTGTCGTCAACCTTCGCTTTGCGGGCGCGACAAGATACACTAATCGTCTTCGTCTCCCGCGCCGTCGTTGGCCGTGATGAAGACCAGCCTGCTGCCATTGCCGGCCGTTTGCCAGATCTATGTTCGAGAAGGTTAGCGTCGGTTTCCATTTGCGATGAGACACAAAAAAAGAAGAAGAAGGAGAGGGTATTGACAAGAAGGCATGCGAGGGGAATAGCAGAAATCAAAACTCACATCCAGATTCGTGTACTCTTCCAGCGCATTCAGCCACTGGTCCTCGGTGAACCCCTTGGCCAGGACGCGCTCCCGGACCTTGCGCATGCTGAGCTCCACGGTGTCCTGCTCGTCGTCGTCTTCGTCCTCGGCCGCGCGACAGGCGCCGCTGTCCGCAAGTGCCTTGACGAGGTTGTAGATCCTGCTGGCGGCGTTGAGCGTCCGTCGGCCGCCCGCGCCCTCGTGAGCGGCGAGGCTCTCCTTCGACGACTCGATGAGGCGCAGCGCCTCGTCCACGTCGTCCTGGGAGACCTGGTCGGTGAACCGTAGACGGGCTAGCGCCTGCGCGAGACGCACGACGCCTAAGAGGGTACGGGGCGTGGTGTGGCTGAACTGCTTGTTCCTCTTCTCGGCGCGGCGCTGGGCGTCTCGCAGCCGCACGTACGTCTTTGTTAGGTATTCTGTCACAGACTCGGGGACTGTCGGGCGGTAGGTGCGCGCCTTCGCGACGTAGGCGCGGACTTCGTGCGGTGTGAATACCATGCTGCCTGCTGCTGTGGCATCCTCGTTGGCGCCGGTGGCGTAGAGATCGGGGTGCTTGTTGTGCATGTGCACGTAGGCTACGTGCTTGGCGAGCTGGGCATCGCCGTCACGAGTGGGCGTGTCGAGAAGGAGGAATAGAACATCGAAACGAGAGAGTAGAGCGGCGGGGAGGTTGATATTCTCAACCGGTGAGATGCGAGGATTATAGCGGCCGTAAATAGGATTCGCCGCCGCCAGGATCGACGTCCTCGCGTTTAGTGTTGTTGAGATACCTGCCTTGGAAATGGATATGGTCTGTTGTTCCATGACCTCGTGGATAGCTGTTCTGTCGTTGTCGTCCATCTTGTCGAACTCATCGATGCAGCAGATGCCGTTGTCGGCCAAGACCAAAGCACCGCCTTCCAGGACCATCTCATCAGTTACTGGATCACGCATAACCGCCGCCGTGAGACCGACACCGCTGGATCCCCGGCCAGAGGTGTAGACACCACGGGGTGCCACCTTGGAGATATATTTCAATAACTGTGATTTGGCCACACCGGGGTCACCCATCAAACAAATGTTGATATCACCACGAATGCGCATACCGTCACCCATTGATTTAGTGACACCTCCGACGAGAAGAAGCAACAAAGCTTTCTTGACGTCAAGATGTCCAAAAATTTCGGGAGCGATGGACTTCGCTAGCATTTCGTATACGGCACCTGATTGACTATACGTGCTGATGCGTCGTAGGAGCTTGTCGTCAATGATCATTTCGTCGTAGGCTTTCTTGTGCTGTACGATATGATGAGCCTCTACGTAGGTGTCGGTCAACAAACCAGCCCGCATGGCCTTGAAGCCTGTGTATGGCGTCGGCAAAAAAATGCCGGAGATGTCGACAACATCACCAGGATTGACCTTTCTTACTGCGCTACCGTAGCACATGACGGTCAGGGTCCGAGGAATTTGGCCGATGGGTACCTGTTCTGCCATCTCCTGGATCTTGATCTCTTGGAAGGACAAGAATTTGGAGGCGCGAGATGAGGGGAAGAGTTGTCCCTTTGACTGGTTCGCCTTGCATTGTTCAGATGGGCAACTCGTGAGGGGCGCATATTGCTTGTCGTTCACGGGCTGGAAAATTTCGCTCCCGCAACGATCACAAGTGTATGCGCCGACTTGAACCATCGGCTTGACATCAGATACTCGGGTGGCAATGCCTCGCACGGTAATAAGGTGACCTAGATGTTCGCCCCTTACCTGCCGCACAGCGAGCGCCTTTATGGGCTTGTCTCCGTCGGACGTTCTTGGTTTGAAGACGAGGGTATAGCGGCGCGTAAGTTGCGCAGGAAAAACATTCTCGGCCAGCTCAGGGTCGTTGCTGTTAGCAGCAGCCTCGGCAAGGGCGCGATTTCGGGCCTGTCTTCGCTCCATGATAACATCTAGCACATCATCCTTGAATCTGAAATTCGCAAGTCAGCCAGGAGGGGGAAAAAACAGGATCGTTGGGCGGTTCCGTACGTGACGCCCGCGGTCGGGGCCGGCATCTTCTTATCCATGGCCCTGGACAGAACCTCGACGTAGTGTTTCGTGTTGGTCTCGATGGACTCGACCAGCTTGAAACCCTCGTTCGTGTCGTTCTCGTACTTCGTCCCTAGTCAGTAGGAGGAACTCGCATCGCAGAACAGGACAAACGCAAGGAGACTTACAGTGACAAGATCGTCTAACTCGATCAGGACCTCGTCGATCGACCGGTCTGCCAGCTTTTGCATCATTTCGGTGTATTTGTGCTGGGGCTGCTTCGAGGCAGCCTTTTGCCGCCGACGTTGCTCATGCACCTCGTCATCCTCGTCCATGAAATCGTACTCGTCGCTGAGGTCATCCTCGTCGATGTTGATCTGGCCAATGGCATGCGTCAATGTCTGTTCGGGCGATGCCTTGAACTTCTCCAGGAAGTCCTCGAAGGCGGCTGGGAGGGTTTGGTGTTAGCCAAGGAGCAACGGGAGAAGGGCAATTAATTAGAGGAGTTCCGCACCCTGTTGCGCCTCGTAGTTGACGATATTCCGATACTGTAAGAGCGCCATGGCGATCGTCTTTTGTTTTGTCGTCTCGTCTCGTCTCAAGGTTTTGGCGTGTGAGGTTACGGTGAAGGTAGAACTCAATTACGACGGGGTTGAGTTCTGCAACCTGCAATGGGTCGGTTGGGCAACCAGCAAATGGTTGAAGGAGGCTGGAAGTGCTTGCTTGTACAGGTACTGGACTCACGCGTTTGTCGACGCGACTTTTCGCGTCCAGCATCAGCCACAGTCCATTTAAATTTCTTTACCTCAGCTTAGGTACCTCGTACTAATCTTAATAAGGTTAGGTACATATGTAATGTCGATAGATACATTATCCTTTGAACTGCCTATTGGATGGATAAATATATTTAACAGATCTTTGTAATTAACGATGTTTTTACAATGCCTCGGTTCGTCGCGGCATGGAGCTGTCGACAGCTAAGATACCTCTTAGAGCCGCCACCCACCTTATACATTATAGATCCCACAGAACACCTTCGACATCAGAGTCCTCGACGACACCAGGTTCCCTCATGCGTGCGCAATAGGTGGGAGGGATATGCGCCGCATGTCCATATGTGATAGTGAACCTCGGCTCTTGTACAACGCTGTATTTATCTATTTCTGTCTTTCTTACATCTCCAGCCCATCCAACGGCCGATTTCAGTAGCTATGGCTCCCCGAAAAAATGCGCCGTCCGCCGCCGCCGAGATCTCTCTTGCACACTTGAAGAACTGTTTAGTGAACCTCCCTGCGTCACTGGTCAATCTGCTTGTTAACATCAATACCGTGAGCTTGGCCGTTTGAGAGCCCCCCAGTATCCTACCCAGTCCGGCTAAACTTGTCCAGCCCGCCCAAAATGTTGTCATCGAACTGAATTATCGCGTCGCGCCCACGCCAGAGGGCTCCGGCCAGCCCAGCTCCTCGTCGAACCAGCGATCCATATACGTCGGCTGGACGGGCATGCCGAGCAAGCGCAAGCTCGTGCCCATAGTAGATCGCGACGGCATCAGCAATGGGAGGGACCGCGAGGTCTCGTCCGTCGAGATCGATGCCACCCTGGCCGCGACTCTGGGACTGTCCGAGGGCCAGAAGGTCATAGCAATCGTACATGCCGACCCTCCTCTTGCGCATACGGTTAATATAGAACCTCTCACGCCCGAGGATTGGGAGATGATTGAGCTGCATGCTACTTTTCTCGAGCTTAACATGCTGTCTCAAATTCGAGCCGTGCCAAACCCTGCCTATATTCCAAGTCAAGGCCAGCCCTCTCCGCTCCATCCATTGACACTCCATCTTTCTCCGACGTCAACAGCAAACATTAAAGTCTTGTCACTCTCCCCTACACCCTCGGGAGATGTCCCCTTCGTAAAGATTGCCCCGGACGCCGAGGTCATAGTGGCTCCGAAAACTCGTACCCAGCCTTCCAAGAGCAGTCGTGAAAGTCGCAGCGTTGGCGGCACATCAAGAAGAAGCGGGAAAAGCTTGGCTAGTACGATACGTCGGAAGAGTGCGCGCGAAGATAAAAAGCCAGCGCTCTATTTAAGAGCTGTTGACAGGAGCCTCTGCGCCGAATGGTTTGACAACGAACCCATTTCAGGCGACCTAACTGTCTGGGTCGACAGAGACTTGCTTTTCGCGAAGGACTTTCGCGGTGTGAACTACGTCACCGTCAATATTGTTAAGCCCGCAGGTCTCCAAGCTCCCATCGACCCGCAGCAACAGCAGCACCAGGAAGAACCGGTACATGCCGAAGCTGCAAAGTCCAGCGAGAAAGTCGTTGTACATCTACGGCCGTGGGATGATCCGCCGAACAGTCAGACTATTGCCCTATCCACCTCTTTATGCACCGCATTGGGATGTGCAGGCATTGTGGGAGGCATTGCCAAAGTTGAGCCCGCACCACAGCCATCTTCACGAAACACGGCGGACAAGGTGAAGATCTTCCCTTTCGCATCCCAGAACTGGAAGACTTCGGGGGCGCTGAGGTTTGGCGGGGAATCCAAAGCTGAAAAAGAAGCCGCTGGTAAACGAATCACTCAGATATATAGCCCCAAAGGCTCAGGTGCTGGTCTGCTTCACGGACCGCTTACTGATGGTATGGTTTTGGGTGTACATGACGCTCTCGAATTCCTGGAGGGCTGGGAAGGCGGCATTGTAAAATTTGAAACGACAAACACAAGTTCGGGCCCTCAAGACGCGTTGAAGTGGTGCCTTGGGTCCGAGCGCCCCCTCCCCATCGACGTGCAACCGCCAACTCCTCGTCCAGTGTGGCTCGATCAGCGTGTCTTCGACGAAGACTCAGGTCCAGATGCGCCTATCATGGTTGGGATTGATGCTCTTCTTAACGATTTACAATCTCATTTGTTGCACATGTCATCAGTCTTACTAAGTGGCGCTCTTGGATCTGGCAAGACGGCCGTCGCACGAAATCTCGCCCATACGCTTCGCCAAGATTATTTAGTCCATACTACTTACTTTGCATGCCGAAGACTCGTAAATGACGAGAGTAGAATATCTACTATCAAGGAGACTCTCAATCGTATCTTCATGACCGCTAGCTGGGGTGCTAGGCTTGGTGGGCGCGCAATAGTCATACTTGATGACATAGATAAGCTCTGCCCTGCTGAAACTGAACTACAAGTTGGAAATGACAACGGGCGAAGCCGTCAGATCAGCGAGCTTATTGGAGCGATTGTGCGCCAATACTGCGGGCGCGACAGCGGAGTAGTCTTGTTGGCGACAGCGCAGGGAAAAGACTCCCTTAACAATGTCATTATTGGCGGCCACGTCGTCCGTGAGATCATAGAGCTTAAAGCGCCCGATAAAGAAGGACGAAGGCAAGTGCTCGAAATGGTTGTCAACCAACACACCATGTCTCCAGTCCCCATACAGGCACCTAATACCGATGGAAGTCGACCTACGACTGCTGACGGCAGTGTCGGGGAAGATGCAGGCACCTGGATGGATGGTGGTAGCCGACCTAACTCTAGCAACTCTCCATCCAAGTCTAGAATCGATGGTTTTCTTCTCGACCCTGACCTCGACTTTCTCGATCTTGCTGGTGAAACCGATGGCTACATGCCAGGAGACCTCATTCTACTTGTGTCTCGAGCTCGCAACGAAGCGCTCATCCGGTCAGTCAGTGAAACGACTCCAAAGCAATCCTTCGACATTGTTCAGCTTGGTCGGTCAGATTTTGACAGAGCCCTGAAGGGCTTTACCCCGGTGTCGCTTCGCAACGTTACACTGCAAACGTCTACTACAACTTTCGACTCCATTGGAGGCCTGAAGGAAACCAGGCAGATTTTGCTGGAAACCTTGCAGTACCCAACCAAATACGCTCCTATTTTCGCGCAGTGTCCTCTCAGACTTCGCTCTGGGCTGCTCTTGTATGGTTATCCTGGCTGTGGCAAGACTCTATTAGCGAGCGCAGTAGCTGGGGAGTGTGGCCTGAACTTCATTTCCGTCAAGGGGCCCGAGATCCTGAACAAATATATTGGTGCTAGTGAGAAAAGTGTCCGAGACTTATTCGAGAGGGCATCAGCTGCGAAGCCTTGTGTTCTCTTTTTCGACGAGTTTGACTCCATCGCGCCTAAGCGTGGACATGATTCAACCGGAGTCACGGATCGAGTAGTCAACCAGCTTCTTACGCAAATGGATGGCGCTGAAGGATTATCAGGGGTTTATGTTCTAGCTGCCACCTCACGCCCGGATCTTATTGATCCCGCTTTACTACGTCCCGGGCGTTTAGACAAGAGCTTGTTGTGCGACTTCCCTACTGTCGAAGATCGCATCGATATTATTCAAGCGCTAGGAAAGAAAGTCAAACTAAACGACGATGTCCTATCGTCAGAAGACGGATTGATAGAACTAGGAAAGCGCACCGAAGGATTTTCGGGTGCTGACCTCCAAGCGCTCATGTCGAATGCCCAGCTTGAAGCTGTTCATGACGTACTCAACGATTTGGAAACACAGACACCTGGTGGTAAGCGAGGCGCTGGAAACACGCGGGATAAATCAGCCAGTCTTGCTCGCGCACGCAACTTTATTCAATTCCGCTACGGTACTGAGGCATCGCTAGTGGAGACCGAGAACCGGGCAAAGGGAAACAGCGCATCTGCCCAGCTTGCTGAAAACACCGCTATTGCCGCCAAGCTCACGGAAATCAAGGCGGCCAGGAAGCGCGCTAAACTGGGTAATCAAGGCATGAGTTCTACAGACGAAGACCCCGGCCATAAGGAGAAGTCTGGGAAGGACGCCGAAGTGCAGATCAGCTGGAAACATATAACAAAGGCACTCGAAGGCACTCGGGCCAGTATTAGCTCACAGGAGCGAAGCCGACTAGCGCGTATCTACCACGAGTTCGTAGTAGGGCGCAGTGGTGAAATGCGTGATGGCCAAGGCAGCATGGAGATTGGTGGGCGAAGCAGTTTAATGTAACTTGTTCGTCCCAACTATTGAAGCAACAGCAGTCTGCTCAATATGATCGGATAAGAAATCATATATACTTAGCTAGCATCTAGAGATACCCAGTGTAGATCTCTGGGTTCATCATCCTACCTAATGTGTATTTAGGACCCATAGCATAGAAGGCATTGTAATTGAATAGGTAGATATAGGTATCAATAGATGCACAAAAGAGCAACATCACCATGCAACACAGAAACGAGATAGAACAGTATCTAGCCAGGTGAATGGGTTCAGCCACATTTGAAGTCAGAGTTCATATATCCCTGTACAAAAATTATATATCCTGACTAGTACTTTGTACTTTGTATCGAGGTACATATAAGGAGCTATCAGACAAGAGCAGCCGTGCGTTTCTAGCGACGTCGTAATGCTTGTGATGATTGGCTGCATGCTACCCCGCACTAGTGTTGGATTGGGTCAAGTGCGACTGGAAGAGCCCCTTAGCTTGGATCCTTCTTAATCTCGACTTTGACTCCAATCTGGGATGTTTGATCTGGAATCCAGTGACAGACATGCCTCATTTCAAACTCTTCAACAACGTTACGCCGGCTATCCCGGCACTCTCAACAACATCTCCGGAACTCCCGTCCTGTTGTATATCACTACCAGCTGCAGAAACTTGAACACGGCAAATTTGTCCCGAGACAATTTCTTGGCTTCCTCGCTGAGGAGCACGAGGTGACCAAGCTGGTGTTGAGATACAGCCAGGTATAGAGATTCGCTTGCTGGCGTGAGCACGGGCAAACTGGTGAAAGCATCGACCTCATTCACGGCCTACTGTACGTATTTTTATAGCTTCTCGCTCCTGCCTGCAACCAAGTTGATCCCCTCCCCATCTTCACGTCCACCATCATTCTTGCTGTTGAAAAGCAATGCACAACTATCCCACCCGCCTCTCCTTTCTACCTCACAGCACAGAATAGCACAAGAACATGGATGGGTACTACCGGTATTTGAAGAAATACAAGATTACCATAGCGGTTGGCGACTTTGAGGGACGTCCAACACCCTGGCAGCCAACTCTAACGCCAATTCTGGAGTATGAGGATACCCTGAGGCAAGTAACCTGGGGCAGTGCAATCTCTCCCGGAGCAAGATGCACGCTATATGGCCGTCTTTGGATGTTATTATAATCTTGCACACTTCAACCTCTCACACAAAGTTGCTGTTCTTTGTCCCGCGTTCACACTTCACCCAAACTTGACTTTGCTACTTAGGCTGTTGTTTAACTTGTGTGCAGTTAGAATAGAACTAATTGCCTCTGCAGCCTCAGCGACACTGACAGTATTTTTGAGGAACTAAGCGAGCTCAGAGAGACATGGAACGCCTACAAGTTTTGGGGGCGGGGACTTCTGCGTCGAGGCATAACGCTGTGGAAGATGCCGCAAAAATGCAAGCTTCCGTGGAAGAAGAGTGCGCGCGCAGCGGGAAGCCAGTCCCACCATATCACCTCACAGAATTAATCGGGAAGGGCAGTTTTGGCCGGGTCTATAAGGCAAATGATGCAAAGACATCCAACGTTGTGGCCGTTAAAATTATCGACGTTGACGAACAAGACACTCAAAACCCCAAGTTCCAAGACACATATAGCGAATTCCTTAAGGAGATCAATGCCCTGCGCCTCTTGAGTGAGAGCGGTGCAAAGAACGTAAATACGGTAATTGAAGCACTCCCCGTTGGTCAGGCATTGTGGATGGTGATCGAGTATTGCGCTGGTGGTAGTGTGGCAACATTGATGAAGCCAACAGCCCCCGGCGGTCTTCAAGAGAAATGGATTATCCCCATCCTACGCGAGGTTGCTGTTGCAATTCACTGGGTGCATAAACAGGGCATCATTCACCGCGACATCAAGTGTGCGAACGTCTTAATTACGGAAGTTGGTGGTGTGCAGTTGTGTGACTTTGGCGTGGCTGGTATAGTTGAGACCAAGTTTGATAAGCGCACAACTTTCATTGGAACTCTGCACTGGATGGCGCCAGAGCTCTTTGACCAGAATGCACAGTATGGAACCGAGGTTGACATCTGGGCCTTTGGATCCATGGTATATGAAATTGCATCAGGACTTCCGCCAAACGTTCGATCCACTATTAGGATCCCGCAATTTGGCGAATACCTGCGCGGACATCTTCCCCGCCTTACTGGAGATCAATATTCCGAAGATCTCAAGAGTATCGTTGCGTTTTGTCTTGAGGATGACCCAACAAAACGCCCTTCTATTGAGCAGATCCAACAACATCCTTACATCCTTAACACAGAAGCTCAATACCCAACCTCATCTCTTGGAGCCCTCATCAAGGCGTTTAAGCTTTGGGAGGACCGTGGTGGAAGTAGAAAATCTCTATTCGCTGGCGTGGGTGCACAAGCACCAGTTGATCTTGGCGCCACATCTCTTGCAGCTGATGAGTGGAACTTCTCAACAACCCTCGCATTCGACGAAATCCTTCAAAACGAGAGAGATGGCACTTCGGAAATAGAAGCCGTTCGAGACGTATATGGTACGACCGTCGACTTCCCGACCAGCTCGAGTAATGAGGGGACAGCCCGTCCCAAGACAAAAGGACGCCGTCGTCCACCGCCTCAGGCTTTAGCGGCTATGAAGGTTCCCCTAGAAAAGGTTTTCGACCCGAATACCATGTCAAGCTACGACGATAACTCTCGCGAGTACTATGGTCATCTTATGATTCCGCCTCCTTCTGAACCGCCAGTGTCCGATCTTCCGCTCCGCGATGACTCTCTTCACGCAACACTTAGGGAGTCTCTCATAGATCTCGATGCTTCTCTAGGCGGGGCAGATTTATCTAGTTTTGCTGATATAGGAACCATCAAACCCGCGCATGGGCTTGGCCCCCGCACCTCTATGGACAACAGCTGGTCATTCTCATCCGCCACAGAGTCTCTACCACAACCTCAAGCCCCCTTAAGCGACCCGGCCGAGCTCAACAATGGGCGACACACTCCGGATTGGTCATGGCCCACAAGTATCCCACCAGCCGTCGCAGTTCCCGATTTTTCACAATTTTCATTCAACGAAGAGCGCCCCAGGCTCTTGCATTACGAGTCAGAGCCAGCTATGCTCCCCTCGCAAGAATACGAGCTAGAAATGACCCACGGTGGAAATGACCGTATGTCGATCGGCAGCCTAATTGATCTCGATATGAGCATGCCAGAACCAAACCCATCAGAATTCACTAGGCCATCCACTTCGCACTCGGATGTCCCCTCAATCACTGGTTCAGAAATGGGCGGCGTTGGCCCATTTGATCTAGAGCGCCATGTATCCGTATATGCCCCTCTCCCCCTCACCGCAAGAGAACCATCAATCTACGTCTCGGAGGACTCGGAATTTGCTCGACAAATCGCGCAGGCCACCGATTCTGAGCCAGAGCGGGAGGATTCCCCTGAACCCCCGGAAAACGGAAGCTACAATATCCAGCTACCGTTTGTAGAGTCACCGGCCCTACATGTTCTAGAGGGCCGGGCCTCTGGCGCGGAGGTCGCTGAAGAAATGAGGAGACTAATCGGAAGTCTGGGAGACCACCTATCTCTGATAGGCGCGCAGGTTTCCGGAATGGAACCACGGCGGGCGGGCGGACCCCGACTCTGGGATGATTAATTGATATTCTGTAACGACGATCATTGTTGCTGATAGTTACTTTTCGCGCATAAAAACGGAGTTATAGGTAGATACCAGGTCTAACAGGGTCCCGTGAAATACATATTGTTCAAGCAAATCACTCGTTTTCTCGGGATACCCAATACGTGATGTAGCTAAAGTTCAGAGCTATGTGCAGCACATAAAAGTTTTTGATTCTTCAAGCTTTAATATTGAGTAAGTAAATAAGCAAACACTCTGAGCTATTGGCTCAATATCAGACCTACGATGCGCGGCAAATGAGATGGGCAAGCGTACCGATTGGTGCCTTCTGCTCTTAATTACGTTCACACTCATGGCTGACGCAGACTTGCATAACTGGCCTGGATATATTCACCTGGATCAGTTGATCGTTGATCCTACATAGTCCAACCGCGCAGTGATGAGGATGGGAAGCATGCTACTTGTGATAGAGGATAACAACCCCAACAGTTTACATTGCAAGTTCAGGTCCTGTAGGCCATGTGGGCTACAATCATTGATATCCGTCTATCTAGCATATGATTCGCTGTCCTTAGTATTCACTGCACACATCTAGGTAAGAAGGTCAGGTGAACCCAATCAGATCCCCCATCAGCACGGATTGGTACTTGTCCACGGCCTCGCGTAAACGTATGAGAATACCCGCAGCGAGCATCTTTACATCGTTCTCTTCGCCCGTGCTGTCGCCTCCCCGCGTATTATTAAAGACATCCCCAACCCACTCCATGCTCTCGACGACCTGGCGGCCCTGCCGCTCGCACAACCCGCGCACGTCACCTTCGTTAACATCGAGCAAGGCGGCGAGCGCCATGAGGACAGCGTGCGTCACGACCAAGTCGCCGTCTCCATCAACGTCCGTAGGATTTGTGCTTAGACACCGCCCCCTCACACCTAGCAGCAAATCCCACAGTTCGGCCGTCATCTGAGGCAGCGCTAGCGTTGAAGGACCGGCGGCATGGATCAAGAGACCTAGGGTTTTGAGGTAGAGCGCAAGGAGGTGGGGCTGGAATATGATCTTGGCCGCCGCGGAGCTACGCATCGCGGCTTGAAACCGGGATGAGAGCGGGAAGAAGAAGTACGTGGATATCAAAGCGGCCGTAGTGTTGGGTATGGAGCGGACACCCCGGGGTTTAGATTTATATTTGGAAGTAGTTTGGGAGTGGGCCTGGGATTGTTGGAGACGCGATGTGAACGAAGAGAGTTTGAGGGCGTCAGGGCCGGTCACGGCATCTGCAGCTTCGGCTGCCATGGGAGCGAGGAATGTCTGTGATAACGATTGAGCGAGGTTATCGAGTGCATTCGGGGGAAGCGCTTTGAGGTTGGTGCCAGCTGGGAGCCTGTCTGCTGCAGATGCGGGCTGAAGGTAGTGCTTTGCGACCTTGTGCGGTAGTATCTTGGATGGGAAACGTGTGGCTGGCGCATAATCCGAAGTCTCAAATCCTGCTATCTCCCTACCGCTTAGTCCGAGGACAACAAGGATAGACGCCCGTTGGGAAAGGGAATAATCCCCATCAAAGAATGTCTTCGCGAACCAGGGTGCCATCTTCTTTGGTTGTGCCACGACAACTGCCACCATGCCCTGGAGACGAAGGGTATAGAAGTTTTCGAGCTCAAATTTGTCTTGTAACCCAACGAGAAGCGACGCCAAGTCTACCGCATGTGATAAGACCTCTGTACCATAGTCCGCTTTCCGACGTATAAGGGTGGGCGCTGTTGTGAGAGCTAGCTTTTGCTTATCGTAGTCTTCGGTATCTCGAAGATAGTTGATCAAATCTCTGATGTAGACAGGAGCTTTAGGTTTATTTCGGTTGATAAGGGTTGGATCATCGTCAGAGTCCTCCGCGTCAGAGTCAGGCTTCGCGTAAGGCGCTAGGCCTGGCTCCTCTTGCTCTTCATCATCTTGGATTTCTTCGATAATAAAGCCTGTTTTTGCTGGAGGTTTAATAACATGTGTTGCTCCTTGCTTGCGTGCTGGCCCGGTCGATTTATTAGAGCTTTTGGTCTGAGATGTGGGGAGAGTCGTTCTCAATGAGTCTAACGGCCCAGCTTTATCAGACACGTGGACTAGAGACTTGTACCAAGCTGCCTCATCCGTAGCCATTTCTTCCATTTTGAAATCCAGTTTGGTGTCTTTACCATGGACGAGCCCGGAGAGTGCTTCACCGACGACCATTCCAAGGAAGCGCGCCCGGCTTTGGGATACCGCGAGTCGATTAGATATGGCATTGAGGTATGAACTTGATCGCAGAAGGATCGTGAGCTTCATAGGTGCTGCCCGATGAACATATCCGGCACTCAGGAGGAGAACTTGGGCGTGCGCTATATTCCCGTTAGCACCCAGCCCCTAACATGTGGTTTCAAGACAACTCGCCTTCTTGTTGCAATATTGGAGTATGCTTTATATATAGCTTGTCGCTGAAGAGATTGAGACTTCTTTCTAGCACTGTTGTGATAGACTCCTTATGATCAGCGAGTGCAGCGACAGCGGCCCGTCTAATGCTGCAGCGTTCACCAACGCCTGCCCCAGATGCACTTGTAAGCCAAGTCACGAGATTGCTCCGCTGATCATCATTATTGGCGATAGCAAGTTGGATGGCGCCTACTGCCGCCCAGATGGCTGGGTATTCCTCATTGATGTCGCTATCGTCAATAGAGCTAAGGTGAAGGTCCGATAGTAGCTTCAAAATCAAGTATAAGAACTTTCGTCGCTCGGGTAGTGGATAGCTGTTAACTAGCTTACTGAATATCTCGTTGTCAGCGTCATCTTGGAGAACCAAGTGGTATAAAAGTTCTTGTACGAGTATTTCTAGAGCCAAAGACAAAGGTTAGTAAATTCACTTCAGGGCAAGAGACTGACATACCGGCATGCCCTAGCCTCATTGCTCGCGCACCAAACTCGGCACATAGTGTGAGATCTTCTTCCTTGAACCGAGACTTGGCCCATTGGATTTGATTACGAGCGAGCCAGTTTATGTATTGCTTGTTGTCGGCAATCCATATAGGTTCTATAGGTCGGCCAGCCTGTCGGCAAATGTCCTCAGCCTCCGCGGACAAAGCTACAATCTTTCCGCCTGTGAGAAGTGACAATAGTTCATGTTGTAAAGGGCGAGCCCGCGTAGGGTCGCTCACCGAGGCAACGTAGTCCCATAGGCGCATAACTTCGCCATCTCCATCGAGGATGCTGGCTAATAGGCTTATCGCGTAGGTCAGGTTGAAGATTACATGGGCGTGGTTGGGGTCTTTTGACAGTGATTTGGCTTCCCGTGTGAGGGATCGAATATAGGCAAGAGTAGCATTGATGCCGGGCAGGTTTCGCAGACAATTCAGAAGAAGATGAATACTGCTCCTGTCAGAGGATTCCTGCAGGACAGTCCAATAATTCGGGACTATCTCCGTGACGAGTGCGTGAATGATTTGAGCCCCGAGTGGTCCAGGTGTTCGTATATCAAACCCGTGCTTATCTTTCGCTTCACTGTGCAAGTATCCCAGAATAGCGAGTAGTGTATCGTGACCAGGCTGATCCTTGAGGGTCTCTAACGCCTCCTCAGGCGATGCGCCCTTGAACTCAGCTTGAGAGGCCTTTGGAGGCTCCGCAATCTTGGAGAGACTCAGGAACTCGTCAGGCTTTTTTCCTTTCCTGTCCACCTGGCTCACTGATACAAAAAAGTCTGCCATGACTTGAGACGAAGCGGACTAGACCTTCGCACGTAGATCAAAATCCTGTCGTCACGGCCCCTCCATTTAGCAATGAATTGGGGATCAGGCTGTTGTGCCGGTGCCTAGGTAGATGACGATTTGGTCATGCTTGACGGTCCAACGCGGTTGTAGTCCATTACACGTAGTAGGCGTGACGACTTGCTTGAATTACATCACTCAATTCAATGATGTTCGAATACTGGTAATAGCAATAAACCTTTAAACGCATAATTGAGATATTGTGGCGCCCCGCACGGCGTAGGTAAGGGAGCAAACATCAGCTGGTATTGAAGTGGGCCGGCCCGGTTACCCTACCTAGAATTACCCAAGGTACCTACTGCGATCACGCTCATGCTCTAGAACACCGTTGTCGACCGATAGTAACGGCCGGAGCCAATGTATGTCTAGCTCCAACTTGGAAGTATCTATTTATACTTCTTCTACGTCTATTGCCATCTTGAAGTATCATTACTAGGAAAGCGCCCATCAACCGCATCTCAAGTCGCGCGCTGCGCCACCACTCACGACCATGATCGCCAACGAGGCGACAGGACGATGGTGGTATCTGGATCAGATACGGAGGAACACCGGCCCCTTCAACCCAGATTCGGACGTCAGTGATGAGGCCCTGGAAGCACTGGACCAGGCCAAGATACTAGTGATCGGGGCTGGGGGGCTGGGTTGTGAAATACTTAAAGACTTGGCTCTCTCCGGCTTCAAAAACATACACGTGATTGATATGGGTATGCCAGAGCGTCCGATATTTAAACTTACCCAATCCAAGCTAATTTCCACGTGCTTCAATAGACACTATCGACATATCTAATCTCAACCGACAGTTCCTCTTCCGGCAAGATGATGTGGGAAAGTACAAGGCTGAAGTCGCCGCGGCGTTTGTCGAGAAACGAGTCAAGGGCGTTAAGATTACGCCCCATAACTGCCGCATACAAGACTTTGACGAGGATTTCTATATGCAGTTTCAGATTGTCGTTTGTGGATTAGACAGCATAGAGGCAAGGCGCTGGATCAATGCAACACTGGTTAATATGGTCGACATGGAAAATCAAGACTCTTTGAAGCCATTGATTGACGGTGGTACTGAAGGTAGGCACGATGATACGCCTTACTCTAATGCGCTCCTATTTTTAACAGGTCTTAGGTTTCAAGGGCCAAACTCGCGTCATCTTCCCAACGTTGACACCGTGTATCGAGTGCCAGCTGGATCTTTACACTCCGAGGGCGGCTGTCCCTCTTTGTACATTAGCCACAATCCCTCGTCAGCCAGAGCACTGTATAGAGTGGGCTCATATCATCGCGTGGGATCAAGAAAAGCCATTTCCCGATCTGGACAAGGACGATCCCGAACATATCACATGGCTGTATCAAAAAGCGTCGGCACGAGCTCAGGAGTTTGGTATCACCGGCGTTACTTACTCACTTACCCAAGGTGTCGTGAAGAACATCATCCCGGCCATCGCATCCACCAACGCCATTATCGCTGCCAGCTGCTGCAATGAGGCTTTGAAGATTGCCACTACCGCAGCGCCCGCGCTCGGCTTTGAGGACAGTTATATGATGTACTCGGGAGACGATGGTATTTATACGTCAACCTTCAAGTACGATAAAAAGCCGGATTGTGCGGTTTGCGGAGAAGTTGCAAAGCCTCTGCGAGTAGATCCTGGAATAACTCTAAGGGAGCTTCTGGATTCTTTTGCGATACAACCGGATTTGCAGCTCAAGAAACCCTCATTACGAGCTAACGACAAAACACTTTACATGCAATTCCCCCCCAGCATCGAGGAGCAGACACGGCCGAACTTGGACAAGACTCTCAAGAATGAGCTGGGGTTGGATGTTGGACATGAGATTGTGGTGACGGATCCTGCGTTTCCCGCGCTTACCTTCAGGTTCATATTAAATTTCACACAAGCGATCTCATGAGACCAGTAAATTGATATTGCAAGCTGAGGTTGTTCCTCCTTGTCTTCCCCTCGAGGTATAATCTCAACACGAAGTAAGCCCCTAGACTACGATTTTCTCAACCGAGCCTTTTCGTTTATGACTATTGCGACTAGTTATCGCATTCAGGTAGGCGAAAATGAGATTTCAAATAAGATATAGAGAGGGGGGCTTTTCAAGGAATTGGTGTTGGCTTGAATCTCTACGGTTTGACATATATAAATTGTCGAATAACTATAATATATGTCAGCAAAATGTCCTACCTAGAGAATACATACCTAGGTAACTCCATCAATCATGAGGTAACCTTCAATGTTGCCTGGTTGCGCTGTATCTGGCAAGTACATATTTTCGATGCCGCCATGAAGTTTTTATTTACTACCTACCAACAAGGTATTCTTACATGTACTAGATATTTTTGGAACGACGAATGCATCGTGCTATTACATGTATCTCGGTATATAGGTAGAGTTACTTACCAACATCAGTTGTACACGTTATGATTGTGTACATACATGTATATATCATACACACATGAATGTACCTGCCTCTAGCTACCTAGGTAGACCAAGTAGGTATATATAACCGGAGGCAGGTCTATCAAAGCGCACGTACATACATGTACCTATTGTACGTATATACCTTCATGTAGCTATGTATTAAGTACTTGCTCTGTAAGGCATCTTTAGTATGAACTTCAACTCAAGTAGGGAGGTTGCACACATACATATGGGCAAGGAGTTGCCTCCCGCCATAAGTTGTATTTATAAACAAGGCAGGCGCAGAACCGTATAGTACGAGCTAGCATGCAATTGCGGAAGTTGAAGACGGAAGGAAGGAACGATCTATTCTTTACCTTATTCACCTAACTCAAAGCACCTCTGCCTTCTCACCTCCGAACATAGGCTACTACTACCTCTCCTACCCACCTCCCTCTCGCAACCTAGCATCAGCTCCAACACCAACAACAACACCACCACCACCACTTTCAACTCCCACTTTCTCTGCTACCACTTCCAATTGGTTACACCACGATCAGTGCATAGTGCCTCTTCTTCGATTGTTTGGAATCTCCCAAGGTTCTTCTACTACAGCCACCTTCTCCAACTCACATCCCGTCTCGCCGCGTCCTTCTCTAAGGTATGTAGATATTTTCGTCTCCAGTAAGCGCTGTCATCACCCCTTATCTTCACCTTCACACACACTTTCGGCACTGTTCTGTGATAACAGCAATTGTTAATCACCCTCTCTACGCCCGCAAACCCGCGTTGGTTGGCCCTACCCTCTACACCTCGGACATCAGCGCCTCGACGTTTGATAGCCACTCAGAAAAGCTACCTTTATATCGCGTCTCCTTCTCAAGCTATGATGCAGCCTTACCGCATGTAGCTGCTCATGTTGATACTTCTCTAGGTATCTAGCTCCCCTACTGAAACCTTTCATGAAATTCCTCTAAGTAACGGGTACGCAATCATTCGTTCACACCTACAACTCATTATATTTATTATAATACCCCCTTCCACTCGTCTCCCCCGACCAGTCGCATGATACATCCTCACGTTTTTTTCTCACTCGCCCTTTACATTCTTCGCGCCTGCCGGTTAATCCATACACTACCCGACTCTCGTAGTAGCTCCCCAGCTGCATCAGCTTATCCAATCGAATACTCTTTCGTAGTCCTCGTCACACGTGTTATCACTTAACTAACTAGATCACAGCTATTTCAAGGATTACTCAGTCCGCGTGCCTAGTTCCGCCTACCCTCGTAGGAACCTTCGCGGACCAGGAAGTCCTGCCTTTCATTGCCGGTCATACCAAGGCCTGACATTAGCAGCTCGTGGCCGAGGTATTCATATCAGAAAAGAATAATCTCTCAGGTTTGGGCGCAGTCCGGAGCCAATTTGGTCGTGTCTCAACAGAAGGCATTGAACGTGCCAATTCTCTCAATCATCTCCAAGTGAGAGAAGATCAGAATAAGCTTGAAGCGTGAGCCTTGAAGCGTGAGCCTTGAAGCGTGAGCCACTTTCGCTCACAAGAAAAACTACAGTTCTATCCCCATGGTAGACCAACCAATGATCAATATGAGTTCAGCACCCCAACAAAGCAACGCTCAAAGTTGCCAGGACCAGTCGGATCCGCCAAAGGCAGAACTAATTCCCCTCGTCTGTTACATATGCCCGAAGAACTCGCATTTTTCGGACCTCTCCCATCTCTTGACTCACATCAGCTCCAAGGGCCACCTCCACAACATGTTCCAGTTGAATCTTTCACGTGAGATTGACGAAGCTGCTGACTTATCTCTCACGGAATTCGAAACCTGGTACAAACAGAACAATATTAGTGCATTACTTCGAGCTCGAAAGACTGCAAGAGAACAGAGAGACAATAACCAACGTCAAAACCAAACCCCATCAGTTTTTGGAGAAGACAACACAGTGGCCGCACGTCTAAGCAATCGCGGTGGCCGGTCGAGTCGCCGGGGTCGAGCCGCTGGCGTGAGTACTTCTGATGTCGGTTACCTGACTTTTACTAATCTCATCTTCAAACATAGAAAACCAGCACCCTGCATCGAGATCAAAGAACGGGTGCGCTCAACGAGGATGACATTGTTAAGTTTGAGTCTGATGACGAAATCCAAGACGGGCACGAGTATCACTCTGTCACTCATCTGCCATACGACTGGCATTCTGGCTCCCCTTATACAAATAACCCGAGCCAATACTCTAATCATCCCGGTAATCAATTCCAAGACTACCTCGAAGATGAGGATGATTCATCGAAGTATGAGCCGTCTGAGCTGTACAGCCCCTTTCCACCTGAAGGTACACCTGAAACGGTCGAAGACGATACAGGCGCCTTAATTCTAAAAGGTGTGGTTTATCCGGGAATGGCTGGGTTCGATTCTGCAACAGAAAAAGATAGGCGTATGAGAAATCAGAAGAAAGACCCCGCGGTACTCTTGAAATTAGAAGCAAATTCTCAGCTAGTGACCAGAGTCGAAGCAGTTCTGGACACTAATCTTCAATACCAACGAACAAGGGATGTCTACGATGAACCCTCAATTGATGGGAGCGAGGTGAGTTGAGCGCTCTTCCTTGCACAAAAACATTTAAAACTAAAGGGGTTGCAGGATGAAAATAACACCGCTGCTGTCGAAACCCGACCCAAACGCAGAGCTAAGGCGAAAGCTTCCTACACACCCATCAATCGTCGTGCTAATAATAGGTCACGACAACAGCCACAATTAACAGGAAGAACGCGTGCCGTCCGATCATCTACCCGGAGAGCTCGTGGCCACTCTCTCGTAGCTATTTCGCAACCAGCTGTGCCACATAGAAGAACCACGCGATCTTCTACAAGCCGCCAGACACAACTACCACAATTACCACTTCACAGTCACGGGATTCACCCTGATATAGGGCCACTACGTGACTGTAATGATGATTTAGGCAATGATGAAGGTTCGCAGATCTACCATGGGCTCATAGGACAGTGTCTGATGACTCCATGGCAGATTTCCGAACCCATATCCACACCCCCGTCGCAAGACCATTGCGACGGCAGCAGTGAGTCTCATAGGCCAGATACAATGAGCGAGGAGCTGACTTGTAGTTCTTAGGCACGAGCGCCTACCAGGTCTCGCGCTGCGACCAGGCAACCCCAACGCTGCCTTTGCCTCACCAACTTCCAATTTCAAGAAGTCCCCGTCACACTACTCTGGAAAAGAGAACAGCCATCTCCTCATCAAATCACCTTCATCATTCAACCCTTACCTCCATCCCTCAAGCGACTCAATCGAAGCCAGCAACTACAACCCTCTTTGCCCACAACCCCGAGATGGATTTGGTTACCGCCTTTACTCACCCTATGATGAAGAGTCTAAATCATCAACCACTCCGGGTTTCAACCCCATTAACAGCAGTTCGACTTACGATTCAACTCACATACCTGGTATGACGAGCAACCCATATCACCGTAGTCAACCTGGTACTGAGGATTACTCATTGTGAAATAATAACCTGTTCCCAGGCGGGATTCCAACTACCTGCATCCACAAACAGCCTGTTTGCAGCCCGGTGGGCTGTTTTGGGCTATAATGACCAGCAAAACGCTCCTCTCTATCCGCAACTCTTTATATAGCTCATGGTGGTGCACTGCACTTCAGTTTCTATTTTTCTCTAGTCCCTGACATCCCAAGGTACCTCTACAGACGAACGCAAACTTGAAAATTTAGCATGATTCAACGATTCATTGCTTATCCAGATGATATCTCAGCTACATATATGCGCTTGGCGGCGGAATCAATCGAAACTTTCATCCAATCGAACATGGTAAATGGGACCGGAGTATCGGGCACGCCAATTTATGTGATCTTAATAGCACCATCCGAGAGCGTTCTAGTTCGTACTTTTCGAAAGTGACAGAGCAATCTCGAGCTATCTAAGACACACTCCGTAAGTTTTTCCTCGAGATGTGATCATCCGGCATCAACTTATACTCATGCTAGACAGTTCACCGCACTCCATGCTGGTATTGAATCATAGGTTGCTCGTTCGCTGGAAGAAACAACCTCTCGAGAAGTAGGGTCAATACACAGTGACTGCGATACGAGTGCGCAATCTTTCCTCATGACTATCCACACAGGGAACATTGTGTATCCAGCAATCCGACTGTGCTGGGGTTTCTCGACTGACGAGACCAATAAAGGATTCTTCTATCTTCATGACCATGTCCCCCGCCTATCTCTGCCCAACAGACGGAAAACTCCTACCATATCTTACGATATGAGACGTGGTAGAGTTTCCCCTCCTCCCTCCGTCCTTTTCATTCTTCGATCTGGTGATTATGGGGGCTGGGTTTATTGATCCTAGGCAATCCCTAACTTAGGCATCTTCACAGTGCTTGGGAGACATAATCTTATGGAATCCACACACTATGGCATGTATACTAGTTAGATAGGTAATACCCAGCTTACACTCAAAGCCTATTTGAATTTTTTTCCCGGGCCCATTCTTAGCATGACATAGGTGACAAGTATGGCTGTCATATAATCTCGTGCTACAACTGTTCAATGCTTGACACTAGGTGGTCAAGCTGATCGGGCCCATTCCTCAGTACGTCGGTCAAAAGTCTTGCGGCACCACCTAATCTACGTTTCTTTATCTCATCTTCCAACTCCTGTGACTTCTTGGCCGCCACATCAAGAACTCTGCGCGGGATGCGTGCTAGTCGTGCGACATTGAGACCATAAGATCGGTGCGCCACGCCCTCGCCAACCTCGTATAGAAAGGTGATCTCTTCGTCGCCCTCGACACAATCACTGCTGTCAGCCTCCGCATGAAGGTCATCACGCAGTAGCTTCATGGCTCTACTGTCCCCATTGCTGCTGCGGCGTCTTTGAGTAGCTGTAAATCGCATATGCACGTTTGTGCACTTGCCCGCGAGTCCTTCGGCAACGCGGGCGAGGCTCTGGTAGTGGGTTATGAACAGCGTCAGACATCTCGTGTCTTCGACGACATGCTGCAGGACCGCTTGCGCGATGGCGGCGCCATCATAGGTGCTCGTTCCGCGACCGAGCTCGTCGAGGATGACGAGGGAGCGCGGCGTCGCGGAGCGTAGGATGCGCGCCGTCTCAGACACCTCTACCATGAAGGTGCTCTCGCCGCGAAACAGGTTGTCGCGGGCGCCCATGCGCGTGTGGATCGCGTCGGCCAGCGTCAGCGTCAGGGAGTCCGCTGGGACGAAGGAGCCGATCTGGGCAAGGAGAACAAGGAGCGCGACGGCGCGCACGAAGGAGGATTTCCCGCCCATGTTGGGCCCCGTGATCAGGTGGGCTAGAGGCGCCGGGGATGTGAGAGTGGTGCTGAAGGGAATGTACGAGGTGGTCAGCGTCTGCTCGGCGATGGGATGTCGGCCGGCGGCTATGGAGATGGTGGGCGGCGTGTCGGGGGGCAGGAATCGGGGCTTCGTGTATCCTGGTAGAGCGGCGACTTTGGAGAGCGAGAGGAGGCAGTCGAGGGTTGCGAGGGATGATATGGCGTCGCGGAGAGGCTGGTAGTCCGCGGCTATGGACTGGAGGAGCGAGGCGAAGGCCACGTCGCAGGCCGCGGAGAGGGCCTCCTTGTGTTGGTCACGCTCTGATATGAGGCGTAAGACCTCGGGGGTGTGGAAGCGAGAGAGCCTCTTGGTCCCGCTGATCTTGATCCAGGATGCCGGGACGTGTTTCAAGTCTGCGTTGGAAACTTCGACGAGATACTCGATGCCGGCCACCATTACGTAGGAGACGGGCGATTTCTTGTTTAGCTTCGACGCGGCCACTTTCCGGTGGGCGTCCAGTTCCTGCTCTACCGAGGCGATGCCTAGCTTGTGATCCGTAATATCCTCCGTTTCCTCGGTCTCTCGGAAGAACGCATATTTGTCGTCGGCTCGGGCGGCTTCTGCATTAATGCGTTCGAGATAGGAGATAATAGTAGGGAGGATAAGAGGTAAAGAGACGATGGCGTTGCTTATAAGTGCCGATTTGAAACCGGTGTCGGAGGAGTCATTGATACGAGCGAACTCGGAAGCAATTCTCTGCAAAGTCTGGAGCACCGCCAGCAGCTCTGGGCGCGTGCACTTGCCGTAGTAAATGCGAATAAGACTTCGCTCGAGGTCGGTCTTGGTGGTTTTTAGAAGATGCTCTAGTTGGTCGACCTTGGCGGTTGAGGTGTTGTCGAGGAGCTCCTCGACAGCTACAACACGTTCCTCGAGACGCTCATTGTCAAGTAGTGGCCGGCCAACCCACTTGCGAAGAAGTCGTTGACCAAAGCGAGTCAAGGTCTTGTCTAGAGCCCAGAAGAGACTGCCCTTCTCGCTATGATCGGTCTGGTTGCGGTACACTTCGAGGCTCTCGAGGGTAGTGCCATTGACGAGCATATGTTGCCGAGCACTGAACGACTGGAAATACTTGGTCAAGTCGAATATGTGCTCGAGGCCGTACTCTTTCAAGTGGTTGATCATTGAAGAAAGACATATCGTGACAGCTTCTGGCAATTTCAATACCTTGTCTAGGAGCGCGCCCGCCTGCTCGTTGCCTTCGTTTTCCTTCAGTTTGCTAGAGTAGAATTGCGTGACATGGGAATACGCCTCGGCGACCATGGTCTTAGACTTATCAACCCGCTCCACTCGACTTCTGTCGCCAAAGACGTTTGTAGAACCGCCAGACAAGTGCTGAATAAGCTTTTCTGTGGCCTTAGAGAGTTCGCCTACTAGGAGGAACTCGCAAGGTGAGATATGCAAGAGCCTCGTCTCGATCTCACTTCTCATGAAGCCATCCTCGAAGTTGTCGTAGATGATGTCGCCGGTAGCGGGCTGGACGGCGATAATGCCGACGTCGACCTTCTCATCCGTACCCCATCCCTTGGCTGCAGTCTCAGTGATGCAGAGAAGATAGCCGCCCGCGGACGTGCTCGTGGTTGATTGTTGATCGAGTTCTCCCACTTCGTCAATGTATGTGCCTTTCGTGTAGATATTTGTAAGCTTCCTCGTGAAAGGAGCATTCCTGTTGTCCCCTGCCTTCTTCAGCGCTGCCGTCTCGATCTGGCGTACAACTCCGACTTTATGGCCGGCGGCAACTAGCCGCTTTGCGTGGACGGGCAGCCGGTGTACTGGGATGCTTGCGGAGGCGAACCGATCGAGATGAGCTTCTGATGGGTGCTCGTCGTATCGAAACTTGCCAGGGATACAGACGATGCTGAGCTCTTTCGCGGCAACCCGAGCATCCTCACCGAAGAATTTGAACTTGTAGCCCACTTCGACGATCAAGATGGCATCCATGTGCTTCCTCTTAATGTCGAGGAATTGGATCTCCATCGGTGTGAGCTTTCCGGTCTTGGTCCCTTTCTTCTTGGCTTTGGCAGGCTGTGGTGCCTCCTCCTCCTCCTCGTCTTCGCCGTCTTCGTTATTGAGGACTTGGGTCTCGTCATCGATTTGGTGGTTACGTCGCTTGATCAGTGCCATGCTGTCGGGCCGCCCGAGCTTCTGCACGAACTTGCGATGCAGCGCCTCCTTCTTCTTCTTGTCTCGTGCGTCATCCAGCTGCTGTTCGTCCCCGAGCGGTGCGGGCTGGCCGCCGTCGTGGATCGACCCATCATAAAGGTAGCGTTCCGTGCGGGCGTTCGGCTGACTAGGACTTGCGGCAACGAGTGTGCTTTTGATCGGTGATTTTGGGGGCGCCGTGGCTTTCCTCTCTACAAGAGTCCTCTTGGATTTCTTCCTCATAGGCGTCAAGTTGCCCTTGTCGGCGTCCTCTTCGAGAGGTCGCTTGCGAGAGACACCGGGAGAAGGGGAATTATCAGCTTGTGAATCAGGTGAAACCCGGTCTTGATCTCGGCTCTGGCTCTGGCCCAGAAATGGGCGAGCAGTGCCATTCGCAGTCTTTGGAGTGAAAAAGCTGGTTAGAGACTGTTGTCTCTTCTCTTTGCCCGCGCCGGCCATCTTTGGGTGCGTGGCGAATGCCGAAATATTTTCTTCAATTGGTGCTGTTCCTCGGGCGATTCACGTTGTTAGAAGAAATAGGAACGAATGACAAGGAGGGTGGTACAGTAGTACCTACCTAGCTGATACCTGTACGCTGCTGATGCTGTGCACTACCTGTAGCAGGGTCTAGACTACCAGAAAGGGTTCGCTGGTGATCTCATGATGGAGCTCTCCAGGTTCCTGGTACGCTAATGCAGTACCCCGGCTGCTAGAGACGCGTCGCTCAATTTAAGCTGACGCGTTGAGTGGTACCTTGCGTGCACAGATTTGGAAAGTGCTTATCTAAAGGGACCCAAATAGGTACTACCACTTGTACAGGTTGCCCAAGCATCATTCCTACTGCTTCTCACAAAAGTACTTTTCCCCTTAAGGGGCTCTTATTTCGGAGAAAAATACGCAAATTAGTCTAGTGGTTTATTATATCAGCTGTGCTGCGTTCGCATCAGACTCCCCATCTTTTAGGTCAGGTTGGCAACTGGATTTTATAATCAATTGACTCCTCACCAGGTGGTGCAATTGATTCTACATGCGCTACCTACACACACCAGATCAATGTGACCCCTCTGGTGTGTCACTAATGTACTCACCCGAGTTACGTGGTGAAACATTGCGGCAATCCCTATTTAGGTATAGGTATGTCCTGATGCCGAGGTTTACTTTGGACTGCGGCGTGCCACTACCTAGATCTTATTCCATGCTACATTCGTCCGTATATACACGTTGAACTCTTTCTAGGTAGCTCACCGCAAATCATTGTCGATGCATCTAGGACAACGTTACGCCTAATACCCAGTTTCTACACGTAATGAGGACATAATGGCTCTTGCAAGTAAAGAAAGAAGTTTGGTATCAGGTATTATGAGCTTGAGGACACCGTCTACGGCAACAGAAGCGTGTCAGTCGCGGCATAGATAAGCAGTCAAGCTAATAGGGGAGAACACTGGTAAAAGACAACTCAAAAGATGGCGTATCCTAGGTTGGGTTAGAGCAAGTTATGTTCCCATAACGCCGTTAGGTCGCATGTATGACACCTTGCTAAACTAGTCAAGCATTCTCCTCGTAGAGGTGATTGTGACAATACTACCAACGGCTATATCATACTTAAGAAGCCATAAGGAGGGGTTTCGAGTCTCTTGTAGTGCATACGAGTATAATTTGATTTATCCCCCGGGACTTGTGGTACTGGGGGCATGCCTATCTCACAATACGTGGAGTCTGAGCCAGGTTTTTTTTGCCGATTAGCGAATGCGGCAAAATAGACGAGTGTTAAACTTATGCTAGACGTTCAGTCAAGCATACCTAGCCCATGCGTGTATATTTTATACTCTGTATATGTGCCGGATTCGATGATAGGAATCGCTCACCAGGTGAGTTACTTGTTTAAGTGGTTCTACGAATAAGCCAAGATATGGACCCTCACCGTGCCAGGAGTTTGGGGATTGTACTAGTTGGGGGAAGACATGTATAGGCGGCACTTCCCGTGATGGGTTTTCCCTCGTCCTAGCTTTTTCAAGCTTATGGGGGTTCGGTTGAGCTGGAATTCTACTATGGAAGCCTCCCCGCGCTTCCGAAATGGTTGAGGAGGGAGCACACTCGAACCGGTGATTACTACGATGGAATGTTACAGTGGTAAGAAGACCTTCCTCACGATACACGGGAGAATTAACTGAGGTAGGAGGATGATCAATGTGGACACGGAACCCACGCTGCTGCTGGCGCGGTGATAGGAGCCGAAACAGGAGTTGATTATACTAGGTATCCTAACGATAACAGTGAAGTCGTGTCACTTGGCAGCAGCAGTATTTCCCTAACGACGAAGTACTTGATTGCAATTTATAAAGCCGACGCCGCTTTCCCGGCTAGGATGTCTGTCTCTATCGCAGCGGTAGCGATAAATCTAACGCACGTAGCACATTGCCCGCGTCAGCGCCTAAGCCTCGCGAGTGGTTCTAAAATTCGATTTATTTTTTCTTCCCCTTTGACGCCATCCAAGAACATTCAAGACTATTACCTTCTACCTAAGCTCTCCGTTGTTAGCATACACGATCGTGACACAACTTGAGACTATATGTACATAGCGAACCCTAGCTTACTATGCTGAAGTCACTGTCAGAACCATCGATTCGTTCGATTAACACATGAGAGAACGGATTAGATATCCTGGATGGATCCAGCATTCAGTCTTTCTAGCAGAGGGAGCTGGGCACCAGCATGATCGCACCGCCACGTTCCTGGCCGATTGAGCTCCAGCCACTCTTGGTAGGTAGACAAACGTGGCGTCCTGATGAAAAGTTCCAAGGAATGATGCATGAGGATTACGTCAGGAATAAATGGCCCACACTACATGTAGCGCTAAGCTTCCAGTAGGTATACTTTGTACCTACAACGTATTTGATGTACAGTAAGTGGTACCAAGTGTATGTTTACCTACATACCTACGAAGTACCACATACCTTATGGACTTAGTTAACGGCCTGACGAACAAAGGTGAATTACTCTAGTCCTTCACTCCATCATGACCACCTAAACCCTTCAACTGTTCTTCCTATCCTTGACGTTCATGATTACCCAGGCTACGGAACATATGGTGGGCCGGAAACCCTAAGCAACTATGGCGGACGATGACGACTGGGGCGACTCATGCGACAGCGAGACAGCAGCGGCGCTTGCTCCGGGAAGCAAGGATATCTTCGTCCAATTGGTGCTCTCGTTTGCGCTGGGTATCACGGCATTCACTGCTTTCTGTGTAAGTCTTAAGTCTTGTCCCTGATCTGATGGGCCTCGGAGATCTCTGTGTGTGCATCTACAGAGATCCGCGCCCGTCGCGCCGAACGAACGCACAAACGAACATACGAACTGACGGACCAACATCGAACTGACTCTCGTCCGTCACCCCGACTAGATTCTTCGTCCTCGGTGGAAATCGCTCTACGCGGCAAGAAAGCGGCACGATGACCCTCAAATCGCACTCCCGGTCCTTCCCAATAGCTTTCTAGGATGGATACCGGGATTATACAGAGTGACCGAGGAGCAGGTCCTGGCCTCCGCGGGCCTGGATGGTTTTGTGGTATGTTATCATAATGGGCACATACCCACCGAGGAGATGCTAATGACTACCTGTATACTAGTTCCTGTCTTTCTTCAAGATGGCTCTGCGCTTATTCGGAACTATGTTGTTCTTCTCCGTCGCTGTATTATGGCCCATCCATGAAGCTTTCAACACCGATCGTGATCCGGGCCACTCGAAATCGCACAACGCCACTTCCATTTTCCTGAGCTCGCCTTTCGACCATCGACATCCTGACAAACTGTTCCTCTCTACCGTAAAAGACAAAAGCAAACATTATCTTTGGTCCTACCTCGTCTTCACCTGGTTCTTCTCCTTGCTGACGATATACTTCATGAATACTGAGACATTCAAGGTGGTCAAGACAAGACAGGACTATCTTGGTACTCAGTCCACCGTTACCGATCGAACTTTCAGGTTGGCCGGCATTCCAAAAGACCTGAGAACAGAATCAAAAATCAAGGAGTTCGTGGAGAATCTGGAGGTTGGGCACGTCCGTAGTGTGAACTTGTGTCGGAACTGGTCAGAAATTGACGGACTTATGGCCCGGCGGCAGAAAACTCTCCGCAAGCTCGAAGAGGCATGGAGCGCCTATAGGTCACAAAAAGCCATGATATCACGGTCGGCCATTCGTGAAGGCGTCGTAAACGATCAAAACGGCGAAGGAGACGAAAACGATGAAAACGATGAAAACGGTCAAGGATACGAACACGAAGAACACACGGTTGAGAATGGTCGACTCCTGGCTGGCAACGGCCTTCGCGGTTTAGTAGGCGAACGGGAGCGTCCTAAAATCCGTCTACGCTTTGGGTTTCTTAAGATGCGAAATCGTAAGATTGAGTATGACCCCCTGGCATCATGTACCTCGCCCGATCCTTTCTGGGTCAATTGGGACACTCTATAACATGTCGAAAAAAGCCCGCTACAAATGACAATCACTGACCTCTCAATTTTGATAGTGCGTTAGACTATTACGAGGAACAGCTACGCCGGCTCGATGAGAAAATCCGAGATGCAAGGAAGAAGGAGTACACACCTACAGATACCGCATTTGTCACTATGGATTCTATTGCCGCATGTCAAATGGCGATTCAGGCTACAGTCGATCCTCGACCTGGGCAACTGCTTATAAAGCCAGCGCCATCCCCATATGATGTGATATGGAGGAATATATACAGCCCTCGATATCGAAGGCGACTACAGTCAGGCGCGGTCACGGTTTTTATCACTTCGCTAACGGTTCTCTGGTTCTTCCCGGTTGCGATCCTGGCATCACTTCTCAGCATCTGCACCATTAAGCAAATTGCGCCGTCGCTGGCTGAACTGCTCCATGAACACGAAATCACGAGAGCCCTAGTTCGAACTGGCTTGCCGACACTGGTCGTATCATTGCTCAACGTATTGGTTCCCTACCTGTACGATTACCTATCAAATGTGCAAGGATCAATATCGCAGGGCGAGGTCGAGCTTTCAGTCATATCTAAGAATTTCTTCTTCGTCTTCTTCAACATCTTTGTTGTTTATGCGGTCTCCGGCTCTGCTGCCCTCGCAGACTTTTGGAGAATCATCAGGGACTCGCTAAGTGATACGAATACTATTGCAGCCAAGATCGCCGACTCCATCGTAAAGCTCAGCAACTTCTACCTGAACTTCATCATGCTTCAGGGATTTGGCCTATTTCCGTTCAAGCTTCTCCAGTTTGGCAGTGTTGCGATGTATCCGCTCTACCGCATGGGAGCCAAAACACCCCGTGACTTCGCTGAGCTCGTCCGGCCGACAAAATTCAATTACGGGTTTTATCTACCTACCGCGTTGCTCATATTTATTCTCTGCCTCGTCTACAGCGTCCTTCCAGGGTCCGAGCTGGTACTGCTCTTAGGCTTCTGTTACTTTGGACTTGGGTATTTTGTTTACAAGTACCAATTGCTTTACTCCATGGACCAACCCCAGCATGCCACAGGCAGAGCGTGGCCAATGATCTGCAGACGTATTATCCTCGGCCTCATATCATTTCAAGTCGTCATGCTTGCTATTCTAGTGCTAGGCGAGGCATTGTATGAAGCCGTGCTCATCCTTCCACTGGTAACTCTCACGCTTTGGTACAATCACTACTTCCATAAGCAGTTTATTCCTCTTACCAAATTCATCGCTCTCCGGAGTATCAAACGCGATTCGGACCCTGGGAGGCAGAGTAACCCGGATCGTGATGAGGGTGAACAAATGCGTCTTGCCAGACGGATGAGCACAATCGACGAAGACCGGGAGAAAGGAATGTCATTTATCAATCCTTCTCTGATTGCGCCACTAGATCAGCCTTGGATCTACCAAGATCCGCCACCACCTCTTTCGCCAGCAGAATCAGCCGAAGCTTACAGCAGTAGCCGCTCCGCAGATCAGGACATCGCAACGTTTGAACGCTATAGTACAACCGTGAGCACGTCAAGCTCGTTAAGTCTAGGAGACACCCACATTTGGCGAGACAATGGAGACAGTAACGCCTGATAGACTTATTTCTACAGATCGCGCTGTATATATTAGTTTAGGATACCCTTCACGTTAATCAAGTACTGCTAGGCCATGACACATAATGACCGAAGCCGTTGTGTTTGATGGTGCCGTGCCGCTGTGTTATCACCACTCAATATACACGGCTGAAATCTAATTCACACATCGTAGCCGATTTGAGTATCAGAATATTTATACATGATAAGTGTTGTAATACTATCACTGCTAAGGCCACATGCCATCAAACATGAAAAGCCAATCATCCCAGTACGAGAAATACCGTCCTACCAACCAACTGATCTTGTCGCTGGCTCCAACCTTCCATGGGCGGGTGTACAAGCCTTCTTTTCGTAGGTGTCTCTTCAGTGCCACATTGATGCTGAAGCTGCTAGGACTCACGCCGACAAAGTAGTCTGACTCTAATAGCACTGCGAAATCGACGAGGGCCTGCTGGTCCCAGCTCAACGACTTGAGCTTGTCCAAGTTTTTCCCATGCACCAAATCGTATTTTGACCTGACGCTCAGGTTCAAGCGGGCGCGAGCGTCTTCGGCAAATCTCCGAGTCTCTTTCTCGCTCCCGGAAGCGAGATATGCCACGCCGCCAAGGAATCCCTGCTTCTCTGCCTTGTGAAGATATCCCTTGCTCTGGTTCTCGTACGTGGGCCACTGGGAGAGCGCGTCCTCTTCCGTCCGAAGATGGACACCGAGAAATAGGCCGTCCGCCCCGCCTCGCCCCGACCCCGACCCAACGACCCCGTCTCCGCTCTCCGCCCCCGACGCGGCGAGCTGCCTCATCGACCGCACAACGCCATCGGCAAGCTCAAGGATATCCTCGCGGATCCTCAAGAGCCCGCCGAAGGTGGCGGCGAACTCTGGCCCGTCGCGCACGACGAGCCAGTCCCAGAGCACGCCCCACGAGAGCCGCACGAGCGCGGGGTTGTCCCAGCTCACGGGCGCCTGGCCCAGGCCCTCCGCCGTCTCGCGCATCCACTCGCGGAAGGCGGAGCCGAAACGGTCGGTGTGCCGATTCGGATCCCGATTATCGCAGCCGGCGCGCGACCCGCCGAACGTCTTGGGCGTGATCCGCCGCACCATGCGCTCGGGGGGCAGCCTCTCGCGGGCGGCCTTGGCGGCGACGCCGGGGATGGCGCCCAGCCCGCCCGCGTGGTCGTCGTCGTCGTCGGCGGCGGCGGCGAAGAGGGAGATGTGCGGGCAGGCGTCGCGCATCGCGGCGCGGAAGTGCGCCTCGGAGAACATGTAGCCGAACGGCTCGTGCTCCTTGAACAGGTCCGCCTTGTCGCTCGCCGAGCGCGCCCGGATGCGCGGGATCTGCAGCCCGGTGGCGCCGGCGTCGATGGCGTACCGCAGGCAGGTGAGGATGTAGTTCCGGATGTTGCCCGGGCCGCCGCTGTTGTCGTCGCAGAGGAACACGAGGCCCGGCACGAGAGACCCGGACCCCACCTGCTCTGCGCAGACGCGGCGGAGGGGCCAGGAGACGAACGGCGCGCGGGCGGACGAGAGGTCCGCTACTGGGGTGGTGGTGAGGGGTGTGCTGTGGTGCGAGGCAAATGCGCTGTTGCTGGTCTCGGCGGTGGGCTTCAGTGACTGGGGGACAACGCTGAATAGTTGGTGATACCAGATCCCGAACAGGGATATTGCGCATATGGCGAACACCGCGGCCTGGCGGGCGTTGTAGCGCTGGAACGTCATCGCGATGAGCTTGCTGGGGCTCATCATCCCATCTCGGGATCTAACTGATCATGCGAGATAACGCGGTCGCATTTGAGCGACTATGCCTGCTTGCTTCGCGCGTGCCTAAGTTTTGAATGCAAGCTCATCCAGTGTAGTTGAAGTTGAGGGTGGGTGGGAAACCTGGTGTTGGTGTTCACGTGTCTTACTGGTCGGGGATGCGGAATGATAGCCCCGAGATGCCCTTTTTGGGTATCATTTTGGATGATGCGAAGTTCACTTAGTTTGGCTAGCATAGTTGACTAAGTCATTTGATACAAATCTGGATGTCATTGGTGTTCAAAGCATTCAGCTCTAGCTACTTCAGTCTTGCAAAAAAACTCGGAATGTGAATGGGTTCTAGTTTTGTATTGTGTTGTGAGCTTTGTTTGGAGAGCCCTGCGACAGCATGCAGACGATATTCATTTTCTATGTTGGTACTCGGGCAGAAGAGCACACCCTAGGAATGATACCGATAAGTATACACAAACAACCCTAAACTATTTGCTGTAAAAGACAGAGACAAACAGATTCGCAGCTTTATATAGACGACGTGTTTGAACCAAGCTGCTGGCTGGCAGTTTGTAAGTTGAAACGAGACTGGAGAGCAAACAATGGTCAACTGATACGTCTTGAAACATTCACAGGATCACATACCTACCTATTAAGATGCTTCATTATGACGACCAATCATGGACTACGAGAGACCTGTTGTTGTACTAACCCTAAGGATAATACCTGAAAGTACAGTTCTACTAAATGACTGGAAAGCTTTCTTTTCCATTGGCGGACTAGCAGCTGGTGTAAGTTAACCTAGATATCTTAGGAGATGTAACCACAATAGATGCCTAGCTTAGTAGGCAGGCCAGCAGCAGGTAGGTACCCATTTGAGATACATATGTCGTAGAGGCAAGTAATTATGTCATCAAGAGAATAAATAGTCTAGTTATACGACTTAGGTAATCTCAACTTCGTAGCTTCATATAATAGCCAACCTGCTAAGCAACCTTGCGAACTGTATCTATAAGTACAAGCTTCCCCACCATATATTAGGTCAGCGACTCCACAGATAGTAGGGGCCTTGGAAGAGGGCCAGCCTTATCTAACATGCTACTTCAAGGTTCCATCGTGGAGAGATCGACTGGTCATTAGGACGGCGTGCAGCGCAACCAGCCGGCATGGTCCCAAAGCCTGCCACTGGGTCGAGTGACCACCGGCCGGGGTCATCCCCAGACATGAAGATTCCCTCTCTCGAGGAGAAGACCGATGAGAAGGGCACGCGCTCCCTTGGACAGGCAGGGGGGCAATGGACGACGGCCCTCCCTCGCCGGATTCGGGTGTCTGCTGTCTATATAACCTTATGTATATCCGGAGTTATTCTGCTGCGTGCATATGGTTTCAACGTACGCTTCATCTGGCCTCTACCTAGCAGCAGATATTGGCTCTCCTCTGCGACTGAAGTTCGGGACGACGTCTTGCTTAGCAACACTACCACTAGCTATAGCCCGATAGGAAGTTTGGAAATGGTGCGATCTCGCTTACTCTCGCTTGTTGGCCTGGTGTTCCCGGCGATGACGCAAGCTCTGCCCTTCATGCGTCGAGCCAACCTCGACTACACGACCTCCGAGGCCGGGAACCCCTTTGTAGACGGGTGGTACGCGGACCCGGATACCGAGTTCTACGAGGGGAAGTTCTGGGTATTTCCCACTTCGTCTTACAAATATGAGGAGCAGACGTACCTCGATGCCTTCTCCAGCCCCGATTTGATCAATTGGGAGAAGCATGAGAATATCTTGACGACAAAGGACGTCAAGTGGGCGAGAGGTGCCGTTTGGGCGCCTGCGCCTATATCCCGGAACGGGAAGTATTACTTGTACTTCGGTGCGAATGACATCCAGGAGGGGGAACCGGAAGCTGGTATCATCGGTGGCATTGGAGTCGCAGTGGCTGAGAAACCCGAAGGCCCATACGTGGACGCCATCGGCAAGCCGCTTATCGGAGAGTACCATAACGGTGCGCAGCCGATTGATCAGGATGTTTTCATCAATGATGATGGGCAGGCTTACATATTCTATGGTGGCCATTCTCACTGCAATATGGCAAAATTGAATGAGGACATGACCTCTATCGGGAAATTCGATGATGGAACTTCGTTCAAAGAAATCACTCCCGAGGGCTATGTTGAGGGGACCCAGATGATCAAACGGAATGGGAAGTATTATTTGATGTGGTCAGAAGGCGGCTGGACCGGACCGGATTACAGCGTCTCCTACGCGATGTCAGACTCCATCCTGGGTCCGTTCAAGAAGCTGGCCAAGATCCTGCAACAAGACCCGGCAGTAGCTAAGGGCAGTGGCCATAACGGCGTGATCCACATCCCGAACACGGATATATGGTATATTGTCTACCATCGGCGCCCTCTTAGCGAGACGGATGGCAACCACCGTGTGCTAGCATATGACCGTATGCACTTCAATGAAGATGGCACTATTGCCCCGATCACGATGCTTGTTAAGGATAACTTTGCCGACGGAAAGGCCGTCGGCTGGAAACACTACGGTAACGGGTTGACTGTCGTCAATAAACAGCTGACGAGCTCGGGGGCCGCTGTCGCGATGCTCGACACCAACTTCGGAGACCTGGTCTACGATGCCACCGTCGCAGTTGCGAGCCGGGGCGCGGACGAGGACGCGGGACTCTTGTTCCGTGCAGCCAACGTGACGGCCGATCTTACAAAGTTGAATGGCTACTATGCGAAGATATCGGCCGCGGGGAGCGTGTCCCTCGAAAAGATCGTCAACGGCGAGTCGTCTGTTCTGGGCTTTGCGGGCACAGCCATTACAGCCAGGCCAGAGCAACGGCTGAGGGTCACAGCTTTGGCTTCCGAAATCAGCGTCTTCGTCGATGATCTGCGTGTTCCCAAGATCAAACTGACTGACGACTTGTTTTCCACGGGAGCAAACGGCGTGCGCTCGTCAGCAGCTGGAGCATTGTTCGGTTCTGTATCTGTAGCGAAACCGTGATTCTGAGCTCTCTGTATAGGATAGATCCATGTAGTTAGGAAACCGTTGAATACGCAAGGCATTCCCTATGACCAAGGGCCTAACTGTCTGCTGCATTGGTTTTGATAGATCACGAAGTCCCTTCTGGACATAGGATCGCCTTTCAAGACTTGTCTCCCGAGGATGAGAAGGGTGACATCCGCAGATACCAAGGTCGCCATGGTTTCTTTGGTGCAAACAGTCAGGGGGTGCACCGTGCCATGTTGAACCACCAAGGAACCACTTAGATTAGAGTATTACCCATGCTCATGAGAGTAACCACAGTGTAGGCTAGTGAAACGTAGGGATGTTGCATGAGTGTTACAGAAGGAAGATAAAATGATCATCATCTCAATACAATACCTAGACTAGGTAGGTAGATTGAGCCAGATCAGTCCTTGCCTAAACAAACAAAGGGAGAGGCCAACCTGTAAAATTATGGTTTACCGTAGGGATGGATGGGATTTATCTGTACAGGGTTAATAATGCTTCGCAACGGCCTAACCGAAAATTGAATACACTAACCTAGATCACATCCAAGGTCTGGGTGGGGAGGATAACTGGAGGATGATGAGCAGGGGTTTATTTATCTGGCGTTTTACCTAACACGTTACATTCTGCCGCATCTCATTCAGCCCCGTTCCCACAAGCGATTGCTACTATTAGTTATTGTCGAACACACGCTGCCCTACGTCTTGCGTATCTGGTCTTCCGATGTCCCAAAAGACAGTTCTCATAACAGGATGTAGCGATGGGGGCATCGGCGCCGCGCTGGCAGCTGAGTTCCAGCTCCGTGGTCTCCGTGTCTTTGCAACGGCGCGCGACCCGTCAAAGATGGCGAACCTCGCAGCCCTCGGCATCGAGACGTTGGCCCTGGACGTGACGTCCGAGTCATCGATCGAGCAAGCTGTAGTGATAGTGCGGGGGAAGATCAATAACGACGGTAGCAATCTCGGGTCCGGTCGGGGCTCGGAGCCGAGGAAAAGGCTGGATTTTCTAATCAACAATGCCGGCATGCATCACATAATGCCTTTTGCCGATGCCAGGATCGCTGATCTGAAAACGGTCATCGACACGAATTTGATAGGTTCATTAGCAGTGACACAAGCATTCATCCCGCTCCTGATGCAACAGAGAGCCCCTGATTCGCAGAGTAAAAGCGACGCGAGGGAGAAAGGCACAGTCGTCATGCTTGGCAGTATCAACGAGGTGTTCTCCCCACCCTTCCAGGTCGCATATACTGCCTCAAAGGTCGCGGTGCATGCAGCGGCGAAGACACTACGTGTTGAGCTCGCCCCCCTCGGCATCAACTGCGTCACATTGATGACAGGTAGCGTGCGCACCAAGCTGTTCGAGAACGCTCCGTCGAAGCTCCCCGACAATAGTTTATACAGTACTGTCGCTAGCAAGATTGAGGAGCGAGAAATCCTAAAACACGCGCAGTGGGTTGACGCGGACCAATTTGCCAAACAAGCTGTCGGGGACTTGCTAAGACCAAAGCCAAGACTTGATATATGGCGGGGTGGATTGGCTACAGCTGCGTATTGGTTGGGATGGTTAGGGTGGGAGGGCATGCTGGTAAGTGGTCTTTTGTCGTGCTTACGTCTCAAGAAGAGCTTACGGGAATAATACGAGATCTAACTAAACCAGGATTCCGCCACGCTGAAAGCGAATCATTTACACGAAGTCCAGCCATAGACCCGTCAAACTGGTACGGTAAAGATATATACGGGGCACTCCCGACAAGATTGGATACCCACGGAGCGTAGGAGTTGCCATGAGTTACAGTCGTCTACCTTGCAGTTTACACAGCTGCGGATATCACCTCCCTTACCTGAAGTACAACTCAAGTGTATATCTAAAATAGGCTAATCTAACCCGTGCCACACGGCCACTGTCACCCTAGATCTCTTGTTTTGTTTTGTTTTGTTTCGTCTTGTTGTCTTTAAATAATCGACCGACTCCCTCCCTCCCCCTAAACATAGCTGTATATTTAAAGAAAGCCTCAGGTTGCTCTCTGTATTTTTAACAGTTACATATTCCCTCATGTTCATCATTTCCTTCTCCCGTATCTAACAACTCCCAACATAAGTATTCAGGGATCCCTTTTTGTCTGTTTTTTTGGCTTAAATATCATGCCAATGTCTACCAGCAGAGGACGGGATGTCGACGTCCTCATCGTCGGTGCAGGACCCGGAGGCACTATGCTGGCCCTCGAGCTTGCGGCTCAGAAAGTCGCCTTCCGCATAGTCGAAAAAGCCCCTCGACGCTCCGACAGATCCCGAGCTCTTATAATACAGCCCCGAAGCTTCGAAGTGATGAATCGTCACGGCACTGCCCGGAAGCTCTACGAGAGGGGAAGTATGACTGGCGGTCCCCTGGCGTGGGTAGGGAACAAGTCGACCGTCGACATCAATGTTAGAAGCGTTGCAAACTACAGAGACTCTGATTTCAGTCAACCATGTCTGCTTTCTCAGGCCTGTACCGAGGCCTACCTCGACGAATGCTTCGAGGGGTGTGAGCAAAACATCGAGCGAGGGGTCGAAGCTACTAGTATCGTTCAAAACGAAGGGGGCGTTGATGTCACCCTCCGTAACGTCAGTAACGGCACTGAAGAGAAAATCCGAGCAAAGTATGTCGTTGGCGCAGATGGAGCTCACAGCGTTGTGCGAAAATGTTCGGGCAATATCAAATTCGAAGGTGGTACATACGATCAGGAGTTTATAATGTGTGACGGTAAGTTAAACTTCGGCATTCTGAGACCAGTGTAACCAAGAGATACCAGGTGCTGACCTCGACGGCTCTAGCTATCATCAAAGATTTAAGGCTTGTTAGAGATCGCTATCACTTGGTTCTCGGGACTGGACTTCTCGCCATATTCCCCATGGCAGAAGGATGGGTTCGAGTTATGGCATCTCGTAATGACAGTTGCAAGGGTGAGCCAACGCTCGCCGAGTTCCATGATACGATCCGCGACAGAATTCCAGGCGGCGGCGAAATTATTGAGGCTATGTGGATAACCAACTTCCGGCTGCATCATCGCATCGCAAGCTCATATCGTGACGCCCGACTGCTCCTCATCGGCGACGCCGCTCATATACACTCCCCCGTGGGGGGTCAAGGGCTCAATACAGCCATGCAAGACGCCCTTAATCTAGGCTGGAAGTTAGCTTCGGTGGTCCGAGGGGAGCGCCCGGACAGCTTCCTCGACACGTTTGACGCAGAGCGCCGCCCTGTCGGCCTAGAGCTCATTGCCAAAACGGATATGGCCTTCAGAGTCGTCAGCACGACAAGCAAGGTTGCTGTCTATTTTCGGGACCTTTTCGCCCCCTGGGTTGCCCCTTGGCTTACCTCTACGGATCGTCTTGCGCATATTTACAACTTCATGTCCCAGTTCGGGATCAACTACCGAAAAAGCCCTCTTACACACACAGGAATCGGGTTCAAGGGTCCCGTCATGGCTGGCGATCGTGCCCCGAACGGCGACGTTGACGATGGCGAAAGAGCTACGCGACTACATAAGATCCTCTCCCCAACATCTTACAACTTCGTTCTCTTTTCAGACATCCTTCGAGATGGTACAGGACAGGAAGAAGTGACTCGCGTCGCAGAATCCTTCAGAAAGAACAACACGGATAACGCCGGAATTCACATTATCTTGCAGAAAAGGGAAAGCGAGCATTTATACAGCCACAGTCTACATTCAACCTACGGTTTCTCGAGTCCTGGCTTCGTATATATACGTCCCGACGGTTATGTGGCCGCCATCGGAGGCCTAGAACATTTCGACACATTTATGAAAAGGCTATATTGAGTCATACGTAGTACTGGGTCTACGGAAGTGGATTTGTGAAAGCGTTATTGTAATGATGTGGTAGTATGGGCAATTGACTAACAAAGTCTGGGCCAGCTAATTGAGTTTCCATTGACCATTTATTCTAGTTATAGTATATTTAGCGCTCCTATTTGCACAGATACAAGCCAGATTTCGGTAGAATCGTCAAGAATTCCGACATGACTCTTTTTAACAAGATCAAGTGATTATCCCCGCGCCATACTCTAGAATTTCCCTGAAGTGTATAGATACAACTCAAACTTAAAAACCCAGACTGACTGCAAACCAGGAACTTACAAACCAGCTGAGTGTACTAATGCGAGTCAATCAACCGTATTCTTCTTACTTTTTGGGAACTGGCGGCTTGCAGCCGGATATTCTTCTAGACGATGGAGTTTCGCTCATGTCTCCGTCCTGTAGCTACTGGACTTGGAAGAGCATGTTGATGTGAAAGTTCATAATGATTCGCTTGGGGAAATGCGAACTGAATAACAGCTTGACTTGGCCTGAGCAAGCCTCGTAGTTAAGAGGCTTTTTTCTTCTTCTATATGGGTCTTGGCTCTCCTTTGTCACATCTTGCCCCCTTGACTGAGTTCAATATTATTAATCTACTTTCCAATATTTAACTCATTATGGCTTTCTAAGACAGTACTGTTTAATATAGGTATCATGTAGCTTCACATATCGTGCTAGATGTGCTGGGGACTTCGTGCCTGTCTCGCCCGTTCAGCGTGACCTTAGCTTGATTAGAAACGCGTCTAGATATGACTAAGTTGCAGCTAAAAGCTAGGGTAGGTAGATATCAGAGCAAATTGTTAGCTGCTTTTGTTCAGACTTAATTATCTCCCACGCTCTCGCTATCCATATGTAGAACAAACTCGTCTTGGAGGCGTCGGAGATAACTTCCCATTGCGGAATCGTCCATCACCGATTCTCTCAACTGGGCTAACATCGAAGATAGGTTAAGAATCAATTTTCGATGGCGAATGAGTTGCCTTGATTCGGCTATATCTTTGTCTTGTTCCATGGACTCTGATAATGTCCGTGAAACCTCATGTGCGACCTCAATGAAGCGCTCAGGGAAACCCATTGCTCTTGCAAGATTGAGGCCGTAGTTCTTCTCTTGAACTGGTCCTGATTTGACCTTGTAGAGCATCGTCATTTGGGCTTGATGCTCCGATGAGCTGGAAATATGCGTTTCAAGATGGAGATTCATCACGCCTGGTCGGCTACCAAGTATTTTGGCTATCGATCACATTAATGTCAATGAATTGAGAGGATCAGCATAAGAACATCTTACTCAATTCTTTGAAGTGAGTTGCAAAGCACACAATAGAATTGCTCTGGATAAGAGCCTCAGATATAGCAAGCGCAATAGCCAAGCCATCCCTGGAGCTAGTACCCCGACCTAGCTCGTCAATAATGGCAAGGCTTTTATTGTTGATGTTCCTAAGAACGATTAGGCAAGAACGGATTCAACAGCATTAATTTTCAGGAATTTTCCTTACCTCAGTATGAAAGCCATTTCTCTCATTTCGAGCGAGAACGTCGACATATTCGCCTCAATACTGTCGTCGGTAGATACTCGCACAAAGAGCTGCTGAATAATTGGAAATGCTGCATATTGCGCGGGAAGAAAAGAGCCAATTTGGGCCATGACTTGCATGAGAGCGACCATTCTGATATATGTGCTCTTACCACTCATGTTACATCCAGTGACGATCTGAAATCGATGTTGTTCGTTTGCATACACGTCATTTGGAACAAATTGCTCCGGGTTCATCTGAAAGGGGTTAATATTGGTGTAAAAGTGAATCCAGGAAGCCACTGACACGTTCGCAAATCGGATGCCGTGCGCCCCTTAAGGCCAGGGTGTCTCCCATTTCAGGCCGCACGTAATCCCTTGTAGTTGCCGATTGGGCAAATGATGTTACCATATCTAAGAGGGCAATTCCCTCACAGACGCGAAAAAGTTCTGGGACATATTCCCGGATATCATCGAGAAGCTGTTGGATGACCTTGTCGCTTAACATTACGGTCTCATTGTGAGAATCAGTGATCCGGTTATTGAGTTGAACTAAAGTCAATGTCTGGCACTCAATCCATCGATTCCTAACTATTTCATTGATGAAGACGTCAGGTAGTTGTCTATTTTCGAACTCACTCTGTTCGAGTCGAAACCAGAACTTGCGGCGATTATCAAACTTCAGGTCAACTACAAGTTCATGCTCTTCTAGTTCTGGCATTAGTAAATTTGCTGTCGGACAAGACCAAAATCTTACTGCTGAGTTCATCAACGTGTTGGTACACGTCTTCTGTTGCCTCCTTATATGTCTGCCGAGCGACGTCCAAAAGACCATGAACACCTGACTATAGAGGTGTTAGAATATACCGATTGTTGCTCCAGAGAGATCCTCGCCTTCACAGCATATGTCCGTTGATTTCGCATATCAAGCGGTGTTTTCATAGCAGTAACGTCTTCATTAATCGTCTCCGTAATGATGTCCATTACAGGTTGAGTCATCTCTGCTCGGCATAGTTCATACACCCTCTTCAAGAGATCTGTCTGCGCAGCTGTCAAAGCCTCGTGCAACTGGGGGATAGCGGTGACAAATGCCTTGATTCTCAGGACTATGTCTATTGCGAGCTCTGACGTAGATATCGAGGGTTTCTGTGGCACAATAACGAGCTATTTCGGTCAACTTCTTTCTTATTTTCTGGTAAGTAAGGAAGCATACACTTGTCAAAAGCTTCTCAACATCTGCAAACTCTTTGAGAGCTGAGTCGAATTAGCTTGTGCTATCATTCTGGCTACACGTACCGTACCTTTGCGGATATCAAAGAACATATCTTCCTTCATCATGAGCTCTTCTAGTGCATCATAACGCGGTACGAGAGTACTTTCAACCTGGGTTGAGGGCTGTATTATATTGCTCCGTAGCATCCTTGATCCCATTGGGGTTAAACATTGGTTCAAGAGACCGAAAAGACAGTCTTTTGATCTTGGCTCTTGCAGATTCTGAATCAGCTCGAGAGAGTGAATGGTTGATAGATCGATCATCATCGTGTTCTCTGATGGCTGGTATCGAATCCGCAAGGAATGAGCCGCGATTGTTACGCGACAAGATAACTCTATGTATTTGACCGCCTAGACACAATGAGATACTTTAAATCGGACGAAAGATTCATTCTAGTTTCTCACAGCGGCGAAGGAACATGTGGCGTAAAAATTGCCGCCGATTGCCACCTTTATTGCTTCGAGGTCATCTCGAAATGCCAGGCTCTGGATGTATTCTAACCCGTCATACTCGGACCAGTACTTACGATCGAGCGGCTCAATTACAGTGCCAGGGAGCTCTGCTTCGATAATAGAAAGAAGATTGGATTTCTGGCTCGATGACTGCGCCGTGTTCAGCATTAATATGGTAGAAGGCTCGTACATCTGTATCTTATGTATGGTTCTGACGTAGAACTGCGTGTCACATATCTGACTCAAGACGGCTTCATTGGTGGTGATGTTCACAAAAGAGAGGCCCACGGAGGGGGACACACCCCGTGCCTCAGTGATGGCACATATAACAAGGTGCGAGTCAGAGCCCCAGATGGATGAGTTCGCACGAGACTTCCGTCCAGACGCGGTGCTCGCCTGACGACGCTGGGCACGGGGGCGGGACGAGCTGGTTCTGGAAGCAGAGGTGCTATAAGAATAGGAGTACTGGCTGACACTTGTCGACGGCCTTGGCATAGCTGTCGGAGGACGAGCAGCGGAAGAGGAGGATTCTGAAGATATATGGGAGATAGGCCGCGAGCCGGAGGCTTGGCTCTCAGAAGATATGGGCCGTCGGGGCGCTGGAGGCGCTGGCATTGTACTAGTATGGGAAATGTCTAATAACAGCAATGTTTGGAACGTGGGGGACACGAAGGAAATTTCATCCAGTCGATAGATACACAGGTTGGTATATGGAGAATGTGACTTCGGCCTGCTAGAGAGAGACTTAGGTGTAGAGGTCGTAATTGCAAAAGGTAGATGAGTTGGGGGCCCTGAGGTAGGAGATTCTAGCTCCCAGGTGCTTCGGGCATGGACGACTTGAGTGGCCGAAGATGGCCAGCTAGGTACCGAAGTGCTCGTCGCTGCCGCATATGTGCTTTCTCATCTTGGAGCGTTACATCACGGTAAAGGCCAGTGGTGCCTTCTGTCTATGTGTACCTAGTTACCGTAGTTGTGTCAAGGGAAAGAAAGTGCTGTGCGTTCCAACTTCGGCCTGTAAAATGCGCCAAGGTGATAGGGCCATCAAGGTTCCCAGTCGATAAGATAAGGGAATGTGGGGTTGAACTTTTTCTAGATCGCAAACAGTGAAAAGTAGGTACTAAGTAAAGGTAAGCTTAAAGCTGCTACATGCACCTATACCGGGAGATTGACGCTAGATACTGCAGAGGAATAACTATTCACCCCAGGGTCCTACACTATGGCCACAGTACTGCCGCCGCCTTCGAAGAGGCAGAGGCGCGAAATCCTCGAACGCTCGCAGGTCCAGCAGGATGTGACATCCGCCGCGATTACTGGCTCCATCAGAGCCCGCTTTGTCGACAGCGAGGGCAAGGAGCTGGCTGAAACCGTCGAGATCCCCCTCGCCGACGCCACGGAGAAGAATGTCTCGTCGCTGTTGAACACTCTGCTTCAAAGGGTATGTTGTGCACGGGGTCCTGTGGCCTAGGGAGAAGGTTGGCGTGCTGACATCCGGCCAACAACTTAGGACCGCGAAGATTTCACCCCGTATCGATTTCGTATACAGATCCCGAACTCCAATGTCCTGATCGATTCATTCCCTAGCCCCTCCGAATTCCTCGCGGTGCTCAAAAAATATGGCGTGGAAAATCCCTTTGAAACTACCCTTTCTCTCACAGCAGAGCCACAGTCCGTCTTTAAGGGTGAGTCCAAACTAGCGCAGTATTCTTTGAGTCCCGGTTAGTGCGGGCGGCGTTGAGGAAATACGTTGCTGACTCTGATTTTGTAGTACAGGCAGCGACACGCATGGCCCACAGGTTAGTTTCATGTTGGATCGATAATCTAACCACGGCGACATCCTTGGCTGCTCCTGTGCGACTATAGTTAAGCTGACGAGGAGATGAAGAATTCCCGGACACGGCCAACCGATCCTCACTGTTCAATTCTCGCCGAAGACCGACTCCGTATTAGCGACCGGATCAGGAGACTGCACAGCCAGGAGTATGCATTCTGCAAATCAACTATGACGGGATATAAGTTCTAACTACCCATTCAAGTCTGGGATACCGCGACTGGCACCCCGAAGTATACCTTACAGCACTCAGGCTGGGTTTTGGTTTGCTCGTTCGACCCTTCCGGGGAATATTTGGCAACGGGTGGAATGGATAAGGTTGATCAACACTTTCTCAGCACTGTTTGAAACCATCTAACAATTATCTCCGAAACAGATGGTGCGACTCTTCAATCCAGACACTGGGAAGCAAATAGGAAAGCCTTTTCTGTAAGCCAACGCCGTGGCTACTCCGTTGTTCATGAGCCCAGGCTGCTAGACTGGTGCTTCCGGACTATGGGTCTTATGGTTCTTTAAGTTGCAAAGGAATCACTAACGCCGTCTTGTAGGGGCCACAATAAATGGATTACTAGCATTGCATGGCAGCCCTATCATCTATGGCGGGATGATGGCCCGCGACTGGCAAGCGCCAGGTGAGAAGTAACATATAACAAGTACACAAGGCTCTATGTTGACCACTTTTTTTATTTCAGCAAGGATGCCACAATCCGTATATATATAACATCCGGTGTGACACACCATGTATTATCGGGGCATAAAGTTCGTTTTTCTCCCACCTTCAATCATCATGGCAAATTCTGATCACGCCCAGTCTGCTGTTACCATGGTTCGATGGGGTGGATTAGATCATATTTACTCTTCCAGTCAAGATCGGCAAATAAAGGTCTGGAACGCCTTAGATGGTACGCTTCGGCACTCGCTGAACTCTCATGCTCATTGGGTCAACCATAGTAAGCCGACTTTTCCCCTCATCATCTAATCCGACGTATTTCGCCGTTAACATTTCTACTCAAAGTTGCTCTCTCAACTGATAGCGTGTTGAGAGCGGGCTTCTATGATCATACGAAAGCCGTCCCGTCCTCCACAGAAGAGAAAAAGGCCAAAGCTAAAGAGCTATTTGAAAGGGCTGCTACTCATGGCGGCAAAATTGTCGAAAGGCTTGTGTCGGCGAGCGATGATTGCACAGGTTAGTATCCTGAAGTTTTAACTCTACCTTTTTGGCAGACTGTAGCGTGGGCTCGAGAGTGGCTGATTGACAATTGCCCTTCACCTTATCCCCGTCATATCGAATACCTCGAAATCCGCTCGCAAGTTACAATTACTGACTCTGAATCTCGGGTTAGTCTACATATGGGATCCTGAGTCCCAAGGATCAAAACCTCTAAAAAGGCTAATGGGGCACACGAAACAAGTAAACGCGGTTACTTTCTCGAATGACGGCAGACTGATTGCGACCGCAAGCTGGGACAATTCAGTTAAAGTATTTGATAGGTTGGCATACTTCCTCTCAAGCGTGGGAGACAACACCCTGCTAATGCAGTTGAACAGAGAAGGGACTTTTTTAGCTACTCTACGAGGCCATGTAAGTCGAAGCGGACATCACATGTGGCCTATTCCTGTATTATCATACAGTTCCTGGGCTGACATCTCATAGGTCGCCCCTGTGTTTCAAGTCGCCTTCAGTGCGGATTCGGTATGTATCCCGCTCGCCAGGGTTTTTCTTGAGTTGCTAATAATTCAATACAGCGACTATTAGTGTCATGTGAGTGAAATTGCATAGAGCTTCATCTCCAGCAGTATCGTGCAAGAGAGAAATTGCTAACTACAGCGAATGTAAAGGTAGTCGAGATACTACCCTTAAAACATGGGACATGCGGACTTTCAAATTAAAAACTGATTTGCCGGGTCACGAAGACGAAGTCTATGCTGTTGACTGGTCGCGGACTTGTGTTGCATCCGGTGGAAAAGATAAGGCCGTTAGAATATGGCGCCATTAAGTCGCTTTTGAAGATTGATGGAAGGAAGGAAATTGAGTGATAGCAGCCTCCCTGCGGCGATCTTTAGGAGCTATGTTAATGCGTCTATCAATAGCCGATACCGGCATCATATCCCTATGATACTGCCATTGTGATACAAGGTCAATTTATCCTATCGCAAAGGTGATTGTAGGCACCCCCGTATCAACCCTCGTGGTTGGTTCGGTACTAAAACTGTGAACTAGAACTGTAAGCTCTAGTGACCGCTACAAGCTCAACCCTATTCACTGCCTTGTTATTCGGGTTCTATGCCATATGAGTTAGATTTGCTAAAGCAATCAGTATTGGGAACATACTCACGCTTGTTGCGCAGTGAAACCGTGAAAAAATATATATAACACCTACCACCAAGGTAGTCTCATAGGGTTATCATAGGTGGGTCAGCTACGGCCCAGCTACGGAACGGTGCCCGAAAGCCCAGGGACAGAAAAGTGCTAGAATTGTCTAGGTTAGAGGGTCGTGATGTTCGGTGTCTTGGTATCGGGCCGTGGGATGACGACAAGCGAGGCATAGCTACGGCCGAGAACCCGTCATGATTGGACAAAAGAGGTATAGATCTGAGCTAAGAAAAGACAAGGACGCGATCCCAGACGAAGGTGTCTTACTGGACAGATACCGGACATGCATTGCTCACTGCGTACATGATGTATACAGCCACGATAAGTAACGTACCTATGTTAGGTAGTATATGTGTCATGTGGTAACGCTGTTGAGGCTCTTTGGCTCGGAGCAACTACTCCTGCAGCTCGGCGGGGTCTAGATACAGAGGGAGGGATCGGGCAACCTGCAGAAGAGGCGGGCGGAAGACGCGCGTAATTGAAAATACCGACAAGTTTTCTTTCCACCTTTTCTTTTTCCCCTCCAGAGCTGCAGCTTGGACCTCTGTTTGGCATGTCTCAAGCCTCCGTGCATGGAACCGCGCATGGACGTTTCTCGCCGGCCCAGATCAGTTTGAGCGATATAGATGTTTACTTGGGGTATAGGCAAGCAGTTCGTTCTATAGGCTGTAAGCCCTTGGCTTTGTTGTCTACACTAGGTGTCTACACTAGTCTATTGCTGCTCGTCGCGTTCAAGAGGCATGGCGAAATACCTACTCGGTAAGGCTGCGAAGGCAGCTTGATTACATGTACTCCTTGAACGTTAGTGCACTACCAAACATAATCTACCTAAGATAGATCGTGCACTGCTTAGATCGCTATGACCTATCAGCGGCACGGAGGCTGTTCCCGAAATGTAATTTTAAGTGGATGACGTAGCTAGCTATTGTAGTGAGTATTTTGGGCTATCCTAGTGGTTGTCTATTGGGGTATTGTAAGTGCCCATGTATGAAATTGGCCATTACAAGTAATTAGCCTGCACCTGTTCCTGCCGATAGCCCCGGCTCGCTGGGCCTGCATGCAACACTGGGTAGGTACATGTAGGTACAGCTGCACAGTGTCGATCTGGCTATGGGATTCGATGGTCTGGATTGGCTCCTGAAGCTGAGGTACATGTGTGTACCTAGGCAGTGTCAAATGATGGAATTTGAGTGGATGGCGCAACGTCGGCTGTTGTGCGTCATGTCGGCATAGGTACCTGCCCAGGTAAGTATTCGAAATATCAAAATATGTATAATATCACGGTACCTCTTTCTACTTCCAAGTTACCTTACCTATCCCAGTTACCTAGCGCAACCCGGATTATACCCACTTACTACGGGAAGATTCGGTGCAGGTGGACCTACATATAGACTAGTAGGTACCTATAGGAAGTATGAGGTATCCAAGATAGTGTATGTACCTAGGGATCTGCTAGGGAGGACGGTAGGTTGAGGAGGTTAGGTAGGGCGAGATAAGGTAGAACAGTAAACCCTCATCCATCCTGCTCTTATGTACTGACATCACCCTGACTCAATTCTCCATGCTGTAACCCCTTCATTGCCCCTCGTTGGGCACAACTCTCCGACAATACAAACCGCCTCCCTAAACATGCTCACCTCTATATATATAATACATATCCATAGCCCTGTTCCCTTCGCCGACAAACCTTAAATTTTCCTCTTCTTTATTCTTTAAACTTTCTCGAAGCAACCTGTTATTACGCAAGCAAGCCTCTAGCCCACTTTACCTAAGCCTTGCCTTCCTCTCTCGCCTCCAAGTCTTGTTGCAACCTATCTTTTGCGACGGGAAGTCAGCTGCCCAGGCGCATTCCTGGCTCTGACGCGGTTACCAGCCTGCCTACTTGCTAGATTTTCGCTTGTGCAAGTTCTCCAACTGTTGTTCAACGAGTGGTATTACCAACCTACCTCGCATACCAAGCTCGCCTCACTTATAACAATAGCTCAGCTAGACGGACCCCTCTCGCTTTCAAGTACCTACACATTGTCTCCACCTGGTGTCGTCGCAACAGTCGTCCATCATGACTGTATTCTTAGCTTCTCTGTAAGTTATTATTTGCCTCGCAAGATTGTCCTCGGAGAGTTTATGTAAAATCGTTGCGCCTCCCTCTTTTTTTTTCCCCTTCTCGATTTTTTTTCTCCCGCATTTCCAAGCCGTCGGAGGTAACCCGATCACAATCCACAATTTTAGCGCCCCACCCCCCACATATTTGGTACAGGGAACCTGGATGCTTCATCCCCGCTGTACTTCGTACAGATTGGTACTTTAGTTCACGCCGTGGGCCAAACCGTCGTTCGGCTCGCGTACTTAGTAATTGTCTATACCGTGGTAGCTCGGTTCGACAGGAAAACATTATTAACTCTAAGCCAACCCGCAGGTTTCTTCCCAAGACAATATACTTTAGCCTTCCAGATGCCCCCGCCAGGCATAGTAGAAGGGCTCATCGACCCAGCAATCACGGTGCTCCAAAGCGAGTCCCTCTCAAAATCCGCCCGAGTCTTTTCACACCTAACCCTGCGAACACGCCGCCGCTCACGCCTACCGAAGACGAAATCGCAATTGACGACTCTCTGTTCCTAAACGAAGACGGTCTGCCCGTGCACGACGCCAAGGATGCAGAGTATAGGGTCCCGGCAGATGAGCAATCCCCTAGTTGGGGCGGCCGGACTTTTCAACCCGCATCTCGCGCCAACTCACCCCCTCCAGCCTCGATCCTGGACCATGAGAAAACCTACGAAAAGGCAAAGGAACTCGGAAGGCAAGGCATCTTCCAGCCTCGGACGGTACGAAGCGACAGCCATGATCGAGTATTTGCGAACGCGAACTGGCGCATTGTGAATGCAGACCAGGGCAATGGTGGTCTCCGTAACGCAGCAGAGGCGGCAGGAAGGGATGGGTACAATGGCGAATTCACCTGGGTCGGAACGCTAGGCATGCCTACGGATGCGCTTGACGGCACGCAACAGAAGCAAGATATCGCCGACCGATTGGCCACCGAGTTCAACATGTTACCCGTCTTCTGTTCGGACAAGGACTTTGACGGGCACTACTTGCATTTCTGTAAACAGATTCTGTGGCCAGTCTTCCATTACCAGATACCCGACAACCCCAAGAGCAAAGCGTACGAGGACCATTCCTGGAAATTCTATGTTAACATCAATCAAGCCTTTGCCGACCAGATTGTCAAGAACTGGAAGCGTGGAGACACCATATGGATTCACGATTATCACCTGCTTTTGCTTCCAAGTATGATCCGTAAGAGGCTCCCAGAGGCCAAAATCGGGTTGTTTTTGCACGTCGCTTTCCCGTCTTCCGAAGTCTTCCGTTGTCTAGCCGTCCGCAGGCAACTCCTGGAGGGTATGCTGGGCGCGAATCTCATTGGCTTCCAAATCGCCGAGTATACGCGGCATTTTCTTCAGACTTGCAGCAGGCTTCTCTCGGTCGAGACGACGAATGAAGGGATTCAGCTAGAAGATCGGTTTGTCGATGTCACCAATACTGCTATCGGCATCGATCCAGTCAGCCTTAACCTCCACCGTCAAGACCCAGAAGTGATGAAGTGGGTTAATATCATGAGGGATCGGTATAAAGACAAGAAGATCATTGTCGCACGAGATAAGCTCGATCTTCTTCGTGGTGTGCGACAAAAACTACTTGCATACGAGCTGTTCCTCAACAAAAATCCTTCATGGAGAGATAAGATCGTCCTTATTCAGGTAGCCTTATCGACGGGCGAAGAGAAGAGTGGCCTAGATGCCGCCGTAGGGGACATCGTTGCGAGAATTAACTCAGCTTGGGCAAATCTTGCATATCAACCGGTGGTATACTTGAAGCAGGACATCCCGTATCCCCAGTATCTCGCCCTGTTAACGATTGCGGATGCTTTAATGATCACCAGTCAAAGGGAAGGCATGAACCTTACATCACATGAATTTATCGTCTGCCAAGATGGTGCACATTGCGACCAGAAGCATGGGTCTCTCATTCTCTCAGAGTTTACCGGCACTTCATCGCTATTTGGCGGCCAGGAGTTGTCGGTCAATCCATGGAGTTACCGCCAGTGCTCCGATGCTATCAAACAAGCGATAGAGATGTCAAGCGAAGAGAAGGCCTCGCGGTGGTCATCGCTACGCGAAGTGGTAAGCCATCAGACAGGGAGTCACTGGTTTACTAGTTTTCTGTCGCAACTGGACCGAAGTTACGAAGTGCAACATCGCCAGGATCAAATTTCAATTCCACGTCTAAACGTAAACCAGCTGTCTCAACAATATCGTAAGAGCGAACGAAGATTGTTCCTCCTGGACTACGAAGGGACTCTCATTCCGTGCGAGGCCGCAAAGGATAGGGTCCCCGCTAACCCACAAGTAAGTATCGAGCATTGTCCCACTTGTTGTTTTCCCCCGGCAACCGTAGCTGATTATCTTTCTAGCGAATGCTAGCCGTGCTCAATGACCTCGTATACGACAACCGGAATACTGTATTCGTCATGTCCGCTCGAAGATGCGATGAGCTTGGCCGGCTCTTTCGATTAATCCCGAATCTAGGTCTAATTGCTGAGAATGGCTGCTTTATTAAATATCCTGGCAAGGGTTCCTGGATTGAGTTTGCCGACAGAAAGAAGGCCGACACGTGGAAACAGTCTGTCAGAAATATTCTCCAATACTATCTCGAGCGTACGCCAGGGTCCGAAATTGAAGACCGGAGCTGTTCTCTGATATTCCATTTTGGGAACGCCGACGATTTTGCTATGGCAGAAAGACAAGCAAGCGACTGGACAGCGCACATTAATGAATCCTGTGAAGATCAACACGTCCATGCCACCCAGCTTGACGACTGCGTCGTGGTGGAGTCATGCGACTGGACCAAAGACACCGCCGCTACTCACATCTACGAACAATTAAAGGCAAATGGAGAGAGTGGCAATCATGAGAGCCCATTTGACTTCCTCATGGTTGTAGGCGACGGCCGCGAAGATGAAAAGGTATTTCGGTGGGCCAATAAGCTGCAAGAAGACGGTGTTATCCAAGAAGCCGTCACTGTCACCCTGAGCGGCAGAAACACCGAAGCAAAGACCACTCTAACTCAAGCTGTCAGCGGTATATGGCACCCTCCCATTCCCTATCGAAAACGCACGGCTAACAACATCTAGGTGTTCTTGTAACTCTGCAGAAACTCGCAAGCCTTTCTTAGGAGGAAAGGTGTTCTGCATACAAGGAATATGTCCTCGATAGTCTTTCAGCGCAGGCTCGTAGGTCCCGTAGCGCCTCCCAGGCGCCTTAAGTCGGTTCTTTTTGGCGTCGGAAATTTAGTCTTTAGTCTGTGAACGAGACCTTAAGATAGCAGTCACTTCTTCTAGGACCTCAACGGTCGGGTTCGCCCAACATGAGCACCTTTCCGTTTTTTCTGACCCATTATACGGATGTGCGTCTTGCATCCTTTTTCCCGTGTCAAGGGATTTAGACAGTGGTCAACTAGTGAGGTATATCCATTGTGGAAACAACCCGGCACTGGGGTATTAGACACGTATGAATTGATGATAGTATTAACCAATAATATTTATCATTCCGTGTTTGCGGATGGTAAATGGCCCATGTCAAATATCTGGCTAGATGGCTAAGACAATTAGCCCATAGCCACCGCCAGCAAGGTGGCCTGTTGTGGCTAGCGAGGTAGACTCCACTGTAAGACCTCTATGACATACCTACTAGGCTAGCAAGTACTCCGTAACCGGAGCCAAAACTATAAACGTGGTCTAGCGACAAGTCTCGTCAACCTCACTTTGAACACGCCCTTTTGTTGACAGCATTTTCCACCATATAAAATTATTCAAGTTTGACCACAATCTCACGAGAAATTGGTAGAGCTAGACCTCTGGCCCATTCAATTGATAGTCGGCCTTGACCACCCAGAGAGGAACCATGGCGTCTCACTTTCCCCCGCCACCAGTCAGCACCATCGACTGGGCTGATGTCGGCTTCCGGGTGCGTGAAGGTGAGCACAAATCCCACAGCGGGGAGCGTGTATAGACACGGAGTATAGAGCATAGAATAAAGAATACTGATGTTGGCCGCCGGAAGTGAACGGTCACATCGAATCGCACTACTCCGTCAAGACGGGCGAATGGTCGCCCCTCCAATTTGTCGCCGACCCTTATATCCGCATCCATGGCATGGCGCCTGCTCTGAACTACGGCCAGCAGGCCTACGAGGGTCTGAAGGCCTTCCGCACGCCCAACGATGAGATCACAATCTTCCGTCCTGATCGGAATGCGGTCCGCATGCAGCGCTCTGCCGAGTTCATCTCGTGTCCACCTGTGCCTGAGGAGCTGTTCCTCGATGCCGTCAAGGCGGCCGTATCCCTCAACGCCGAATTCGTCCCTCCTCATGAGACGGGTGCCGCCATGTACATCCGCCCCCAGATCTACGGCTCTAGCGCCCAGCTGGGTCTGTCCCCCCCGGAAGAGTACATGTTCTGCGTCTTCGTCATGCCCACCGGCGTCTATCATGGTAGCCACCTAGTGAAATGTCTCGTTCTCGATGAATTCGACCGCTCCGCGCCAAATGGCACTGGGAGTGCCAAGATTGGCGGCAACTACGCTCCGTGAGCCTCCCGTCTCCTCCTTCTCCTCATAGATAATGATTCTCTATCTCTTTCCGCCAGTTGTTTCCCGCTTCTCAAGTAAGAAATACTAACCCATCCTCAGTGTGCTGAGGTGGAGTGACAAGGCAAGAGGTCAAGGATATGGTATTACCCTGCATCTCGACAGCGCCACGCGCTCTGAAATCGATGAGTTTAGCACGAGCGGCTTCATCGGAGCCAAGGTGGATGGCGATGATGTGACGCTCGTGGTTCCTGACTCCCAGAATGTCATTCTGAGTGTAACGACCGAGAGTATACTGGACATCGGGAGGAGTTTCGGGTGGAAAGTCGAACGCAGAGCGGTACGTGCTTAGATACCGATTGAAATGTCTTCATTTTACTGACCAGTGGCAGACGAAATACTCAGAACTGCCCACGTTCACGGAGGTCATGGCAGCCGGCACAGCAGCGGCCCTCGTGCCTATTCGATCCATCACTCGTCGCGAGTCGCCGACATCGCCGAAGTCAATTACTTCGGCAGTTGGACAGCACGAGAGGTTGGTGTCCGACCAGGACTCTGAAAGCGTTATCTATGCACCAGATTCTCAAGACGATGCAGACATTGGCCGCATCTGCGAACGGCTTTTGACTCAGCTAAGAGCCATCCAACTCGGGAAAACCCGGGACGAGTTCAATTGGTGTTTCGCCGTTACTCGGGAAGACGGGACGAAGGTGGCGGGTAAGCCAGATACAAAGAATGGCCATTGACTGAAAATCGATCAGCTCGGCTAAAGATGTCGGTGTGCGAAACACATGTCGTAGGCGGTCTGGATACTGTCATCTAAACGGAATATTGGCTGCAGGCAAAAGGATGAAAAAAAAATGTAAATACCGATCATCTACTAAAAGATAAAACCGAAGATATCAGACAGCTCAACGTCGGATTTCTACAAAGGAGGATGATTCCGCTGCGAAATCGAAATGCAGGTTAGTGCCAGGGTTTGCGAGCTTCTAGATACCTACCTACCTGCCTACGCCTTGAGCCCAGATCGTCGGTAATAAACTACACCAGAACCCGCCATTGCCCGCTCCATGCTGATTATTCCCGATTCTATCTGGTGCAGGAGGAGGGACCCCTCCCGACATACCTACTACAGTAGGTCCTAGGCAGTGTACTTCTGTATCTAATGGCTGGCCGGCTTGTTGCTGGTTGGCTTGTGCTGATAAGCGGCATCGCAGACCCTGGCCGATGTCTCGTCGTATTGCGGTCCGGACCGTCTATCTAGTCACAATGAGGCAACACTGGATGTAACTATATAGTACATCTGCTCACGGCATTGGATATGGCACGACGTGACATTACAGATTGGTAAATACACCGGACTATGTAGGCAGGTAGGGTTCGTGTATGAGCTGAACCCTCAGGACTCCGGGCCTCTTATCAGAGCAAACGGTCAACCCCGGATCGGGTTTCTACGCAGCTCGGGTATACCTGGCCTATAGGCTCGCAGGGTATTCTGGATAGGCATCGCCGCATCGGTAATGCCTACGGTCGTGGTCAAAAAGCCCCCACGTGATGTGAAGTTGCCAAGCTGCCAAGTTATATATTTGTGTTGATTATCATCTCTATTCTGCACTAAACAGGTGCCGCGCGAAGTGATTGATTGCTTTTCATGTGCTTGACTACTTGGCAGCTTCTGTTGGGTCAACTGTCACACGTTGGACGCCCTTGCTGCCTTGTGTGCAACTACATCATAAAGAACTAAGCTTCCATAGCGCTCAATTGGAGTTTAAAAAACAACAAGACACAACGCAGGCCGACGAGGTTACTGTATAGAGAAGGACAGAGAGACATCTCGCAGATAGCCTCATGATAATATCTTGTACGGGAGCTTACCCCGTATCTATCTCCACATACGTAGTTATAGCTATTGGGGGGAAGCCGTTGTTGCATGCAGGTAGGGGTGTTCTCCGTGCATGTGAACCATGCGAGAGTATAGTGGCGAGAGTATAGCAGCAAGAAGTATAGCCTGGGATAGGAGGTTACCGGTATCATGATGTAGGCAGGATGGAGGCGGGATGGAGGCGGGATGTAGGTACTCAAGTATATATGTTACGCAGGTATGTACCCAGCTAGCGTGAGAGGCTAAGGGTTAAGCTTTTACTAAGCGAACGGCTAAAGAACTGCTAGTAAGGCTAGCTCCAGCCTTACCACTTATTGCAGGCAGAATGATATCAAGTTGTTATCCGAATATCTTCTCCAAACAAAGGCTACTTCTACTGGGGATCAGTCGCCAGCTCCGCCACACACCACGCCACTTACAGAGACCTGACGCAGAAACTTTACCTTGTTCTTGCTAATTACAACCACTTGCCCTTACGGTACACTATTATCAAAAGGAAGGGAACAGAGCGTAGATTAAGCACCAACCCATCCAATCATGCATTTTGCCATTTTCGATAGCTCCAACGCCACGCCCAGTCCCTGCTTTGGGGATAGGGCGGTAACGGACGCTGGCCATGCCATCTATATAATAAGATACAGTATTAGCAAAAATTTACTCAATTTTTATCTCAAACCGTTGCATCTGGTTCTGGTCTCGTAGTGCACCCTCACCCATCCCACTCGGCTCATCTGTTGCGTGTCATCGCTCTGCTGCACGTCATCGTCATGGCCCACACAACCCTCACCTTCGGCGAGGACGACGATGCGCATGCCATAAAGCCGGTGCTGCGGCCTGAGCCTGCGGGTGTCGGTGGTGTCTACAACACTCGGAGCTTGTCCAGGACTCGCAACCCCGGCGACGGACGCCGCAGCGCCTCGCAGGATCACCGACCAGAGGATGCGACTGACGACGTAGAAAACTCCGAATGGCTCCGCGAAGATGGCAAGAAAAAACAGGTGTTCAAGGGGACGACGTTGCTCTGGTAATCTAACCCCTTCTATTTCGATTGCAGATAGCATCCGTCGGTCGATGTCTGCATTCATCTCTTAGCGATCGTTACTGACAATAGTTCTCTGTTGCACAGGTTGGCATACCAGTCTACGGGCGCAATCTACGGCGACATTGGCACCAGGTAATTAAATCATCTTTGCCAGGCCAACGATGCACGTGATGGAAATGCTGATGTGGTTGCAATGATAGTCCTCTATATGTTTACTCCAGTACCTTTTCGTCCCAGCCATCGTATGACAAGCTTGTTGAAGTGCTCTCAGTCGTCAGTGAGTATAAACCTTCTTCCACCCTGTTCTGCCCATTATCCAGCCTAGCAACACAAACTCACTCGGCTCTACCTCTAGTCTGGTCGCTGTCAATTATGGTGACATTTAAGTACGTCCTGATCGTGCTGCATGCCGACAACCAAGGCGAGGGTGGCACCTTTAGCTGCTATTCGTTACTTACACGCTTTGTACGTCATCAGAGCGACATGGCCCAACTCGGAGTAATACGAAGTCTATCCTGGAATATCTGCCCTAATTGTAATACTAGGCCAATTTGACCGACCGAGACCCGCGAGAAGCCGCTTCAGTTAAGATGGAACGGCATATGACACAGGACTTGAGTCCTGGCAACCAGTCGGTCCGCAGACAAATGGAAAGTAGCAAATTCCTTCGCGGCCTTCTGCAGACCATTGGAGTTCTAGCTGTCTCCATGGTTATCGCGGACGGAATTCTGACGCCAGCACAATCTGTACTCGGGTGAGTCGGCGCCATGTCTGAAACCAATTTAATTAAAATCGTCCGATGCTCTGCGAGCACCTGAATCATTCCATTGATCCGAGCATTAAGTGGGCATGCCAATTGCTGACCGCTATATTCGTTATAGTGCTATCCAGGGACTCGAGGTCGTGAGCCCTAATATAACCAGCTCGACGATAGTCGGCACTTCCAGCGGTATATTGGTCCTACTTTTTGCAATTCAGCCGCTCGGGCTCACCAGACTCGCCTCCGCATTTGCACCTATCGTCATCGTTTGGCTTGCGTTTAACGCTTCCTTTGGGATTTACAATCTGGCCAAGTATGACCACTCGGTCCTCAAGGCTTTCTCGCCGTACTATGCCATTCGCTTTTTTGCCGAAGGCAAGACCGAGTCGTGGAAGATGCTGGGTGGCATCTTGTTGTCATTCACGGGCGTGGAAGCTTTATTTGCAGATCGTAAGTTGAACCAAGTGTCCTAGTTTTTCTGTTTCCGCCACGGTACATGGCGGAAGGGGGGCCTTATTTGAGGCTCGCGTTAACAAGATGTGAAATACTGACGTTGAATGATGAAGTCGGTGCCTTCAGTATGCGAGCAATTCAGATCAGCTGGCTTGGTTATTGCTACCCGGCTTTGCTTCTTGCCTACATCGGACAGGCCGCCTTTATTAGTGTCCATCCCGAAGCTTACTCGAATCCTTTCTTTAACAGCGTCCCGCCAGGACTTCTTTACCCGAGTCTGGTTGTGGCTGTCCTTGCCGCCATTGTAGCCTCTCAAGCCATGATCACAGCTTGCTTTCAGGTTAGACTCCCTATCAAACCGCATGCAGATGCAGCCATTGACGATCACGCAGCTCGTCAGCCAGCTGATGAAGTTATCCTACTGTCCTCAAATGAAAATCGTCCACACCTCCACAAAGTTCCACGGCCAGATTTATGTCCCCTTTCTCAATTGGCTCCTCCTAATTGGCACGGTTCTTGTCACAGTTATCTACTCCAATACGACTCGTTTGGGAAATGCTTACGGGTATGTTTTCTTCGTCGCATATCTCTCGGACTCTACTGATACGGGATAATTAGTGTTTGTGTCATCTTTGTCACGTTTTTCGATACATGTTTCGTGACACTCGTCGCTCTTATCGTATGGCGCATATCTCCTTATTACGTATTTCTACCATGGCTCTTCTTTGCGACGCATGACGGCCTATACCTTACTTCGGCTCTCAATAAAGTTCCCGACGGCGCTTGGTTTACTCTTACCCTTGCGGCTGTTCTAGCTGGAATCTTTTTGCTCTGGCGCTTTGGAAAGGAGAGTCAATGGCGCGCCGAGGCAGAAGATCGGTTCCGCCCGAACCAGCTTATCACGAAAGAGGCCGACGAGAAATTGTCCCTTGCGGCGCGTTGGGGCGGCGGCTCGGTTACGCATATCCGTGGCTTTGGCATATACTTCGATAAGACGGGTGTTCTCACACCGACGGTGTAAGCATTCTAGAGGCTTCCAATCCCTTCTGAATACCTTTCAGTCTTCTCATATGCTCCTGAAAGCATGTAGGGACTTTAGCGATGAGAGAATCGGCTGACTCTTTTCTATTTTTTACAGGTTCACACAGTTTGTCACGAAGTTCGGGGCGGTTCCAGACATCATGGTCTTCTTTCACCTACACCCCATTGAAACTCCCTCAATTCCATCGAGTGAGCGATACGTAACCTCGAGGATACCGGCTATACCTGGTTGCTACAGGCTTGTTGTTCGCCACGGGTTCATGGACGAAGTGATTACGCCAGATCTAGCTGCCCTGGTTTACGAGCAGATCCGCAAGTCTGTAGTGCAGCGAGCCAACACAACCGATCCCGACGAAAAGCTCGACGATCAATCGCCCGAGACGAGAGCGGCTTCCCGTGGCAGCAGCTCCGCCGTAAGCGAGAACCCGTCAGGGGATGACAATGAGAAAGGGAAAAGACGCCAGGGCGGACCAGCTGAGCTCGCAGATGCCAAAGTGCGCGAGGAGCTAGCGCGCCTCGACCGCGCGTTCGCCACAAAGGTCATGTATGTCGTCGGAAAGGAACAGATGAAGATCAAGGTCAACGCCTCGATTTTCAGACGCCTCATACTCGAGACCTTCCTCTTCATCCGAGACAACACACGCGCCAAAATCGCAAATCTCAGGCTTGCGATGGACAGGATTGTGGAAGTTGGCTTCGTAAAAGAGATTTAGGCTAATAAGACGTAGGAGTCAAAGCTTTATATATGTTGTACATGCTTTTGCTTGTTGCATTACATACTTGATGGACGGACATAGGCTTATATACCCGGGGCCTTAATTCGCTAGAGGTGATCCTTTTTTATGTTTCCGAACCTATTGGCTAGACAGTGGACACATAGTTGATAGTCTATCCTAGATTGCAAATACTAGATTGTGTCACGGAACGGAACTGCTGCATTATGCCGCAATACCACTGCTGGTGTACACAAACCTAGAACGTCATAATTAAAGCTGGGAGGTAAACTGCTTAGGTACTGTTACTCATATACTCACAGTCGGAGCTGTGAAGGATCGTGATGTATTCAATGAGGAGTTTTTCGTCATCTCATGTAGACGGGAGATATAGATAAGTGGAATGCTTTCATACAATATTATTATGTCTCACAATCCACGTGCACCTCTTTGTCGGAATGGGGTCAGAATGAGTTCCGAATGCGGCTCTTTCCTCGGCTATGAAGACAAGGGCGCCTCGAGATGCCTATGAGATTCAGAAGATCATTATTGTCTATATTTACTAACTTCGCGCCAATTACTATTATTGCCTTGGATTTTCCGCTGCTTGACACTTTTCAAACACACTTGTCTTCAAGAGGCCGGGGCCCGAAACACACCGTTGAGATGGCGGTCCAGGAAATGCGCGACATATTATACGAAAATTTCGAGAATTACCGCCAGGGAATAACTTGGGACGAAAATCGCCGTAGGCCGTTCGAAGCTCTTGGAGGCAATGCACCGGTCATTCACAACGTTGTCAATGCCAATGTCCGCCAATTGCCAATTTATTTAGCCAATGGGGGAAAGGTCAATATTGACACGGTCGAGGATTTGGTCGGGCTCCAAAACAGCATCAAGGCTGCGCATAATGGACTCCAGCGGCTCAAGAAATACATCATGTCCAGGAGCAATGCCGAACGATTCGTATACCAGCGCTGTCTTGGGTGGGGTGGGTTCGGACTTGCAACGGTGTTCGATGTTCGCGACGAGGACGGTCAAAGAATTCGTGGGGTCGTCGTCAAGATGCTTCTGGATAATGATGAAAAACTGCTGAAAGAGGAGATAGACGCTTGTATGTCACTACTTCACTTATATACGACGTCCCTCATGATGCACGTTCGGTGAATACTAATACTGTCTATTATTGGTGGTATTATAGTAAAGGTGAGCATCATCCTCTGTCCTAAACACCTCGACGGGTTATGCTGACGGAGGGGGGCACACATAGATTCACGCCAGGTCCGAGCATATCCTCCAGCTCGCGGAGGCAGATCGCGAGTTGCTTGATGAGGAGGAGGACCCTCCCGTCGAGGCGGCAGTTGCGAGAAGGCGCCGGCGTCGGGCCGATTATGAAATACGGCGCCGCCCTCGGAAACCGGTTATTCCTATGATCATGCTCGAGCTTCTGGAGAACGGGGACCTCTCTCACTTTATCGTCAAAGTGAGAGAGCGTTACGACACGATCCCAAACAGAGTCCTTTGGCGATTTTTTCTCTGCCGTAAGTCTGACTGGGCTTGCCGAGTCGCCTATGACCATCGTAGCTAATCTATTTCTTTAACAGTTGTTCGAATGTGTATTGGTCTTACATATCCCCCTGACAGGAGAGAGGAGTACAATGGTCTGCCGGGACCTATCAAGGAAACCGTTCCAGATCCATTAAAGAGAAATCCGAGCCGCATAGTCCATTTTGATATCGATCCTAAAAATGGTATGTCAGACCCCGTAGAAAATAACAGGCAAGACTGATGAGGTTTGATTACGTGAAGTCCTTATCGGAGATTTCGTCGGGGACAACCACGAGGTTACACCTCTACTCAAGGTATGTAACGAGGATGTAGACGAACGTCTTCGTAGTTCTATTAATAACAGAGACTTAGCTTGGAGACTTTGGCCTGGCAACGGAAGTAGCGGATAATGGAACAAACCCGTGAGGGTCAGACGTCTTCCGGATTAAATTTACGTTACTTATTCTAGTGCGCAGATACTACGAAGAGTTCCGAAGCTGGGGCAAGACGGGCTTCTACGCGCCAGTAAGAGGGGGGCGCGGGGGGGGGCCCGGGCCGGGGCGGGCGGCCGGGGGGGGGGTGCGCGGAGGGGAGGGGGCGCGCGCGAATGGAGGGGGCGGGCGTGGCGTGCG
>MU396775.1:0-163492 GCA_022578855.1 Nemania serpens
GCTATAAAAACTTTTAATAAAAAGAATAAAAATTAGTATAATATTATAACTATTATTTAGTTTTAAATAAATTTTAGTATTAAGTAATATTTTTAAGCTCTAAAAACTATAAAGACATTAAAGCAGTATATAATATATATTTTTAAAATTAAACTATTACTTATATTAGCTATTTAATAGAAGTATTTTACTAGTTTAAAGAAATTATAGTAAGAACAATAATTTTGCTTTTTTAGATATAATAAAAACAATAAATAAAAATATTTGTTAAATAAGTATAAATCTAATAAGTATAAGTTAAATAAGTATAAAATAAATAAAGCTAACAAATATAAAAAAAAGGATAAACCTTTATAAAAATAGAAAGGTTATAATTGCAAAAATAGTTATAACTAATGCTGTAATAAATATAGCAAGTACTAAAAGGACTAAAATTGTGCTAACTTTGCTAAATATAAATCTAATAATAAAAAACAATTTTAATTTCTAATTTTTTTTATTTTTTTAATTAACTTTTTTTTTTTTGATTTAAAAGAAAGCAATAGCGCCTACATTATAATAAATTATAGCACTATATATAAATACTATAAAAAAACTTTTAATTTATTATATAAAAAGGATTAGCATATTAAATAGTATGCTAAAAAAGTTTTTAAATAAGTTAGAAATATACTTTTAATATACTTTATTATTTATATATATAAGCAATATTAAACCTTTTTTTTAACTTAAAATAAGCTATTTTAATACTTTAAATATTATATTATAAACTTTAAATAGCTTTTTTTACTATTTTTAAAGTTAGATTTAGCTTTTATAGCAGTAGAAAATAAAAATTTAAATATAAGTTATAAAAAGGACTATATTTTACTTTAGTTATATAAAGTATTTATTAGACTTTATAACTTAGAAAAAGTTATTAAAACTAAAAGTAGTAATTACTTATACTTATAAGTTACTATTTGCGCTAAATTTAAAAGCAAAAATTTAATAGTATATACTAATACTGGCGCGTTTTAGACTTTAATTTTACAAAAATATCTAACTAAAGTTAAATATATAATTAAGTCTTACATTAGAAAAATCTTAAGTATTAGCAAGAAATATATTTACTATATAGAATACGCCAGATTTACTTTATTTATTTTAGGCTTTAATTAGTATAAATTTTCTGTTTTATTTAAAGTCGAAAAATTAAGCTAAGTTATAAAAAAAGACATTCTTTTTAAAATCTTGTTAAAAAGTAGCTTTTTAGACTCTAAAGAAGCAGTAATTAATTATTTTAAAAGTAAGATTACTTTTGCTAATAATAATAACTTTAAAGCTTTATTTTAAATCTTTTTTAGAACTTATTTTTGCATATAAAAAGTAACTTTATTTAAAAAAATTATAATTGCTTTAGGTACCTTAATTATAGCACTGGCGTAATATAAACTTTTATTTACTAATAAAGACTTTACTTTTAAGCTATTATAAAAAAATAGTATAGTAGTACTTATTTGATTTATTATACTAAGATTAGTTATTATAGCTAACCTTTTAGCTAAACTTAAAACGATTTTTAAAGATATATAGCTAAGTATAATTAAAAAAAATAACTACTTAAGCAAGCAGGTAAAAAGTATATAGAAATTCTTATTAGCTGCAGTAATATTTGCTATAAGTATTACTATAGCTAATATAACAAGAATTTCTAGTATAACTAATTTTGCTACTTAAGCAACAATAAATAGTATAAATTTAATTACTACTTAAATAAACATTTACTTTATTAATAACTTTTAGCTTTTAGCTACTTTTTGTATTAATTAGGCAATTAAAATAACTTTTATAATAGAGTTAATTATTATAGATATACTTTTTAGCATAAATATTTAGAATAATTTACTAAATATAATAAATTATGCTAAAATAATTAATACCTTAGAAAAATAAAAAGCCTTTTTTTTTAGCCCCTGTTTTAAATACTATTAAGTTTACTAATATAATAAATATATTTAAATAGTATAATAAGTTTAAAAATTTAATTAACGCTATTAGCAGCAAAGTTTATAAAAACATTAAATATATATATAAATATAATATATCTTTTAAAGCTACTAATTATACTATAAATATGGCGCTAAAAAAACTATTACTTAATATTGCTAAATTTTCTTAGCTTTTAAATATCTTTAATAAGCTTAAGCTTTATATTATTAAAATTCCTTTTATACTAGGTATTAAAAAACCTATAAAAGTTAATAAAATTATAGTACTAAAAGAATAGTCAATTTATATAAATAGTAATATTATAGCTAAAAAGATTTTTAAACTACTTAATAAAATACCTAAAATTTAAAAAGACTAAAGTATTATTAATATACTTAAAGACAAATAAATAAAAATCCTGTTGGTTAATAATTAGTAGAAAATTAAACTAAATTTTAAGCTTTACTTTTTAAGCCTAAAAAACTAAAAAGCAGTAAATATAGTTTTTAACAAATTATATAAGCAAGAATAAATAAAGTAAGCTATTAAACCGATATTTTAAGCGCATTTTACTTTTATAATATAGCTGCAAAAAAAAGGCAAAATTAAGTCTAAGCCTATTGTAAACCTATATATGCTAAATAAGGTAGTAGTACTAAATAATTACTTTTTGCCCCTATAGTTAAAAGTTATTTTTTTAATTAAAAAAAAGCTTTATATAATAGTTATAAATATTACTACATTTTTTTACTAATTTAGAGTTTATTTAAACTATTATAACAAGTTTATAATTTTTAGCTTATATAAACTTAAAAAGTTAACAATTATACTAATAAGCTTTAAAAATTCTTTTATATATATTTAGCGCTTTATAAATAATTTGTTTTGTTTTTATAAGCACTATTGTTGCGTTTTTATTAACAATATTGTAATTTTTTTAGATATAAAAAAGGACTATTTAGCTTACCTTTATACCATTTTTAAAATATTTTGCAGAAAATATATATTGCTATTTCTAAAGAAGTTTTTTATTATATATTTTTCCGTTAAATTTTTTAGCTTTTAAGTAGATACTTTTAGTATATCTACTATAAAAAAAAGGCTAGCTGCTTTTTATAACTTAGAATTTTCTAACTCTTTTAAAGCTTTAAAGCAATATATAAGTATAATAAGATTTTTTTGCAGCTTTTTTTTCTATTATATATAATATATTAAACTGCTCTAAAGTTATAAAATTGTACTTTTAAACAAAAGTTATATTATAAAATAACTTATTTTTAATAACTTTAGCAAACGCTAAACTTACTGCTATTTAATATACTTTTTTTTAATTAATAATAAAAAAGCTTTTTTTAAAGTAATATAAGCTTTTATTACTAGTTATACCTTTTTTAATTATTATAATCTAACTAAAACCTTGTTTATATAAGTTAACAGCTTTTTTAAGCAAAGTTTTAAAATAATAATGTTTTATTTTAAAGATAAATATACTTAAAAACTTAGTGCTATTATATTTAATACTTAAATACTTTTTGTTATATTTTTAAGCTGTTTATTATTTCAAACTAAGCTTTAGTACAGCTTTTCTAAGTTAGAAATTGCTTACGTTATTTAAGCTACCAAGCGTTTACAAATAATAATAAAGGCATTTTATAGCTTTATTATCGTTTTAACTAATTATTCTGCTACTAAAGAAATTTTAAACTAAACTAACTTAAATACTAAATCTATAAATTAAGTTAACAAATAATTTATTAATATATTAATTTATTTATTTTAGTATAAATTTTAAATATATTATTTTTTAAGTTATTTTAATTTTGTTTTTAATACTTTTAGCTGCTTTAGTAATATTATAAACCTAAAAAATATAAATAAAAAAGTATAACGCATTAATAAAAAATCTATTTTAAACGAAATTTAAGTTATAATATCTAACTTTAATGTTAAAGTAATAATAGCTATTATAGATAAAGCCGTTTATAATAAAATTGTAGTAAACTATAATAAGAACTTAAAATATTAAAAAATTTTAAAAATGCTTTATAATAATAATAAAAACGTTATTAATTTTTTAAAGCTTAGCTATTCTTTTGCAATTATTAATTAATTATTTTATAATATAGACTGCAAAAGTAAATATAGACTTTATATTTTAAACGTATAAATAGATAAGTTTTTTAGTATAACTTATAACAATAAATACTACTTTAGCAAAAAATACATAATATAAAAATTAAAGCTTTATTTTATTGTTAAAAAACCCTAAAAAGTCTTTTAATATTTAAAGTACTATAATAGTTATAAAGTATATAACACTAGCTATAATAAGCTATATAAAGATTATACTTTAATTTAGCTAAAAAACTTTAAATTTATAAAAACAATTAGTATTAACTTTATTATTAGATTACTTAAGGTATTTTTTATAAGTACTTTATAGTAACTAGATAGTTATTTTTATTATAATACTTTTATATTTATTTTATATATTATTAATAAGTAAACTTTATTAATTCTTAATTATAAAACTTATATAGCTAAAAACTAAATATTAGTTATATTATAGCAACTTTTTCTATTAAACTAAAGTATACTAAGTAGTATTATTTTAAATTGCAATTATAAGTTTATATTAGCTTTTTAAAAAAAATTATAAAACTTGCTTAAAGTATAATTATTTATAACTATAGCTTATTACTCTTAAAGTAATAGCTTATTTAAGCATAAAAATTAAACTATAGAAATTATTATTTATTATTATACTTTTATATACTTTAAGCTTAATTAAGTTAATATATTACCTTTTTTGTAATAAAACCTAAATTTAGCATATTTTAACTTAATTAAATCTTTTACTTACAAATAATTGTTTAAATTTTAACTACTTAGTTCTAATAACGTTATTATTTAGCTAATTAAGTAGTATAAAAACTTTTGCTTTATGCGAAAGCATTTACATAAGAACGTAAAGCTAGCTATAGATTTTGCTATAGCTAAAGCCAAGCAGTATTATAATAAAAAGCATAAGTTAATAAAATTTAATATTAAAAATAAGGTTTACTTATATTTTTATACTAGTTACTACCTACTAAATAAACTATTAAAGAAATACTTTTAATAAAAGGTTGGCTTATAAAAGGTTAAACGCTATATTAGACAATTAGCCTACAAATTAAACCTATTTAATACTTTTAATATATATTTTATAATATTTATTATATACCTATTTTTTAGTATATAGAAAAAGGACTTATTTTACCGCTTTATACTACTACTTAGACCTATTAAAAATAATTAAGAGGACCTTAATAAAGCTAAAAATTCTTTTAAAATTAAGATTATTTTTAAGCATTAGCTTAACCGTTCTAAAACTAGGTTTAAATATTTAGTTAAATAGAAAAGGTATAGCTATAAGAACAATTAGTAGCAATTGGAGTAGCAATTATATAACTTAACTAAATTAGTAGAAAAGTACTAGTAAAAATAGAAAAGTAGGCAGAAATTGCTAACAAAGGCTAAAACGCCTAATAAATCTACAATTGGTCAAAAGTAAGGCAAACTATATAAAGTGCTTATAAATTAGTTTTTCTATAACTTTATTAATAACTTATTAAAGTTAACAACTTTTTATATATGCTGTAGCACTTAATATATACTAATAAGGAGTACCTTTATTAGTACTATTAATTCTTATTAGTAGATTAAATAAGGTATAAACTTTAGGTTTCTACTTTAGAAGTAGGCTTTATAGGCTATTTCTATTTAATCTACATTTTTTTTTACAGACTTAATTACTACTAAATATTAGTATTATAATTATACCTCTAGGTATATTATACTAATAATATAATAATCTTTTTTTTTATAATTTCTAATAACTTTAATTTCTAAAAAATAAAAAATATTTTCTTGCTTTTTAAGCTTATAAGCACTTTTAATTTTTTAAACAATTTCTTTTACTTTTTATTTATAATTTTAATAATATATTACTAAGAAGTTATCTATATAAAATATTAAAAATATTAAACAATCTTTAAAATAAAACAAATAAAGCTTTTCTTTTAAAAGAATTATTTTTAAAATTTTTAATATATTTATAAATTCTTAATACTATAATAACAGAAAGTTTTAAAGCTTATATAAAGCTTAATTAAAAAATATAGCTTTATTTACCTACGAAAAACTATTTAGTAAAAAATATATAACAAATTTTTTTTTTAATTTTAAAGCATTTAAAAATGCTGCTACTATATTAAACTATTTTATTTCTAAATTAAAGTAAGCAGCAATTGCTATTATAAACTTAAAAGATTTAGCTGCAAGTATAGCTGCATAAGTAAATTAAAGCGTTAACTTAGCTTAAAAATCTTTTTTAACTACTAGCTTTATTTTATAAACGTTTAAATAGCCAGCTTTATCGAATTTATAAGTAAAAACTTATTTTAACAAAAAAGAAGCCAACTTTGCTTCTTTAATCGGAATTACCTTTATAACGTTATGCTTTTTTATATTGTTAACTTTTTTAAAAGCATTTTCTTTAAAAAGATCTCTAAATAAATAGTTTGCTAAATCTTTTTAATACTTTAAAGAATTCTTAAGTAGTTTATTTCTATATATTTAAAATATTAGCTTTACTTTAACTTTATTAGCTTTTTAATAATATACTACTGCTAAAAATACTAAATAAAATATTTAATACTTTTTATTTCTTTAATATATTGCCTTTAGCTAATCTAGCAAATATATTTTTAAAAAACTATTTTAATTATAATTTATTAATAAGTTAATTTTATTTTCTAAATAAATTATTATAATAAAAACTAAATTGCTTATACTACCTTTAGCTCTTAAATTATTTTTTTTTTTAATTTTTTAGCTTAAAAGGCTTACTAAAAAATATTATTTATTTTTATAGATTTTTTAGCTTAAATAACTAATTAAAAGGTAGACTTTCTTAATATATTTTCTTTTAGCTAATTAATCGTTTAAATCTTTTAAAAAACTTATATTTTAATCTTGCTATATATTATTGCTTTATTTATTTTTAGTATTATATACTACTTAAACAAGTTATTAATTACTTTTTTATTATTTGTTAGAATTATTTTTAGGCTTATTTTCTGGCTTAATAAGTTTTAAAGTTTTTTAAAAAATTATAAGTTTATGCTTTTAAATATTATAATTGTTATTTTAGTTTTTTGCTAAATTGTTTAACATACTTATTTTTAACTCTTACTTTTTTACTAGGTTTTTAAAAGGCTTATTAGTTAAATATAGTCTACCTTTAAAATCTTTAAATTAATTAGTAATATTTTTATAATTATATATTTTAAGCTTTAAAAAATTAATATTTTTAAATAAAGCTTTTAGTACCTCTTTTACTATTTTAATCTTATTAACTAATAAAACGTCGATTTTAATAGCTAATTTTTCTTGCTTTAATAAATAGTAAAAGTTTTTATTAAATCTTATATTTCTTATTATAATTACTTTTTTTAGCTAAAAAATCTATATTTAGTATAAATTAGTAGCTTTAAAGCTTACTAAATACTTAATATATACTTAGTACTTTATTTTATAAGCTTGCTTTTCTTTTTTAGCTTGCTTATCTTTTTTTAAAAGGTAGGCTTTATATTTAAAAGTATATATTTTGTTTTAATTTAAGTATAAATTGCTTATTAGCCTTTTTATATGCTCTAAAATATACTAACAGTAATATTATATTAATTAGCGGTAAAATATATAAAAAAGCATAAAAAAATTATAAGCTTTTAAAAAGCTAATATTGTAAAACTATATAGCAGCTTTTACTACTTTTAGCTAAAAATTGTTAAAAAGCTCTACTTTTTTTAGCAACTTAATATTCTGCTTAATAAGCTTTTTTTTAGCCTTTTTTAATGCTTTTATAGGTTTCTTAGTATATAAAAGTAGTAATTCCAAATTAAAGCTTTAACTTTTAATTTAAAGCTAGTACTTAGTTTTAAACTTTTCCTTAATTATTAACCTGTTTTTATTGCTATATATTTTATATATATATAACTTATATTATTGTTATATTTACTGCTTAAATTACCTTATATAGTTAAATATCTTTCTTTTTATTTTTAATATAAGTAAATAAGCCTAGATTATTTCTATATACTTATTTTTAATTGCTAAAGTTTATAAAAAGTTATTATAAGCTTTTTTATAATTAAAAAAATTTTAAAAAATCCTTTAAAACAGTTTTAAAATGCTTTATTTAAAAGTTTTTTTAAATACTACTTTTATTATATATGCTTTTATATATATTTTATATTTTATATATAAGATTTTTTTAATTCTTATACTTTTAGCTATATATATAAAAGCTTTTAAAGCTTTTTATTTTAAATATTTAGTATATTAGTACTATATATTACTTATATTTAGCTGCAGTTTTAAAAAATTTATAAATAGTTTAAACGGTATATTCTTTTTTTAAAGTAATAAAGCAGCAACTAGGCCTATTATACTATATAAAATTTCTACTAGTATTTCTAACTTATAAATTACCAAATTTCTGCTTAAATAGTTATAAAAGGGCTTATATTTAAGAAAAACTAAGTTATAATATTTAGAAAGCTTTACTACTTTTATATTCTAATTTATGCTTTTTTTAAAATAAAAAAAATAGTTTATACCGTAGTACTAAATACCTTTTTCTATAAGCCTAGCCTTTAAAATAATATTAATATAAAAACCTTTAATTAGTATAACATTTATTAAAACTATATCTATAGTAGAGTTTTTTTTTGCGCTTGCAAAAACATTTTTAATAATTTGCTTACTTTTTCTTAAAATTAAAAACTAAATAGTACTAGCGTAAACTACTTTATTATTTTTAATAACAATAAAAAAGCTAGGTTTTAAAAGATTTTTATTATTAATAACGTATAAAATACCGTAGTTATTAATTATTATACTATTAGTTAACATATATTTAATAAATTTAAAAGTAATAAATATTTTTAAAAACCTTTTGCTTTTATTAAGTCTAATAAAATTAATTATAATAAAAGTTATATTATTATTTAGCTACTTTTACTAATTATTACTTTTAGTAAACTTTTTTTTTTTAGTAAAAGGTTTAACGTTTTATTTGTTTTTTTTAATTAAAGCTTAGAAATTTTATTAATATATATATTTATAATAAGTTTTAATTTTAGCTATATTATTTAAATCTAAAAAAGCTTTAGTAAGCTAAAACTAAGTACTTTTAGTTATAGTATATTAAAAAAGTTTGCACTTATTAAAATACTACTAATAAGTTTAATCGATCTTAAGCTTATAAAAGTACTTATATTTTGCTAAAGTATTACTTTTAAAACTTTAGCTAGATTTATTTAGCGCGTTAAAACTTTTTTAACTAAAATTTCGGTTTTAATTGCTAATGCTAGCAAAAATCTTTAGATTGTCTTTTTTGCTGCTAAAGTTGTTTTTATAAATTATTACGCTAAAAATAATATTATATTACTTAATTGTTAAAAGAAGTTATTTTAAGTATTTGTTTTTAATTATTAGCGCTAGCTTACTTTTAGCTTAATTTAACGCTATTTTAGCTTATACTACCTTAAAAAATTTTTTTATAGCAAGCAGTTTTTAAATATTTAAAAAAATCTGCAACTTAAGCTTTTAAGAATTTTTAATGCCATTTTATATACTATATTGTAAGTTTAACTCCTTTTTTTTATGCTTTTGTAAATATAGCAAAATACTCTTTTTAAATTGTAATTATAGTAACAAACTTTAATAAAGCAAAATAAAGTTTTAAAGCTTTTATAAATACTTAAATACTAATAGTTTCTTTTTAAATAAGCTTAATTAAAATAATTCTAATTAATTTAGCATTAATTATAGCAATAATTTAGTTATAAATTACGGAATAGTAGTTAAATATTGCTTACTAGTTAGTAGCAATAGCTAGATATTCTATAAGCTACTTATTATAAATTGCTTTAATTATTGCTGCTTTTAAAGCTATAAAGTTTAAAACTAATATTACTTTTTAGTTAAAATCTCCTTTTAAGCATATTTAAGCTTTATATTGTTATAAATATTTTATATACTATTAGTTAAAAAAAGATTTTTTAATTTTTTTTTTTAAAAGTTAAGCTAAAATTTAACTAAAAATATAATTAGTACTTTTACTATTAAAGTTAATCTAAAGCTATATGCTTTAAAGCTTAATATAAAATTAAAAGCAATTATACTAGTTATTTTAATTATACTTAATCTTATAATTAGTATTAACAAAAATTGCTTTTATAATAGAAAATATAGTAGCTAATAGAAAAAAGCTTTAAAAGTAAAAGTTTTTAGCTAAAATAAAATAATAAAAATAAAATTACAAATTCTTTATATTAATAATTACTAAAAGCTTTAATAAAAATACCTAGTTTAATAGCAAACTAAGCTTATAACTTTAATAAAAAAATAGGTTAAATAGCTAATAATAGAAGTTATAAGCTTTAGTAATTAAAAAGTTTTAGATAATTTATTAAATAAAATCTATCTATTTAAGTATGCATGTACTAACTGGTCTATATACCTATAGAGCAGCCGGACTAACCTATAGCTGCTCTCCCGGCCCTGCAGGACCTGTTATATAACCTTCCGTTATGTGACCACTGCCGGGAGCCTCCATGGCTCCAGCCCCACTTCTCTTCAACACATTGAATGGCAGGCTCGACGCTGTCCACCTCCTCTTGGAAAATGGCGCTAAGCTTGGAGGGTCGATGCGAATACATTATGCTGAGGCTGTAGGTACGGCAATGCATTCTGGCCATTATGCTATTGCAGACCATCTTAAAAATGCGGGTTATGGAGAGAAGAGGACTAACGCATATACTACCGTTTTCGTGGTCGTAGGCGTCGTGGGCCTAAAGAGTACCAACAATTCTATCGGTGGCACCAAGAGCGGTTCGGTCATATAAAAGATGATGATTCGTACGACCTCGGGTCTTTTGATGATGAGTGGGCAGATTCATCAGATGAAGATTTCGATTGTGTGAGCTCATCTGATGAAGATTCGACGCTCAATGACGTCGGCGAGAAGCGCGATGCGGCCCAGCCGTCGGCTCCCGGAGACGCGCTAGAACACGGCAGTGGAGAGCCGACAGTGGGCATTGGTTGTAATATTGCGAACATGAGCGTGGTAGACAATTGTGCAACAGGCGAGATAGTTCCATGGGCACAGGGGATGGGGATTAGAGTACAAGCTCTGCACTTTGACATACTAGACATGGACGTCACTGCCGAGCAAAACACGCTCCCCGACTTGGTGGACGTGGATTGGGAAGTGCCTGATTCAGGTATACCAGTCATAGACGCTGCGGATCAGCAAAGTCTCCCCCTCATTTCCGGGGAAACAGACTGGGTAGGGCCGTTCACCGGCGCCGACGAGCTTAACGACGCGAACGACATCTCATGGAATTTTCCTATTGAGTACCTCTGAGATTACTGCTTTTAAATTCAGCGTCTTCAGATCCAGCGCAGAATTAGGTTTATTATGTGGGATAGAATAACAGGCGATCTATAGTTATTCTATAATTATGCCATAATGATCGAGGCGTTTAAGCTAGACAAAGCCTTACCGTATGATTACGTTAGGTAGGGATAATTGTTGAATTGTTCTATACGAAGTAGGCGATTTCTTGCCTCATACAATGGAAGAGCCACTTAGTGAGCCATAAGCGGCTACAGATTCTCTGCCCCGCCCCTGACAGCGGCAATTAGCTAATCATGTATACCAGGGTACATATGTAGGTACTGAGGTTGCGCAACGTGATTTCTGTAGTATTTCTAGATAACGATAAGCACTTCTTTTTCCCATCTTTTGGCGAGCCACCTTTTGGCCGCTGCCATCGTGACATCCGAATATCTTCCCTCGCGCGCGCGTCGCATCACTTACCATTCAAGTGTCTCAAGATGCCTAAGTCATCAGCCAGCAGCGCCAAAAGGCCTCGTCACGCACCATACGACAAGACGGCCTCCTCAAAGGCTTCCTCGACTCCTTCCTCCATCTTCAAGTTCAACACACACATCGGACAGCATATCCTCAAGAACCCAGGTATCGCCGACACCATCGTAGGCAAAGCGGTGCTCAAGCCTACCGATACCGTGTTAGAGATCGGCCCAGGTACCGGCGTCCTTACCACGCGTATTCTCGACCAAGCGAAGAACGTTATCGCCGTCGAGCTGGATCCGAAAATGGCCGCCGAATTGACGAAGCGAGTACAAGGGACGCCCAAGAAAGACAAGCTACACATTATCACGGGCGATTTCGCAAAGCTAGACCTTGCCGAAGTGCTCCCTTCGTTCGATGTTTGCATCAGCAACACGCCCTACCAAATATCCTCCATTATCGTTTCCAAATTACTCGCCTTACCCCGCCCTCCGCGCATCTGTATCCTTATGGTACAGCGAGAGTTCGGACTGAGGCTATCGGCGCGCGCAGGCGATTCCCTCTACTCGCGCTTATCAGTCAATACCCAATTCTTCTCCAAGGTCTCCCAAGTAGCCAAGGTCGGCCGGAATAACTTCACGCCACCCCCCGACGTCGAGTCCCTGGTAGTGAGACTAGAGCCGCGATCAGACCGGCCCCAGATCGTGTGGGAAGAGTGGGATGGCATGCTCCGCATTTGCTTTTCGCGCAAGAACAAGACCTTACGATCGAGCTTTGGCGATTTCCTAGACCTGTGTCAGCGGAACTGGCTGACTTTCACCTCATTATATCCCGAAAAAGTTGGCGACGAGGATCGACAATTCCTCCAGTCCGCCGTGGATGCCGACGATTCAAAATCGGATATCCACCAAACCGTCTGTGGCATACCCGTTAGCAAGACAACCCTCCGGCTCCTTATGCGGTCCAAGGTTGACCAAGTTTTGGAGAGTACCAATCTCGGTGAAATGCGCGCCGCTCGGTGTGAAGAGAACGATTTCCTACGACTCCTACTGGCTTTTCATCAGTGTGGTATATATTTTGCCTAACATTTCTAAAAGACTTATATTTTTAGTAATCGTCAGCGGCATTCTTGTGCGTGGCGTGAGATTTGATCGTTGTGCATATGCAACTTCTTACGATACCATGCTCAAAGGTAGCCCGAACTCCGTAACGGTCTATTATATAAGACCGCACTAGCACTGCATACTTATTTTTCCGCTGTTATCGCCCGAAGACAGCACGTACTATACGCCCGAGAGTATGCGAATATGGTATGGGATTCAAATGCCGTACTAATATCAAACCAACTCGACCGTGTGCCGGAAGTTGTTTCTATACCACGATCTGCCAATGGAACCTTTGTTGCACTTAGACTTCAGTAAAAAGATTTCAGGGAATGGCTGTGGGGTGAGAAAATATTCGAACTGTTACTGTTCAAAGATTCAGGAGCTTACTACCTCTTTCTACTCACGGCCGTAGCATTCGGAATATGTATGCAGAGCATTCTCATCGATACACTCCATGCTATGTTGATGAGGTTAGCTGTATCCCTCTTCTCGCTCGTCGCAGTGGATCTTATATCAGGAGCCTCGGTTAGTATCGGTACCTCCGCGCGTCTCGGATTTATCTAAATACATGCACCCCTTTCGATGAGGCTTCCCTCATGAAGTCATCATCCCTATTTAGGTGTTACTCATACTGACTCTTACCCGGTAATCGTGCCGTAGCTCGCACTTAGCTGCGCAATAATTAATTGGGAGTTCCTCGCCCAACGCAACCTTGTGTGGGAATTAATCTATATCTACGGAGCCCAAATGCTTGTTCATGGAACAAACCAATAAAGGACCTGGGTTAGGTGACCAGTGAAATGAGGTAAGGAAAGGAACCATCGTAGACGAGACTCTACCTCGCTTCGCCTCCCCCCAACTTATTACGGGGGTAAAGGCATCTATGCTGTACTCAAAGATCGATCATAGATAATGCGACAAGTTCAGTCTGTATCTCAAGAAGCAAGTCCCAATCCGACTTCGGTCATATTAAAAAGAGAGGCCGTTAGTCATCCGCCACTAGTTGTAGCTTGCTCTCCAGCCTTCAACTGCTTGAGTACGTGTATAAAGCGACAGGTATTTCTCCATACTACTATACAAATCCAGGACCCAGGTTCAGACGCTCCCCAAGTACCAAGTTAGCTCACGCCACGCGTCATCCGCACGCCGTATGAAGTGATGCCGAGAATAAATTGATTGCAGTAGCTCATCATATCGCCAACCGTCCACCCAACGCCCACGACTCCTCGATTGGGCGATTCTACGAACAGTACTACGAGGTCAAAACTTGGTAGTCACATGCATGGACGACCTAGTCCGAAAGAGACCCACGATGCGGTTCTAGAGCTTCGCCCCGGTCAATGGGATGGGCCCGCGGGAACCATGCCTTGGCACACATGACGGCGACAAGGAATTATATTGCCTGGGCTCTGATCTGGGTTAGGCACATGTGTAGACGCGGACCCAGTTACTGGGTTAGCCGCATTCTCTCAATTAGCCGGAAGGGATATCACTGGAGCCCATGCTCGTTCCCACGAGCGGAAGCCGGACGTCCGCACCCACCCTCTTCTCCCCCTTGCGGGACGGGCGCTCGTTTCGCTCTTCCTTCCGGCACTTCCTCTTTGGGAATGCGTCGTGGGATCCTAGTTCCCCCTTTGTCTCTCGCTCTCGCGCCCCTTCTGGATATGTCAGCGGGCAGCGAGCTGTGCGATTTGCTCGTCCGCATATCCCGCTATCCCTCACATGATGCGGTATGGCGCCTCCCAGCCTCGCCCACTTCGATGCCCAGGCAAGGCAGGACTGCTGGAGTCGCGGGCCGTGTAACTCCAAACCGGGGGCGGGCCTTGGCCACGCGTGCCAGTGGTGGAAGAGCAGCGGGGGGGTTAGGACGACGTCAGTCGGGCCGGAGGAGCTGGGACGCCGCGAAGAGGAAGGCGACATCGTGTTGGGCATTGGAATAGTAGAAAAGCTTCAGACGCCGCCCGTCTTCCTGCTCGATCTTGTCTTGGAAACCGTGCGCTAATTCTAATTACTTGCCTCGAGACCTGTACTTGGACCTCTCTCAAACCAAACGGAACAAATCAGTCAATCATCATGAAGAGCTTCGCTGGTGTCGCTGCCCTCGTGGCGCTCGCTGCCAACACTGTCTCGGGACACTACATCTTCCAGCAGTTCACTGCTTCGTCGACCAAGTATGGTGTATACCAGTACAGTATGCGCGCCTCCCAAGACATGACGTCTTAGCTGTGATTTCCGCGCAAGGCGAAGTCAGTTCGAGTAGTTATCAACAGAGACTAACATCCGGGCGACGAATAGTCCGAAAGAACACCAACCAGAACTCCCCCGTGACAGGTAAATACGGCATCCTATCTTTACCCTAGTAACTCACAACAGTCATTGACACCATTCCAGAGCTGACTTCCAACGACCTCCGCTGCAACGTTGGTGGTGCATCCGGCTCCAGCACCGAGACGATCGCCTTGACCGCCGGCCAGTCCTTCAGCTTCACGCTTGACCAGGCCGTCTACCACCAGGGTCCTATCTCCATGTATGTTCGTCCTGATCGATCGATGGATCGATCCCATCCGAGAGATTGATTTCCCCGCTGACTTCTCTCAGCTACCTCTCTAAGGCCCCTAGCACTGCCGCATCCTACGACGGAAGCGGACAGTGGTTCAAGATTAAGGACTTCGGTAAATACCTACCTACCCCCGAATCCAGTTCCCGGGACCGCAACAAGGAATCCCGATCCCGCGCCTAGCAAGAAAACGTCGGTGTACTGACGAAGATGAAATGATCACAGGCCCGACTTTCAGCGGCTCGAGCTCCACCTGGCCTATGCAACGTGAGTAGTACACCATACCTTAATGAAGAAGAACAGCAAAATTTGCTGACTCGCGCCATTTCAGAGACCTACTCGTGGACACTCCCCACGTGCATCGCCAACGGCGAGTATCTTCTGCGCATCCAGTCGCTCGCCATCCACAACCCGTGGCCCGCGGGAATCCCCCAGTTCTATATCTCCTGCGGTGAGTATTGCCGACCCCCGTCTCGTCTCATAACGAATCCCGCACCCGTCATCGGGCCCACGCGGAAAAAAAGCAAAGCGCTGACGAGAATCGCCGACGGCAGCCCAGGTCAAGGTCACCGGCGGCTCCGGCACCGCGAACCCGACCACCGCCCTGATCCCCGGCGCCTTCAAGCAGACCGATCCCGGCTACACCGCCAACGTAAGTCTTCTCGAAGAAATAAGCGCGATGAAGGATGTTCGACCGAAAAAAGGGAACTGACATTGTTTGTTTGAAAAATATAGATCTACGCCAACTTCAAGAACTACACCGTTCCCGGCCCTGCTCCCGTGTGTCCCCCCCCCCCCCCCCCCCGGAATTGAAAGCGATGTTGTGTCTATGGGAATGTTGGTGACGTAGGGGGAAAGACGCTGATAAATTTCACCTAGTTGGTCTGTTAAATCACCGACAAGCCGGAATATCCGGCCCGGAACACGATTTCGGAGCTAAAGGTTCCTTGGCACCCACCCGTTTCCCACCGCCGTTCCATTTTGGGAAACTTGATTTCCCTCGCGACAGATAAGTACAATGCATTGACGACGGGCAATTGGATCATGGTGCGCGAGGACGAGAGGACAGGAGGACAGACCAACCCCAGAATAACCTACCGAATTACCCTAAGATACCTATTTGGATAGACCCGTTCGTCGTGGGGAAGAGACGAGATGACAAGCTCTATCTATCTGCGCAGGCAGCCCGCCTAGTTTATTCAATTTGTATATATTGTGAGAATACACTTCGTGCCATGCCTACCTACCTAATTATCTGTGAAATATTATCGCCACTCATGGTGTATCAACATTGAAATGATTTCTGTAGTTTTAGGGGAGTATCCTCTGTTTCATCAATGATTCAATCTGGTTTATAGTGTTTCAGTCCTCTATTATCCAGCCAGCCTTCGACGCGGGTCTCGAGACGTTTCTGCTAGCTGAGCATACTGAAGTAGGGGCATGACTTGATTTTCGCATTGTTTTTCTATACTCTTCAAAGTGATCTATTTGACTATTCTCTCAAATCTCTGTGATGTGCCTATGTAAGCCTCCAGAGTGCGGTAGTGCGAATAGCACGCTCCGTTTTAATACTGAAATCTTAAACTCCTGCGGTGTGTCCTCCTCCCGGCCGCCTCAGAAACCAGGAACCAGGAACCATCTTCCGTAAGCCACTACGCGCCCGGCCCCGTCCAGATTCCATATCAACTGCGCTTGCTTCCGCGGTGCTCCCATCCGTTCCAGATTCTGGATCAGCCGCGCTTGCTTGTGCGGCTCTCTTGTCGCGCATGTTGCCGGCGTCGTCCCCGCGTCGCCCTTCCAGTAGCCCTGCGCGATTCCCCTGCTGCTCCGCAAAATTCCCGAACCGGCGGAGAAGCCACAAGAAAACTGCGACAAGGAGAATCGTGACGGCCAACGAGACAATCTCGGCCACGGCTTTCAAGATATCAGCTATGTTTACGATTTCTCAATGGTTAAAAATAATTACTCACCGAACCATGTTCCGACGTATCTTGTAGTGTACGCGCGCATAGGCGCTGGTCCCTCGAAAACATCGGCTAGTCCCGACTTGCTCTCTTTCCCGTCGAATACAAACTGGTTCTTCAAAAGAGAATCTATAGGTAAAGCAAATAAAGCAGTGACGAAGGCAAGAGGCGCAAAAATGACGGTTATAACAGTAAACCCAATAACAGCCGTGCCCAGTGTTACGCTCGTACGGGCGTCCCTGATACTGGCGTAGGTTCGCCTTAGATTGAGTTGATCTTGCATCCTTCTTTCGACCATTTCCGCGTCTTTATCGATTTTCCTTGCTCGTTCTTGATATTGCTCAATCGTGCGTCTGGACAGTTTTACTTTTTCCCAGAGCCTCATAGCTTCCTTCTCTTGGTCTTCGTTAAGTTTTCCTACCCGTTCCCGGGACTTGTCGGCTGTATTTTTGGGCCGTTTGCCTGCTCCCCAGCGCCGTGTAGCCGCCCTATCTAGTTTTTTCTTCTTGGGCTGTGGTTGCCGATTGAGAAATTCATATGAGTCTGGGTTGTTGTGTTCGAAGTCTTCGATAAAACTCTGCAAGATTTTGAGCTGTTGGTCTAGAATCTTCTGGATCATAACCAGTTCTTCTCTAATATCGGCGATTCTAAACATCAAACGCCGCTCTTGTTCCATGTCGTCTGGTGATAGCGCTTTTTGTTTCATGTACTGGTTAACGTCTGTCAGGACCTGCGCTGTGCTGGCCTCAAAAATATCAAGCGGCGACGGAAAGTACCCGTCAGCTTGTCGGTTGCCGAACGCCGATATTTGTTTTCCCATAAAAAGCCCCACCTGAATGCTGGGGAAGGTCATATTGGTTTGCAAATCCGAATCGACTAAACTTTGTATCTTATTTGCGGATATTGAAGCGGCGAATTTATCGAAACGCTCGGGGATCTCATCCGCGGAAAAAGCGGTTAATATATAACGATCGCATCTCCAAATCCACAGCTGGGGGACCATTAGTATTGCTGACTTATGTTGTTCAAAAACCACCTGTGATGTATTCAGACGCTCAAGCACGTCAGTCGAAAGGCTAGGGAAATATGACTCGTCTAATGTAAGGGGAGGTTCTATCATAGTCCTAGTCAAGGGGCTAATTATCCCCTTCCTTAACTTGCTGATTTGGGTTTTCGCTTCTTCTTGGCTCTCTTTTGCCCAAAGTACGAGACACGGAAACTAAAGATCTTAGCATTGTGGAATCCGAAGGCGTGGTGACATACTATAACCAAGGCCCATAGCTTGCCTCTGTTGGATTCTGGGGGTAATCCAAAATTGGATTCGTATAAAGGCTCGGTATAAGGAAGTTCGTGATTAGCCGGCGCTTTAATAGGCTGGCGGAATAAGGACGGAAGCCAATCTGTGGCGTAGGTCGAATGCCCGATCTCTTGCCCGTATAGTCTGATAGCAAACTGTAGGTGTAGTATATTAGACCCAATACCAGACGAATGTTACTCCGAAACGTACGAAAAACAAGGGTCCCTACTGCTCGTTAGACTATGTTGCTACTGGGGATGTCCCGGTCATACATTTGCCCAGGGAAGATGCGCCCAGATCGTGTGGTCACCATTTCTGGTTATCACGAGTCTGTCCCACTCTCCTAGTGGTTCACGGCTCAAATTTGGGTACCGTTGAATAAGTGTGCGCCTATCCCCAACCGACACACAGCGGACCTCGAAAATCGCGATTTTGGTGTCTGATAACATCTTGAAGAGGTCCTTAAATGCGAGAAGCGCTTGGATATACCAGGTATACAGGATTCCATACCGATGGTGGGCTCCGTTTAGTTCGAGAAGAAATTCTATAGCATCTAAACGAGGTACGTCGAGCGCAATTTCGAATGCCGTTGGTTGCCACTCCCCGGCTCGGCGGCTCAGAAGATCGGAATCGAGCGTCATTGCTGACTTAATGTATTCGAACATCTGCCAGTCAGGGTAGTCCCACAGAGCATAAAAGACGGCGGATCTACCATGGGCATCGAGGGAGTCAAGATCGGCTTTTCCTTGGTCAACCAGATATTTGAGAACAGTTAACGCGTTCCTGGACATAGCAAACCGTGCTAGTCGGTTGATTTCCATCTTTAGGTGGAGCGAATGGCATCGCTGAATCAAGGATATAAGGTCATCAACAGAAGATTTTTCTGTCAATCCGTTCAAACCTACTACTATTATGCGTATGTCAGGATACTCGAAGTTTATTTTATTTATATTTTTTTAATTAGGCGTAACTTACTGATAGCTTCTCTCTCCTTTGTAATCTGTTCGGGGTTCTTCTCGCTTTGTCTGGGCGCTGCTGCTATATTTAACGTATCTATCGAGTAGGTCTTGTTTTGCGACGGCGGTATATCCTGTATTTTCACATCTGTATACCTAGTCGTCTCTCTGAGCGTTTCGTGCCAGTCCTTGCCACTCCAGCATGGAAACTCATCTCCCGTCGCTTCCGGCATTTTTCTTCATCTATTGGTTGGGATACTGACTTTCGGGACTCGATTGGATTGAGCTCTTCGTGTAGGCACGAGGGGCGTAAAGAAGAAATCCGGTGCAGTACTTCGTAGATATGAGTTTTGACGCAGGTCGAGACGATAGAGCCTCATTGTTGCCTATCTACCAGCTACCCCGACCGAAAACCCCCTGGAGCTCAAGCATGCTAGCTGCAGAACGCCCCAGTAAAGGCGTCTTTGCCCGAAGATCATTCTCTCGCTTAGAATCCGACGGACACAGTAGGCATACCCTTTCAGCTCGGCCAGCACACCACTGCTTGTTTCTCTTCACGGCAGCGCGCCTAAGTCCCCTGCTACGTAGTACGTCCACACCTTTAAATATAAGCATTTGAGAGAGACTGCGAAGCTACCACTTCCATCATCAATAATTAACTTCGATGGCCGCCTGTATGTCGCAACCAATACAACGCAATAATTACATAGAGGTGCCCATGACAACTTTACTCTGCGAATCAACAGTCAACACGTAGACCCGCTCAACGGAAATCCTCCATGTCCACACACACACACACCGATACCGCTCAGCCGCACCGGAACGGGCCGCGCGATACACGTACTTGTGGAAACAACGCCCACTCTCCTTGTCTTTGTCTTTGGGGTACATGTAGCCTTCTCCCTACGGGGAAGGAGATCGCCATCACAAGGAGCAAGTAGACATCAGCGAGGTTGCATTCCCGGATGCACGAGTTGGCGGCATGTATACCCCTGTCTGAAGTCGTAGCTACTAGGATTAGGAACTAGTAAGTGTTAAAAATAGGAGCGATAACGGGGCAAGCCATACATCTAGAGACCAAGGCCAGTTCGGATAGATACTCTTAAGAAGCGGAAACAACCGGTCAAGTAGGCGATTAGCAAGCCACCTGGTAGCTCGGCCAGAAGACTAGGACCTAGCCACAACTAGGGGCATGCCTTTTGATTCTCGCGTTGTTTTTCTATATATTTAGCTATCCCCTTCGCTTTTGTATTATTGGCCCTTTTTTAGTCATGGTGGCCACTCCTCGCGAATAGATTCCTTTTCCACTTGCGAATACCTTCCAAGTGATCTATTTGACTATTCTCTCAAATCTCTGTGAAGTGCCTAGGTGTAGGTCTCCTGAGTACGGAAGTGCGTATGGCACGCTCCGTTTTACCGGCCAGGCCAGATGGGTTACAACGAACCGCCAAGGGGAAAAAAGACAATACAAAGTTCAAGATACAATATTAACTAAGTAACCAACGATATACCATGGTCCATAGTGCGCCACGCAACAGACAAGGACAAACACCGTCTATCTAGGTTAAGAGCATGGTATATATGGAAAAAAGCTACCCGATCGTCTAAAGGAGTGCTCGTCTATGCAGAGTTTATACTGCTCCTTCGCGGGTGCTTGCCCGTGCTTATGTCGGAGCGGCGCGACCCCCCCGCCTGTATGTAATCAATCTGATAAGTGACACCGTCGTAATCTTCGTCAGAGAGGCCAAGAATGGCCAACGTAACCCACCACACCAAATTAACTCCCGTCGTCCACGAACGAACACTCCTCCCTCAGCTGCCTACTATTAGAAAGCTATAGTATATATCAATAAAACCGAGCGTGGAAAAGACACCCTGGTTGCCTGGAACGCCTGTGCTGATATGCCTAGTGCAGTCTAAGCGGGATAACAAAACAATAGGCGACCAATCGACAGAACATGAAACGGCCAATGACTACACCACAAAGTCGCCAGGCTGGTACTTGAGAGGTGGGTTTGGCCAGGACATAAACAGGCTGGAAAGTCAGCCGAAGCAAATATACCCCATCCGTCCCTAACATCGTCGATACTATGCGACCGCGGACTTGGCGGCGCTGACCCCGAGCAACGCACTGGTATCAATGTTGGCTTCCATCTCTGCGAGCTCGCTCTGCTTTACTACGAGCTCCGGATCAATCTCGTCGCCTCCTACGAAGGTCCAGCTCTCTTCCTCGGATTCATCATCACCTGCTGTTTCGTCAGGGCTATTGGCCGTCGCGGCATTCTTGCCCGCCTTCGCGGCCACGAGACTCTTTGCGTATTCGAGGTCTCGATATATAGACTGTATCGCCGTGTTGACTCCGTTCTCCTAATCTCGAGTTAGACAGTGCCCACGAAGACTTCAGCGTATAGTACGAACCTTGCGAATCGTCTCGCCTAATACCCTTGCCTTAACGATCATCCTATCACTATTCGTAGCTTCCCAGAGTGCCCTCGCAAAGCTGTTGGCCCCCCATTTTTTGAGACATATACCGACGCCAAGATCTTCGACCCGACCTCCGAAGAAGAACTGGTCACCGAAGAAAGGTCGGATAATTGTGGGAATACCGGCTCGCAGGCTGGCACCGGTGGTCCCGGACCCTCCATGATGAGCGGCGGCGTCGATTTGGCGAAAGAGCCAGTCATGCGGTGCGCTCTTGATTTGAAATATTTCTGGTGGCAAGACATGTTCCGGTACGGAAGCCTGTCGTTTATCTAGACGGTCCGACCAGCCTTTGGATAGGATACATCGCACATCAGCCTTCAGCACAGCATCAATAACATCTTGCGTCATCTTGGCCGGGTCGGGTACTATTATTGATCCGAATCCAACGTAGACGAGTTTCTTGCCGTCTCTCCGAGCTTTGTCGATGAATTCTCTTAGATCGTCCGGTGGGGTCCAGTCCAGTCCTTCATCTAAGAACCAGTAGCCCGTCACACGAATCCAGTCACTATAATCTAGTGGAGGTGCCACCACAGCAGGCGAGAAGTTATAGAGAAATGGCACTTTGTTGGGCTGCATCTTCTCCAAATTCGTGTTAGGTAGGCCGAGTGTCTTGTTTCGCCAGCGGTTGATTTGGCCCGCGGTGGCTTTCCAAAATACATTGTCAAACATGACGTAAGTTACGTAATTGTACGCACCCCCCATCTTGTGTTCTGGCACGACAAAAGCATGAGGGTAGGCGCGCGTGCGTGTCCATGGCATGGTGAAGGCTCGGAAATACGGAATGTTGAGCGCCTCTGCGACATGAATACCTGCCATGGCACTAGGGCTTTCGATCAGAAGATCGGAACCCTCGCATGCAGTGTACGCAGACGCCAGTAATCCGTCAAGCCAGCCGCGGAAGTTGGAGCTCGCCTCGCGCAGGAAGGACCACGTGAATGTACCGTTCTCGATGCAGATACGCAAGAGTTCGCCGGGATCACCCGCCACTGGCGCAAACTCGATGCCGTGCCCTTCGATCCATCCTTGAAATTCGGTATGGGTAGCTATTCGAGGCTTGTGACCCTCAGCGATTAAGCCTTTACATAGCGCGATATACGGCTGTACATCGCCTCTGGAGCCGATTGTCAAACAGGTAATCTTCAAGGACTCGGACGGCTTGAAGTTTAGAAAGGAAGCCTTGGGATCGTCAAATAATATCGTAGGAGAAGAGTCCGAGAGACTTGGAGCTTCCTGAGGCATCCTGAGTTCGTGATCGGTCCCTTCTAGTAATCGAGCTTCATTGAGGGCGTCACGTTCCGCGAGCGCCTCATCCCCCTCTTTCGGCGAGTCTTCATCGAGCAACCCAGCTTCGCGGAGATAGCGCGTTGTCTCAAGACTCTGCAGTAAAGTCACGGCACAGTCATCTCTGACGTCGACCTGACTAAACTCGAAGAACAATTCCTCGTGTCCTCGGATAATCACTACCAAACCAGAATACCCAAAGCGAAAGCCTATTTCTTTATCGGCCGTCTCAATATCTTTGAGCGGGAGAATAAGTTTTGTTCGGGTGCCGGGTAACAGGCTACGGAAACAGAAATTCCGATCGCTGATGTAAATCTTGCCGTAAAGCGGTAACACGCGACTGAGGAACCCGAAGTATGTAGCCTGGAGCCTTTCCGTCTCGGGTAGCGCAAAATGTGCTTGGAAGCGTTGCATTGCCGCTGCATACTTTTCATCAGCGTTGTCGTCAATTTGATCCTCTGCCTCATCGATTCGGAGACCCGGCATTCCGTGGTAGTGTTTCCTGCCCCCTTTCCACATACCCGACACCTTTTCTACATATCCCATTGACTCGGTTGCCAACATATTACTCATCCGACGACTTGTCTGATTCAGGTAGTTTGCAAATATGCCAGCTCTTTGCAGAGGGTAGGTGCCCATTTTGGCTAAGTTCTGAAGTGTTGGTGTTGTCACTCGGTCGAGTTTCTCTCCAGCTATAGCAGAATCATTAGCGTGGCCGGTTGTCATTGCGTGGTGTAGCCGCTGTGACATTTCGCGTGGCCGTTCCTCCAAGGCAACCTTGTCCGATGATGGAACTGCACCAGAAGTCCGTGAAGTAGAATTAGAATGACGCATAATAGGTCTGTGGAAAACCTCGCTTCCTCTGAGAATCTGGCTGCCAGATGGATCTTCATTTGAGGACGCTACTAGACCAGACATGCTAGGGTCGTCGAGAGACTGAACATAAGAACTAGGCGATCCATAATTGTCTGGCGAGGCGGAGCTGTCGTATTGGTGACCCTTTCCAGGTGACCGGCAACTGCTAAAACTTCGTCGGGGCGGACTGCTGCCGAAGGGGTGGTCGAGATCTAGGCTTCCCCGCCCAGATCGATGAGATGCGTCACGAATAATATCACTGCTAAACCTTGGGCTTGAATCTCGGCCGGCATGAGCTGACTGAGGAGATAGTGTCGCCTTGACGTTCTCACGGATTTTTGGAGATCTAGATTCACTTGCGGAAGCATTTTGATCCTTTGACTTTGAACCCAACTGCATGCCAGCCGCAGGGAGTTGTGGTGTATTGTGATCACTGCCGTCCAAATGCCGACGAGAAGAGTCTTCGACAAGGGTCTTAAGAACATTGATTGCTTCCTTTCCGAGGCTGAAGAAGGAAAAGAAGTACTACCCGATGTTAGCCAGAGATTTCGCTACAGCGCGAAAGGACATACCTCATCGATGGAATAGGTCTCATCATTGTCGATGACCCGAAGCTTGCAGGTGTCAGCAAACTCGATCATCTGGCTGTCTTCGACATCTAATATATTCTCGATTGGCAGAGAAATCTTCACACTATCCCCTTCGTTGTGTGACCGGAAGATAACGCGCTGCAAACTCTTAACCCATTCTTTGGCACTTGGTGCGCTGTCGGCTCGGAAATGATAGGTTCGATTATGCGTAGCCACCGAGAAGTGTACAGCGTCCTGGTCCTTGTCTGTAACACTTGCCGAGAACGCATAACGAAGGTCTATCTGTCCATGGGGAAAGTAGAGATTAGATGAATCACGATAATACGTGAGAACATCTCCCTTTAAGCGAAACCAAAACCGACCATACTTGGGGTTCCTCTTGCCACTCTTAGCCAGATAGCCCGATTTAACGACCTCTTGCTGCAGCTGACGTTAGAAGAGCCAAGGTTGTCGTCCAAGCTGTGAAATCTGACTTACAGATTTCCTAGGCAAATACGCATAGAAGCAGATGTGCTTCGACGTGATATACATGTAACCCTGGAGAAGGACGCTTTGAAGTAGCCAGCAAGGGTATTCTAGTATAAACATCAGCAATGCCTCGGCTTGAGGTGTCGTTGTGTCAGACCTTCTATAACCTCCTCCAGGTGATCAAACTCAAATATTTCCTTCAATTTTCGGGCGAGGGCGCTAGGGCCTGTCGCGTTTCCGTCGTTCTGCTGGTCTCGCGATAAAGCCTCCAAGTCGAAACTAGGTCGCGAACACATCTCTGCTCTGGCATCTAACATACGGCTCATGACGGGTGCGGGTCGCTCTTCGTAGCCGGCCGTGGTAACCTCGATAGTAGGTGATTGAGGCCTGGGGGAGGGGGAAGTCGATGTCACACTGTCATGATCGCTCTTGTTGGAGGGTTGTGAGGGCTGCGATGGCTGCGAGAGCAGCGAGGGGTTTGGTCGGTTTGATCGCTTGCTTATGGGACGTTTCGTGAAGTGTGGCAGCTGAGGTAACGACTGTAGAAGATGACTGGGTATTCGCCGTCTGGGCTTCTCGTCGGTTGCATCCTTCCCTTTGCCAAACGAAGCCTCGTTGAGGATAGTGGTCTTGGCTACTTGCTCGCGCTGCTTCCCTTTCCCTTTCCCTTTTACTTTCTCCTTTGTATCAGCACCGTTGCTATCGTCGTTATTATCGTCTTCGTCACTGGACTGGCCTTCGAAGCGATCGTTGAAGTCTACGGTGGAACCGGCGGCGGCGATAAGCCCGAATATCGACTGATTCATACCCACGAGCATGCTAGGGCCTTGGTTCGGCGGGCGGACATCTTCGTCTGCGTCGACTCGAAGATTCTTGAAACGGTCTGGGAAGTCCATGGTCGACCGGCGGCCATCGCTCTTCTGCCTGAAGAGTCTACTACTAAGGCGTCGCCGTACAACATCTTCTGGTGGAGATGCCATAGTGTCGAGGCAGGTCGGGAAGGGTGCAGCAAGCTTTGGTGGAAAAAACTCTATGCGTGCGAGGGTTTAGGGAGTAGGTAAGCGGGACGGGACGATGTAACAAAAGCGGTCTAAGCCAATATCTTGAATCTTGGGCTTTGGGGGAGGGAGATTATTCTCGAAGAACGCCTCGGCGACTCCAGTTAGAAGCCAACCAAGAAAAAGGGAAAGATAACAAAAACGTTCATCTATACATCTAGACAGCTGGGAATACAGCGCCAAAACAATGAAACAATGGGAACAACGGCGACAGCAGAGGTGGGTTATAACTCATTAATGACAAAGAATAAAAGAATCAGGCCTGGAACTCATACGATGATGCCGACGACAATAACAGCGACAACGGTAGGTAATCTAGAGGTAGGTAATCTAGATAGGATGGGTGGAGCTTTATCTCGGTAGGGCAGCCTAGGTAAAGTCGGTAGGAGGCGAGATTCACTCGATCTTGATTGGAGGCCACTATTGTGCTAGGCAGGGACATGATCCATAAAGTTGTCGTAGCCAGTCTGGAGCAGGGATGCAGGGATTCAGAGATTCAGCCCAGTTCTCGGTTGTATGCGAGGTTTATGATTCCAAGCTATGTAGATAAGTAGGATGCATAAAGAGAGCTGGAGAGCAGCTCTCTCGAGGTTGGCATTACATTAAACCTGTGTAGGGTAACATGGGCAGTATAAGCGAGATACGCGTTGGGTTAAGCAGGGCAATAATCTGACGTAGTGGTGGTGATGGGCGAAGCAGAAAAAGACGGTATGGTGATGGAGATGGCAGATTCGATAACAAAAGCTATGATGGTGTACTTCATAGGTACCTCGTAGATGGGTTTTACCATGTACTGAATCGCAATGGGAATCTCACCTGAGCCATGCCGCTTTTAGCCTAAGCCCAGCCTGAGCTAAATCCCACTTTTACATCAGTGAACATAACTACCTACTACCTAAGGTACCTAGACTTGCATAATTTTCAACGTATTACGCCGTAACAGGCACGGTACTAGAACTACTGCACTAGGTAGTTTTCTCTTGTTTTAAGCGCAACTTTTCTACATCATCTTCCCACTTCTGCCCCCTTTCTCGTCTTGTTTATCATCTTCCTCATTCATCCAGGAACAGGCTTGGTACCTCTGGTTAGCTAGCAGTGATATCAGATAGTCGAATATGATCACCGTATCCTTTCTACCATTATATGTACCGTGTACGGCTTCATCTCTAGGAGTACCAATACAACGCATCTTGTGATTTCACGAAAAAGGCAAGGTGGACATGTCTTAGCAACTGAATAGAGGAGTGGCTACAGATATCCTAGGAAGCCATAATTATACACTTGTCTTCCATAAAACACCACAGTTCATCATATCATGACCCAGGCCTATTCACGAAACCATTCGTCCTGAAGAAGCTCTTTAGCGGTTGGCCGGTCGCGCCAGTCCATTTTCATAATCTTCAATATGAAATCTTTGTCCTTCTTAACCACTTCCCGTTCCGCGACGCGCTGGAAATGCGTCATCTTCTCTGGCGGTATTATGTGCATAATGTATAAGATAGAGGTGAACGTCTCCTCGTCGACAATTTCTTGGATTTTGGGTGGCCAGGGGCCGAAGAAGCGATACTGTTCTTTCACAATCTCGACATTGAACTCTTCGTCGCCGAATTTAAAGCCTTTAGGACGAAATATATTAAAGTCGCCGCCGTATATCAGGCTTATTACCTTTAAGTGAAGAGAGTTCGTATTATTATAGGCGGGTGTTTCGACTCGAAATATAAGAGGTACTTACTACGTTGCCAAAAGACCAGATATCAGTTGCTGTGTTCCAGGGAAGGTTCATCAGAATTTCTGGACTGTTCCAGATAGGTGCTCCGACTGGCGTGCCAGACTTGGCCCAGTGACTATCTTGCGGATAGCTGCCCCCGAAATCGCCTAATTGAACGTCGGAGAAGCGAATCTCATCCTTTTTAATCTCGTCCTTTTTGAGATTGAGGAATATGTTATCGAGTTTGATATCTGGGACAAGCGGGTCAGAAATTCGGCATGCTTGCAGTATATGTGCAATTAGTCAAGCCTTACCCGTGTGGACGTAGCCGTCCTCATGAAGAGTATTTAGAGCTTCGAGCACCCGTCTTGAGACATGCTTGATCTCTTTCCTACTCAAGGGCCGCTTAACCGTCTCCTTGAGGAGGTCTGTGTCAAGGTGCTTTAAGACAATTGTTATCGGCTCGGCTGGATCTTGAATCTCGTCTATCAAAGGTCGGATGTAGGGACTTTTGGCTTGAAATCGTTGGAGGACATCTCGCTCATTCTCTACACGAGGGTGTCCAGCGACAGACTTTAAGATGACTAAGTCATCTTTCTGCGATCTGCATTATGTGAGCTGAATGTTGCGGTATGCATTGATCTCGGTTAAAGGACAAACCTCGCAAGCCATACAATGTCTTTGATCTTTTTAGACACTGTGTATGCCCCACTCCTTCCCCAAAGGACTTGTCCAAGGTTAAGTAGCGACGACATATGAAAGAAATATATCGCAGTACAAAGCTATGTCGACAGGATAGTTTCAATTTCGATGAAGAGCGTTTTTGTCAAATTTCATTTGTGTCAACTTGAATAAAGTCGAACTTAAGGGGGCTTTTCTTTTGCGAACCCTGTACTTCGTACCTTCTGTTCCAAACAAGGACCGTTCCAAGTTATCTCTGCATAAATTTGCATAAACGCTGGTGCTTACCGTTTAGTTATTCGACTGAGCTCAGACTGAGCCAAGCCTGAGCAAAAGCGGCGCTTACGCTAAGCCCAATCCGCCTATGGCTTAGTATTTGGTAAAACCTGGAACCCGGCTGTGTCAATAATGCATTGGTTAACTGGAGGCAGGTACCTACTTGTGCATCTAGATGTCATGGATGTAGGTACATCCAGTCTTTATATGGGCAGGTACATGTAGGTAAGTACATGTAAGTACCTACATGTTGACTCATGAATGTTATCGATAAACTCTAGAGCGTAATAGTCTGCAGATACTTTGAGTTATGTATGTCAAGCAAGGGCTATGATTTAAGTATCTAATAGCGGAAAAACATACGGAGATACAAAGAAAGGAATATATATTGGTATAAGTCATATCTATAAGTTAGTTATTGATAGATCATTAATAACATCTGCAATAATGCCCGTTGTACAACTTGAATGGATGCAAGGATTATCATGCTTCAAGATACTTACTATAAGTGGGTACTTATTACTTAAGCTTGTACCTGTAAGTACCTGGGTAGGCATCTCACCGGGACGGCGTCCACTTGAGCGGAAACCCCACGCGGCACGCTAGGCATGTAGGTATGAACTTTCCTTAGGCAGTAGCGTGACACCGCCCCATTAGCTCACATGTACAGACACTGTACCTACTGCACTTACGCATCAGTTTGCTGCCGGTGTCTTCAGTTGAGAGTCATGCGCCAATGAACAGCCATCATCACCTGAGCACTTAAAGACTTGACTTTTCACGCGATTGATCTCGCCATCTCAAATTATCAATAAGCCAGGTAGATATCACATGCACTCACAGACTCCTGATTAGAGACTTACTAACCTGGGCTGCAGTTGTATTTCAAAGCATCTTTTTTTAAACTAGTAGGCCTAACCTCTTCTGCCTTGTGAACAGTGTACAGTGCGCGGTGAATAGTACACAAACCATAGATATACTGTGTCGCCAATTCTCTATCGATACCTGGACCTTAAGTAAATACTTACGTAAGTACATCCATGCTTCAACAAATATCCAAGGTAATTGGCGCCAACAATAGCACTACAAACATATAGCACAGCTACCTACCTAGGGATACCTGGATACCTGACAGATGCACTTCTTTTCACAAGGTTGTTTGCTCTGGCTTGGCTAGCTAGCAGGCCAGATATCCTATCCTGAGGTGAAATTCCATGGCTGATGATTGGTCTGCATTTAGCTGGACTCTGATCCCTCTCATTCTGCAACTAAATATTGCAAGATATAAGCATATCAAGTTAGAACATCGATGAAGTCGACATTGTACCTGTTGATCAGCCAGAATGGAGGAAATCGTAGATCATACTCGAAACATAGATTTCCATCATCCATTCACTCCCTATCATGTCCAACAACTGTTCATGCACACAGTCTACAATGTTCTCGAGCGAGGAAACGGTCAGATCGGTATCCTAGAGAGCCCAACAGGCACTGTACGAATTCTGTTGTTCTACTTCCATCTTCTGTGCAAGCACGCTGATTCTGTTCAGGGAAAATCACTGTCACTTATCTGTGCAGCTTTGACCTGGCTGCGAAACCACAAGAAGAAGACCTACGAAATATCGATCGATGCTGCAGCCAACTCGTTTAAAGATGAGCCCAGTTGGGTCATGGAGCAATTGCTCAAGAGAAAACGAGCCGAGATTGCAGATCTATGGGAAGAGAGAGAATCAAATTTGAGAAAAATCCGAGCAAAGGAGGCGATGATGGAGGAGAGGGAGAGGAAGAGGCGACGATACGGAGAAGATTCGTCTAGAAAAGAGGCGAAGGATGCTGAGGAGGAGGAGGAGGAGGAATGGTTACTAGACGATGAACATGATGAGGACGCGTCTAGGTTCTCGGGTATAAGGAAGGAGGAAACGGATGACAGCACTGACGAGGACCACGTCAAGGTTAACCTAAGCGCAGTCCGTTACTACCTGAGACCTTTCTGATCAGAGTAACAGATATACTACACGTCAAGAACACACTCTCAGTTGACGCAATTCGTTGCGGAGCTACGCCGACCAACATTCCCGCCTTCGGTACCGGACGAGTTTCTCAAGAGCGACGAAGACCAGGAGACAGAGGCGGTAAAGCATGTACCGCTATCTTCTCGTCAGAGACTCTGCATAAACCCCTCCGTCGCGCGCCTCGGATCACTATCCGCGATCAATGATCGCTGCTCCGAGCTGCAGCAATCCAAGTCTAAAGACAAGTGCAGTTTCGTTCCAAATGCAAATAACCTCGGCCAGACGCACCAGTTTCGTGACAATGTCCTCGCTACCCTACCCGACATAGAGGATCTCCACGGTCTGGGGAAGACTTTCCAAGTGTGTCCATACTACGCTTCAAGGACGGCCATTCCTCGGGCAGAGGTCATCACCCTCCCATATCCGCTGCTACTCCAGAAAGCTGCCAGAGATGCACTCGGCATAAAGCTCGATGGCAACATCGTCATTATTGACGAAGCTCATAATATTATGGATGCCATCGCAAACGTATACGCTTCTGAAATCTGCCTAAAGGACCTTGTTCGTGCGAGACAGCTGCTTGAGGTGTATGTTAAGCGATTTGGCAAGAAGCTCAAGGGCGAGAATAGAGTCATGGTGGGTCAGGTAGCCAGGGTGGTGGCTGGTTTGCGTACATGGATGGAAAACAACCTCCATGCCAAGGTCAGATGCCACTCATGTATACTTGCTGGTCGCTACTAACAGTTCATGCAGTCTGACCAGGGGATTGTTGACCCCAACTTGCTACTCAAACATAAGGGCATCGATCAGATCAACCTCTTCAAGCTTATTGACTACATACAAAATTCAAAACTCGCCTACAAGATCGAAGGATATGCGGCACACGTCGAGGGTCATGATGAAACGAAACCTGCCACCCCATTCTCATCGACACCCGTCTTGCATACACTGCTGTCCTTCCTAGTGTCGCTAAGCAACCTGAGTTCCGAAGGGCGCATCTTCTATCAAAAACAAGGTGAGAAGGGACAGCAAGACATCAAGCTATCGTACCTATTGCTCTCCCCGTCAGATGCATTCTCATCTATCGCCCTGAAGGCTCGAGCGGTCATTCTTGCAGGTGGCACGATGTCGCCCTTCGACGATTACACCAGCCACTTGTTTCCAGACCTAGCACCAGAGAAGGTCACCACCCTCAGCTGTGGACACGTAATCCCAGCCAGTAATCTTTGCGTCTGGACGCTGTCATCCTGTCAGCCGAAAACAAACGTCGACAGGACGGAGTTCGAGTTTAGTTACCAGAAGCGGAGCGGCAAGGCGCTAATCTACGAACTTGGACTCGCCATTCTTAACATCTGCACAGCCGTTCCGGATGGCGTTGTCGTTTTTTTCCCGAGTTACGGGTATCTCGAGGAGGTGGTACGCGTGTGGAATGAGACAGATGATCCAAAGTCGACATCTACGATCTGGAACAAATTACAGAACAAGAAGGCCGTTTTTAGTGAGGCGAGAGGGGGCTCCAGCGATGATCTTCTCGAGCAGTATAGAAAGGCAATACTGGACGACGACCCCCCAGCGGCGGCGACAAAGCCGGCTATCAGAGCTCGCGGGGCCCTCCTTCTTAGCGTTGTCGGCGGTAAGATGAGCGAGGGCATTAATTTCTCGGATCACCTGGGCCGCTGCGTCGTCATTGTCGGGCTTCCATACCCTAACATCAACTCGCCCGATTGGAAAGCGCGGATCGAGTACATCGAGTCGACGACACTACAAAAGCTGACGACGGGTGAGGTACCCCGGCCTCGGAACGAAGCCGTGGCGGCGGCAAAGCAGGCAGCCCGAGACTTTTACGAGAACGCCTGCATGCGTGCGGTGAACCAGAGCATCGGACGTGCAATCAGGCACCGCGACGACTATGCTGCGATCGTTCTTATTGATAGACGATTTAGCACAGACCGAGTCAGGGGAAAGCTACCTGGATGGATACAGAGCGGACTCGTCAAAGATAGTGAAAATGGAGGGCTAGGGCAGATGATGAGTAAGCTCAGCGGCTTCTTCAGGGGCAAGCAATAGACCTTTGGAAGCTCGTCGTGTTAGCTGTTATTCATCCCTAGCACCAAACAGGGAAAAATATAAATCGCAATGCGCGTAGATATCCCGGTGCCCGTTCAATCCATCAATTCCAGTTGCCAGTCAAGGAGTATAGGTATGGCATATAAGGGAGAGGATCAGCCGGGGACGACCATGCGCATATCGATACTTACAAAGTCCTACCTATGTGACTGTTTTCCATTCAAAGTGGCTAACTCCCTACATAGGTAGGCAGATAGAAGCATGAAATCCTATATTGGTAAGTGTATGTAGAACTTAGACAAGATTGAGCTAAGGGTGGTGGGAATGAAGAAAGGGGTTCATGGCTTGCTCATGAGCGACTTCTTTGATGGTTTTCTGATTGTCTTGATAAAATTTTATAATTCGCGCACTACCTGTCCATCTATTTCTAAAAGTTTGTCGACAGAAAAGAGGATTAGATCAAGGGGGAACAAAGGCGCAACTACCTCTTAGGTGGTGTAATTCTTTCAGTGCTAGCGGTTGTGACGATGATCATCAGCTGTTTATCTGTGTCTTTCAAGCGGCGGCAATTCGAGATGGGGTGATGTACCTAGGTAGCTGAGGTGCGAGTCTGGGCCCACTAAATGGACCAATTCAGCCACATTCCAGCCACGTCCAAGCCACGTTCCAGCCAATATGGGCAAGAGCTTATCCCCTTGGAGTTGGCTTCTTCACCCCGCAAACGGACAAGGGGCAAGATTAGTGCAACCGACAGGTATTAAAGGAACATCGATCCCCCAACCTATTTGGGCGCTTGCCCGCGTCCCCAGAGGCCCTGAACCTACAGAGAGAGCGGCGAGCAAGCACGAAGTGACACCGGCATAGCGACATCGGTTTAGTACGGTTACCTTACCTATTCTACTATCCCACCGTTCCTCCCATTCTCTTCACAAGACTGTAAAACAGTTGCCTACGTTGCCTACTTAACCTACCCTCTTCTACCGAATTCGCCAAGTCGAGGCACTACAGAACTTGACTTCGGTTGTCTGCCAAATATACAGTGTACAAATAGCGCTGTAATACCAGAGTACAACACGCAGTCCGTCTTCACTTGCCCGCATTACAACACCTCAACTTGTACCTATTTCTGCATACACCAGTTCTGTCGACCTACCTCCTTAACCTGAGGTACCTAATATAAGTCAGTATGTATATTCGATAAGACTGTCGTCATCAGCCGGCGTTTGTTTTCGCATTCAATTCATTCAGTCCCTCACCAACTGGTCCTTTCCTCTCTCTCCCGTCCCCTTTTATCTACTTAGTACCTACCTACACGCATCCCATCAATCCTAAACTTGTTCTCTATACTTCTCTATTCATTACATCAGCTAACAAGATAGCCAATTGAGCTACGTATAGTATCGAATCTGCTTCATCATACGCATCGAGCCTAAGCCATCTCACTCGCTTTTGCGAGAAAAATGTGAGTTATTACCCCTCCTAGTTCTATCTTCTCATTTATACCTCCATTTTCCATTTTCCACTTCCTACTTGGAGACAACCTTCAGGTGTACTTCCGTGCCTGGTCACCCTGACCCGTGGTACCTATCATGTATCCAACCCAACATCTACCTTACCTACTCAGGTGTCTATAGGTACCTATTTACCTACCTTATATCACTATGCTGCATTCTTTCTACGCGCATGATCTTTCATTGAACGTTCTCGTCCCTTCTCTTCACGTCGGTGCCCCCCCGAAGGTCCTAGTAGCTTGACCAAAGACAATTCGAGTGGCTTCACTTATACTTACAAACGCGGGAGACTTGTCGAGACCCACATGAGCTTTTCTCCGTTATCCATTTCTAGCTACGTCTTAGTTACTCGTACCCGCTCCCGTCTGTTACGGTAAACCGTAGCTCTTCTGCTACTGATACCTCCCGTGCCTGCCTACCTACCTGCCTCTACCTTGCACAGTGGAACTCGGAAACGGAGCTGACGATAAATAATTGTTTACTCTAGCTCTCTTCCTTTCGCAACTCGCACATTATCCAACAACCGAGTCCTAGACATCCCAACGCCATTATCGCTTACCAGCCCTCCCCAGCCTTCGGCCCCGTCGTTACCATATCCGAATAAAGCAATATCAAATCATTCATCCTCACCGGGTCCTTGTAGTGCGTCACGTCGAAGCCGTATTCCGCGTCGAGCCTCCGTTTCGCGGCCCTTGAAGCCGTTAGCCATCGGCCAGCCATCAAACTATCTTGCGACCAGACGCGCTTCGTGTGCCATGAGCACCATCGCGCATCACACGCGCCACCTGCAATGGTCAAGACACTCCAGTTTGGACAGCGTCTGCGCTATCCGATAACGATCTCCAAGATCTTCAAAAAGCCCGGCGACAGCGTCGTCAAGAAGGAGGTCATCCTGCAGTATGCCTTCAAGTTCGAGCGTAAGATCGGCGACCCTGCGCTCGACGAAGAGCGCACCGTCCTAGAGAACGGAATCGCCGATTGGGACAGCCCTAGCGAGGGCAAGATTAAACAATGGCGCGTCAAGGAAGGCGACGTCATCAACAAAGACCAAGGCTTCGTCGTCGTCGAGGAGACCTGCGGCCACGAGGTCCAATATGCCGGTCTTTGCGCCCTCTGCGGCAATGACATGAAACAGAAGGACTGGGCCACCGATTTTCTCGACACCGAACGCGCCACCATCTCCATGGTCCACGACAACGTGGCCCTCATGGTGAGCCATGGCCAGGCTGAGCGAGCCGAGATGCAACTTCAGCGCCGGCTTCTCAGGGAGCGCAAGCTGAGTCTCGTTGTCGATCTCGACCAGACCATCATTCATGCTTGCATCGAGCCTACTATTGGGGAGTGGCAGCAGGATCCTACAAACCCTAACTACGAGTCCGTCAAAGACGTGCGCAGTTTCCAGCTCGACGATGGTCCTCGTGGCTTGACAAGCGGCTGCTGGTACTACATCAAGATGCGGCCTGGTCTGATGGAGTTCTTAAACAGGATGGCCGAGTTGTTCGAACTTCACGTGTACACCATGGGCACACGGGCCTACGCCTTGAACATCGCCAAAATTGTGGACCCCACCCAAAAGCTATTTGGCAACAGAGTCATCAGCCGAGACGAGAACGGTAGCATGACGGCCAAAAGTCTTCAACGTCTGTTCCCTGTCAGCACCAACATGGTCGTCGTGATCGATGACCGCGCTGATGTGTGGCCACACAACCGACCAAACCTCATCAAAGTAATACCCTACGACTTCTTTAAGGGCATTGGTGATATTAACTCCAGCTTCTTGCCGAAGCGCGAAGATATCATTGCCACATCCCCTGTTCCGGCAACGAGGCCATCGATGCCGAATGGCAACTCACTACTCAGCAGTTCCGCATCGTCCGAACCTGAGCAAGCCGTAGCCAATGGTAGCGACGAGGACACTCTTCTACAGCTACAGACACAGGAACAAGAGCGGACGTTGGAAAAACAATTGAAGGATAGGCCGCTGCTGCACCTGCAAGAGGAACTGGACCGGGAAGACGAGCAAGCTGAGAAACTATCGAACAAGGATGGCGACGGCCAGGACGTCGACATGAGTGAACATTCGGAGACACCTAGCCAGCCCCACAGGCATAACCTCCTTCGCGACGACGACCAGGAACTGGTTTATCTCGAAGACCATCTGACCCAACTGCACCGGTCTTTCTATGACCAGTACGACGCTCGTGTGGCGAAGCAGAGCATAGAGGACATCCCCTCAAGCTCTGTGCCTGACGTCGGCCGTACACTACACTACCTAAAATCGCAAGTGCTCAAGGGCACGGAAATCGTGTTGTCCGGTCTCGTGCCCCTCGGCGCGGACGTGCGAAGATCAGAAATTGGCATGCACGCACATGACTTTGGTGCCGAGATCCGCACACGAGTCAGTCCGGAGGTCACTCATCTCGTCATCAGCAGCTCGCGCCCGCGGACGCAAAAGGTGCGGCAAGCGGCCCGTATCCCCTCCATCAAGATCGTGAACCAAAACTGGCTAGCGGATTCGATATCACAGTGGCGGAAACTCGACGCAACCCCCTATCTCATCGAGATCCACCCCTCGGACCGACAGTCTCGAGTCCTACAGGAGGCATCCGCGTCGCCCACACGTCCTAGGATCACCATCGTGCAGTCTGGGCATCAGGACCTCGAGAATCATCAAAGTGAAGAAGCCGACGAGGGCGACGCTGATGACTCTGCAGACGAAGATGAATACGACAACGAGAGGGATGACGACGATCTCGATCAGTTCGATGTGATGCCAAGAGAACGAGAGGACGGCGAGACCAGTCCAGTTGACAGCATCAACCAGACGGGTTGGGATGACGTGGACAAGGAGCTCGAGGAGTTTATGGGCTCTGATGCCGAGTCAGATCTCGAGAGTACTTTCACAGACCAGAGCAGAGACACGGACAGTGAGGAACCCAGAAGTAAGAAGCGCAAGCTAGGAGAGGCGGGTGATGACGGCAGCTTTGACGATGACACCGGGAGTGTACTGGCTAAGAAACAGCGCATCGCCAGAGCCCGGACCACGGCGCTCCGTAACGTGAAGAACGTCGGGGACGATGATGGCGAGGGCAGTGGGCTGCCGACGCCGATGGGGACAGGTGACGAGGAGGACGTGGTGGCCGAAGCTGTCGGCGACGACAATGGCGCGGATGGAGACGAGGATGACGGAGAGGATGACGGAGAGGACGACGACTTTGCCGATCTCGAGGCCGAGCTAGAAGCTGAACTCGAGGCCGAGGGCCAGGGCTAGTAGGTACGGACCTGCGGCATCAAGTCAACTTGTACCAACAAGATCAACAATCACAACGGCAGCGGCAGCGGCAACGCCGACGCAGGCGGGCGTTCCACGGAGTCGGCGGCTCAACCAAGTCTATTCACTGTCTCGGCATCTTCGGCGTTCAGAAAGCGGGACTGGCACTGGCATTGAGAAGGGATTCAGATTAAAGGGGGTTTTGGGTTGGGTGGCCTTGGAAGTGGATTCTGGTCATCAACTGCATAGCGATCGATTACCACGGCTCTTGTTTTCTCTTGGGAGTTGTTGTCGTGTATTCTGCAGCATCGAACCGAACCGAATCGAATCGTATACCCCTTTTCTTGTTCCACTACCACCACCTACACAGTAGATTAAGCTGTTTCTGACTGACTACCAAGTACATACCAATAAGATAAGAAATACCCATGAATTAGTATCTAACTTCAGTCTTTTCGAGTGCGGAATGTTCGACTTTTGTTCTGTTGCTGTGTTTGTTCTGATGTACCTTCTATATTCATGGGCTGTTGAGCATTTTCAAAGGGGAATAACTCATATATTGTAACTTGTACCTCGTAGGTAGGATGTAGGTACCATGTATACATGTAGATGATGGGAGGTCCAATTGTAGGTACTGCCACGTGATATTGCTTACCTAAAAATAATTGGGCTCCAGCAAGCTCCCTGCTTAGCTCCAATCAGCGGGAGGGTCATGGTAATCTTGACTGCTCGATCATTCCATTGTCGACGGCCGCCACGACGAGGACGAGTTCGCGCACCCGAACGAGCGAACGAGCAGAAAACGATTGAACGAACAGACGAAGCCGAAAGATAGAAGGACCGCGATACCGACTCGAAACTACACTGCACCACGTATCATATCACCACCCCCGTCTGGGATACAGCACAGCACAGCACAGCATAGCATAGCACCGCGCAACGATTGCCCGCCATGCCGCAGGATATGCCCCCCATTGGGGGCTACGGCCCCGTTCAATATAAGGTGAGTGAGCGAGTGCGAGAGCGAGCATGTCTTTCTGGGTTCTGCCTTTATGGGTTTGGGTGATATGGATCGGGAAAGAGAATGAAGAGGAGGGGAGGAAGAAGGAAAGGAACATGAAAACGAGACATTCGTGACGATAGAGCGGACTACGGTTATCAATTCATCGATTGATTCGACTCGACACCGGAATAAGCTTGTCCTCTCGCCCATTTCCATTCCGTCAGATGGCGCGGCGAATCACGTTTTACCTATGTATGCGGAGACTTGAACTACGAATTGCTGGCCTCGAGATCCTACGTGTCTGCGTTGTCATTATGGGAGTGGTGGATTGGACACAGCAGCTGCGTTTCTCCGTCGATGCGCCTTATCGTCTTTTATGCGAATAGCCGAGCGGACCGGACGAGGCGAGACGAGGTTCATGGTCCGAAATCGTGGAACGGGAGGGGCAATTGCTTGGTCTCTTTAAACGGGAGATCTAGATGGTGTTAAAGTGGAGGGCACATGAGGATTGCGATGCTATTATACTAGGACTGCGAGGAGCGAGAGCTGACGAGTCCCCGCGAAAATAGCGCAATCTGCCCGCGAGCGGTTTCCGTCCCGGCACATGGCTCGTCGCCATGGGCGTCGTCATGACATACGGTTTCTACAAGTTGGGAGTGGGTATCAGGGAGCAGAAGTACGTGGTTTTTGGGAGATTCTCCTCTCCTTGTCCGATTTTACCACCTTTTCTATGCCAGCCATTACCACCCGCATAATACTACAAAAGAAAGAGGGGGGGGAAGAAGGACGGTTCTGGGCCGAACTACAATTCTTGATATGGAGCACGGAGCTGACATGATGTTTCCCTCCGCACACAGTGAACTCGCCCGCGAGAAGATGTGGTCGCGCATTCACCTTATTCCCCTCCTACAGGCGGAGGAGGACCGCGACCTCGTCCGCCGACATCTGGCTGATCAGGCGCGCGAGAAGGAGCTGCTGGGCGAGAACATTAAGGTTTATAACTCTGATAGGTGCGTCTTCTTCCCTCTTTTCTCCCTGCTTTCTCCCTTGGCTCCCTACAGTCATCTCCCGGTGAACGTGTATTGTAATCATTTGGGTATAGTCCTAAGGGGACAACCGGTGATCATCAATTTGCATTCTTGGACTGTTGTAAATCGCAAGATCGAAATGCTGATGAGATATACTTTGTCGTATAGATACGTAAGGCCGACTTATGCCGTCACACCCGGCAACGTGTCGAAGTAAACCCTATCTACTAAAAATACAATGGGACGAGTCCGGTGATATGTATGAAGTGGAGCCGGACACGGGGGCCGGGCGCAGCGTACTCGAGCACAACTTATCCAGTAGCCATGTGTTGGCCGCAAATGCATAGGCACGGATATAGACGTAGGTGGGGCTGCGGGTGAGAGAAGCATTTGAACGGGAGTGAGAGTGAGAACGGGAACAAGACTAAGATCAAAAGCAAACTCAAAACCCGAGAGGGAGGGAAAGGACAGGAAGGGTAGTCTACATATACTACATCCACGTCCACGTCCACGTCCACGTCTATGTCCATATTCTAAATCAACCCGTATATGAGCAATGAAACGCTCCCGGATCAGGAGATATGGAACTGCTTTCTTTCTTGATAGGCCGCCTTTTTTATTTTCTCATTTTCTGAATGTCTTTCTCCTTTGGCGTCTTTTTCTCGACTTGTATATATATATATATATATGCGTATGCGTATGTCTATTGATTTGCGAATAAACTCAGAGAAATTCTTTTTTTGTGACATTGTATTCTACTGTAATCAACTTATTGACTAGTGTTTATGTGCAAGCGATTCCGGTTAGGTGAGTGAGTCAGAGAGGTTGGTAGCTTGAGCCGGTTGATTGTTTTGGTAATTAGACTTGACGCACCTGATGAGCTTCTATCTAGGCCCATCTCACGATTGTGTCATGGTTCTCGAATGTTGCGATGAGAGTACGAAGGTCCTTTTCTTTTCTCTTCTTTTCTGTCGATGAGGCTAACACGAGAAGATGAAAACATATTTGGCAGGAGATATCCAAAGAAAGTCCTCACTCAGGTTGGCAGACACACTACTCTGGTGTGGGCTTATATCAGCGAAAGATTTCTGGCCAGCTATGCCGCATCAGAAGTCAAGCGGCTGCCTGTGTTGCGATGGTAGATAGTACATACCCCCATCGCATACCGAACCGTCTGTGAGGACGAGCCAGACGGCGTCTCATTGTAGAGATGAACAGTTCTAGGGAAATAATTTACAGGCTTGAAAAAGGGGAGTTGAATGTCAGCGCAAGTTTCACCGACTCATAGTGAGTGTCATGGGCCAACCCTAGTATATCATAAGACCGCCGTAAAAACAAAACACTGTCAAGACGGTCGCCTGCCTGACTGTCTGTAGCCTCTCACATAGCTCGGGCCTGGGACTTTGACACAAATATACCACTTCATTAGAAAGCGAAATAAGCCCTTTGCGAACTTGAGGAGCCTGTGGTATCGCCTCACATGCGCTCGGCCAGATTACTGGGATCTTTCAGAAGTAAGCAGAATGATACCTAGACAAGACGAGAATGGCGATACTATTTTGAGGTAACTATGCCCGGGTTGGCAGGTACTGAAGGCAGGGCGAGCGGGCTTGATACCTTTCCTACCAGGAGAAGAACCTTCTGTACGCTTTCGGGTAAGATGTATTGAACCTGTTGATCCGAACTCCGATTAATCAGATTAAGGCTGGGTTTATGAAGTGGTTATGTCTGCGTACTATTTTACACAGCTATGGTGTTCCTAATTTCTAGGATAACACTTATAGTTGGTCATATTCCTTACTCGGGGATCAACATTAATAGGCATAGTCTCATCAAGACATGTTTTCACCTAGTCGTCTCTCACATGCTCGTCTCACAAGCATGGTAGCCGTTCTCGTGCCTCCAGGGTAAAATGGCGACACGAAACTCACGCACCTCACATGAGACGACGATAGGATCATCGATGGCGTATTGAAGCGACAGTGGGCGTCGGGAGAGCGGTGGATGGGCTGTGTATAAATGGTTGTGATATAGACATACCCACATGCATACAGTTGCCCTGGGCTATACCGAGGCGGAGCAGAGGAAGCGCGTGACCTTCCCGAACGGGTGAAGGTAAGAGGCAGAGAGAAGGAAAGAGAAGATGCTATGCTTGGACTGATGCCTATTTGAAAGTTAGTGTAGTAGCAGAGTGAGTAAGTGAGGGGCTAAGTGGGATGAAGTGAGCGAGGTGCGAGGCCTTTTCTGAGATCAGATCGCTGCCACGTCTGTTATCGCGACGCTAAGGCTCGATGTTTAGCTTCAGCTCTCAGCTCTAGCTCGAGACTCGAACTCGCTGCGATGTGACTTGTTCCTGCAGCATTGGCAAGTCTAATGCACTTGGGGACCGGAGGGTCATGTGAGAGACCGAGAGGGCCGTGGGGAGAGCAAAGCTGTGAGAATGCAGCGGGCGAGGGATGCAGCTCGTAGAGCTCGGGTTTTGGGTATTGATGGAGGGGCGGGTTCACGTCCAACTGTGTTTGATGTTACCCTCGACGTCGTAGTCGATACGACTTAGGGACATGAGCTGGGACGTCGTTGTTTACTTGGACTGAGTGATTATGATACGCGGGCTTGATCTACCGTGTTATTCTCACGTGCGTCAATAGAACAACCTTCGGAGGCGCGAGACCTCGGCTATAGCATATATCGATCGACGAGCCATTCCGCCGATCACTTGTTTTATAAATCGTCTAGACACGCGATGGCGAGTCGGGAAGGAGGGTCGAGGAAATAAGTTGTCAATCCTGTTGGCGCGCCGTCTAATGTGCTCATTGGTCTGGCAAGTGAAATGAAATTCGGGCCCAATTACAGTAAGATAAGTGAGAGAACAACAACGCCCGAATAGTATTGGCCGCTCGTGCTGTTCACGCTGAGCTCTGATTCATGCTGAAGGTGTCGAATATTCGCCATCCAAATGAAAGCCTCCTGGAGTGCGACGGCCGACCCCGACTGACCTGCCTCTTCCGTCACCACCCTTTCCTACTCGGGAAAGTGATCGGACAGGTCTGGCCCTCTTTGATACAACCCAACCGGCCCCACGCAAATGAGTGGGATAGTATAAGCTTTCCGTACGGAGACCAGACCTCTGTGGTCCAGACGTCCCATCGCGCATGCCTCTTAAGCAGCACCTAAAGAGAAGGTGACAGCGATTAACAGGCGGAGAGCCTCAATGTCTAACATTAACCATGCCAAGCTGAAGATCCGCGAAGTACCGTAGGATCCGGATCCCACTCTCGCGCCAAGGCCTGTCACAATGTGTAGATGCTACTTACCAGGAGCTGTATGTTGGTCTTCTTGAACTCTTGGCCTTCCCAGCCAAGAGAACCAAGAGAACCAAGACCTGGGCAGAAAGCTTGTTCGTTGCTCTGCAGGTAGTCCCTGCCAGGCACGAACTCTGGGTTTTCTTGGTTATGGGCATGCAATGAAGTGCAAATTAAGTATTGCTTATGCGACATGAGCGCAGCTTAGAAGGCGAAATGACCCAATTACATTCATGCCTGGAGATCTGAATAGTGTTGCCCCTGCTATCTCGGCTGCTCAGTCCTCATATCGGCGGGACCCGGCCAAACGCGATCCCTGCTACCAACACTCCGATAAATGTCGACATCGCCCTCCTTGATTACCTACATCGTTTCCCCACAGTAGCTTCACGGTTCATGATTGGGAACAAGATGGAGCCATGCCAAGAGTAGAAGGCCGAAAGTGGCGAACCGCCAACAAGCAATCTCAGAGCTGCCTGAACCTACGATAGCACTCGTTTATTGGTCTACGATGGCGTCGAAGGCTTCATTAGGCCTCACTCATTCGTCGTGCTCTGGATACAGACTATGAGCGATTTGGAAAAAGGGGAGGCGAGGGGGTCATGTGTTGTTTCACAGAGCAGATAGAATGGGTGGTAAGCGGCCCAGGAAACCTCTCCGTGACAAGGACATCGTGATGGCCTGCCTCTCTTGGCATGCGCCGCGATGCAGCAATCGATCTTGATCCCGAAATGAGCCTATCGACCGGCCGTTCAACTTCTCGCGGCGACAAGATGTTGATCTCCTACCTCATTGAGCTCACGATGTGCCAAGCTAGCGAGGTCCTCCGCATAACGCCTCGCGAGCCTCACTGATATATAAACCTCATGTTCACCCAGATGATGATGATAGAACTCACCTCTCATCACCACCAACCGTCCCTCTTCACTCCTCCTACCTTAGTCCTCGATCTGGCAAGATGATTCCCTCTCCTAGCACCCTCGTGCTCGTGAGCGCTTTCCTCAGCGCCGTCTCGGCTGTCCCTACGCCCCAGCCGGGCCGTTTCACCGTCAACCAGACTCGCAATGCCAACTTCAGGCGACATGGTCCCGCCCAGGTGGCCAAGACGTACCTGAAATACGGACGTCCCGTACCTGCAGAGCTCGCCGCTGCCCTTGGACTGGCCAAGCGCAGCGAGGGCTCTACCCCCACCTACCCCGAGGAGTACGATTCCGAGTGGCTGACACCCGTCCAAATCGGCACTCCCTCCCAGACCCTAAACCTCGACTTCGACACGGGCTCGTCCGATCTCTGGGTCTTTAGCACCGACACGAACTCGCGATACGTCGATGGCCAAACCCAGTACAGCCCCAGCAAGAGCAGCACGTCCAAGAAGCTCAGCAACGGAAAGTGGTCTATCGGCTACGGCGATGGCAGCTCATCCAGCGGTATCGTGTATACCGATGTCGTCAAGATCGGAGGGCTCTCAGTCGCCAGCCAGGCCGTCGAGTCCGCCCAGACCGTCTCCAGCTCTTTCACCGACGAGAGCAACCTCGACGGTCTGCTTGGCCTTGCGTTCAGCAGCTTGAACACCGTCACGCCCACGCAGCAGAAGACGTGGTTCGACAACATCAAGAGCAGCCTCGACTCTCCCGTCTTCGCCGTCGACTTCAAGGTGGGAGGCGTTGGTAAGTTCTGTCGTCCCGGTTAGATCCTACGTGATCGACTAGCTAACATTGTCTCCCCTCAGCCGGTACCTATGACTTTGGCTTCATCGACACCTCCAAGTACACCGGCTCCATCGCATACACGACAGTGAGCACGCGCCAGGGTTTCTGGGAGTTTAGCGCGACCGGCTACGCCGTGGGCAGCAGCGCCTTCAAGACGAGCAGCATCGACGGCATCGCCGACACCGGCACAACCCTTCTGTACCTCCCCAGCACCATCGTCAGCGCCTACTGGTCGCAGGTCTCGGGGGCCAAGAACAACAACGCGGCCGGCGGCTACGTGTTCCCCTGCAGCGCGACCCTGCCCAACTTCACCTTCGGCATCGGCTCCGCCCGCATCGTCATCCCCGGCTCCTACATCAACTACGCCCCCTACAGCGGCAGCACCTGCTTCGGCGGCATCCAGTCCAGCTCCGGCATCGGCATCAACATCTTCGGCGACGTCGCGCTCAAGGCCGCCTACGTCGTCTTTGACAGCACTGGACCCCGCCTCGGCTGGGCTAGCAAGTCCACGTAAAGGAATCATCTGCTGGAAATGGGTAATCGAGTAGGTAGAGAGACGCGAAGGGATCGCTCTCTCTTAAAGACAGATTGGACTGGTTTGGTGGGCTGGTCTAATTCCGGGCTGGGCTGGGTCCCAAGTATCATAGTTGGATAGAGGACGATCATGATGATGATGAAATAAACAAAAAAATCTTTGAGTTGAATTCGTCGTCTCGTTTGCGTCGTTGACCTCGGAAGTACCTAATCCATAACACTATCTGGATAGCGATTATCCACTTTGTAGTTTACCTATTTGACGAGGAGTGCAGTATTAAGCAGCGAATCCTTCGTAGAGCTATCGCGAGGAGGGAATGATAAGGAGTGCATCTTGGTAAGTTCTGGAGGACTGTTGATCGATGTGCCACCCCATAGATCTTCCAAAATATTGAGGGACCACTAGTACTAATTCGACAAATTGGTCCGGTCGGTCAATTAATGCCTTAACGGCTCCTCCCGGTGCGCTTTCATGAAGTACCGAGATTAGGTAGGTTCGTTCCTTCGCTCCTGGTTAATTCGAGAGTCCCATTGGCCACAGTCTACTTGAGATTCTCAAACTGTGTGGTTCAATGAGCGGTAGTCTTGAGGGGCGCGCTGGGGTTTGAAAGGTTCTCCTTACAAACAAGAATTTCGGACATCGCGATTCGCGCGAGTATCAGGTGACGAAAGTGTTTTGCACACACTTAGGTCAGATGTTCTGTCAGGAAAAATCTTCCATTTAGCGTCTTATTTGTAACATATGATTCATGATTTGGGGGTAAGTATGTCAGTGACCAATCGATTGTCAAGGTTTCCTAGTGTAATGGTTATCACAGCGGATTCTGATTCCGCTAATCTGGGTTCGATTCCCGGGGAGACCTTTATTAATTTATTTTTCTCCAATTTATTTTTACCCCTTTTTACTATCTTTTACTCCCTAGTTTAGCAGAGAAAAAAAAAAACTAAATCAGTGCTCCAGAGGGAGACGCTGAAAAAATCCTGATCCTAATTGAAATTGCTAGGCGTAATCTCAATTCATAGCTAAAAACCTCCTTGTCAACCTCATGACAAACATCCCTCTCAGCAGCTGTTCCCCTTTCAAACTTTCTCCCTCACCTCCGGTAAACAAAGCATCCGGCTTGAGAACATTGCACTTCTCCCGTGGCCTTAGGGCGGCGGCTTACCGTGACGAACTCATCAGTCACTGACACAAGCCCCGTCGCGACATCACGACCCAACGTCGTGCGCGCGAGGATGGCGCGTGGCCTGGCACCTCCTGTCCAGCCTGGAACAGGCTGTTGAAGGATAAATCTCCCAGCCGTCGTGTTACGCTGCTGAATTCGAACTCAAGAGCAAGTTCGGACCCATGTCTGCTCTGGGAACTAGGAGGGCCAGCGTACCTGATATCGGGGAATTCACTGGCGCGCGACCTGCGCCGAGAGGACGGACTCGTGCCCGTGCAGTCCAGGAAAGAGTCGCTTACGTTGCTAAGGAGTACATGAAACCTCGATTTTTTTTATTTTTTTTATTTTTTGAAAACTTGATAGTTAACTCTATCACTTTTTTTTCCTTTTCTGCTATCTCTTTTTTATTATTTTATTTAGAATATGAAGTCACTTCTAAAAAGGAAGGGCGTTAGCGAGAAAATTGTTGTCTTAGGGGTATAATTGCTTAGTGATTAGTAAGATAAGTTATAATCATTATTACTATGAACCCTTCGACGTTGGCTACTATTGCTATCGCTCGTATTCAGTTCAAGCTGGGCGAAACGGACCTGCCCATTCCACATCCTCGTCCTCGACGCTGCTTGGAGCAGGCGGAGATCCGTCGACGAACTCGCTTGTACGGTCGCATGCGAATCCAGGGAAGATACGTATATGATCGGGATCAAGAAGTTGAGTTTGATTTGATATTTGCTCGCAACCATCGCCCCGGGCATGTGTCATGAGCACTTCTTCCAATGCCGATTCGGTCACGGAGGCATCTATAAAATGGTAAGCGCGGACCCAACGCGGAAAAGGAAAGGTTCTTTGTATCATCTAGGTCGCTGAAGGTGCTTCCCATGGACTTGTTTCCACGGTCTAATCTCGAATATGTTATGGGCTAGTCTCCCAAATTTTATCTGGTAATCTGTATGTTGTGTCCTCGCTGCTTCTACGACTGAGCCGTATACGTTGGTCAAATATCCCATCATACTGTGAACATCATGCTCAAGTAACTCCTCGTTCTGATTCGAGTCCATATTGGAATTGGAATTATCTTCATTATAAGTCTCGCGATCAATAATTTGCGAGCCCTCGATGCTCCATGGGATAGATGCTAGAGAAATTATTTGAAGATGTCGGGAAACGTGATGGCCGTAATGCTTGGAATCCCGGCTAGCAACTTCTCACTCTAATACCTACCTAACTACCTACCTGCCTTACATACGGAACCCAATTGCCTCATCAGCAACCCACTACCCGAAGACTAAGCACCGTACCTCTACACTGGATCTCATCTGTTTCGAGTCGGTTCTCGTGTCCTCAAAAGCGCCATGGGGTGCAGCTTGAAACACCTTGTAAGTATTGTGGCAAGCAACGGGGTCTAAGAACCTACTAAATGCCACATTATTCTCCATCTCGTTGTCATAGACTTTGAGAAGCCAGATGTCCCTCCACGTCATCTTCGAGCGGAAATACCACCTATGACTCGGTGATGGGCGGACCTCAAACGCTTCTTCGGCGTAGTGAGGGAATATAACATCAATCGGCACAAGGTCGTCGGGAGTTACAGTGGTAAAGGAGCAGGCAGCAAGCGGGAATCTTTCGACGACGGGCACGAGTGGACGCCAGACACTATGAAAGCCAGTTCAGATGTCGAAGGGTTCTGAAGTGGGGTTTTACTTACTTGATGATTCTGCATCGACCTTTGAGCAGACTTTCTGCACGGCTTCCCATGTGCAATTTGATCCTGCCAACAGATGACCGGGGCGTTTGATCTAATCAACGCAACCAGATAGTAATAGGATTAATACCGTATTCATTCATTCGGTGAAGAACCCCCCACGTACCGCAATGAATCCGGCGAGCCACGCCGGTAAAACCCTTCATTTTTAATTCTGCACTCTGCTCGTGCCGTAACGTGTAGTCGAATACAAACACCTCGGAACATCCTAGATGATTCTTTAGCCACGACATGGTGTGATCTAAGTATGCGGATATTTCAAAGGTCTCGGTTGGTCCTTGGTACGCTCCCGGTTCGAACTTGAACCCATCGACGTCGAGAGAGAAGTGATCTTCCAGGCCGACCGTATCTGACATCATGATTTTGTGATAGACCCCCCCGAAGTTGATTTGGGGGGTGTCCGGGTTCGAGGGCGGAATCTTCGAGGCGTACGGCTTCTCCCGCGCGTAGTTTGGACCTGCGCCAAAGAACTGAACGAAACTACTGGTTCTCAGAACGGAGAGGTCGATCTTAGGGTCAGGACCCTGCCTTTCCACCTCTTTCTGGATGAACGCTTCGTCGTGACCGGGCTCATCTGTAGGCTTTTCACTTGCTAAATCCTTATTGTCAGTATTGGGGCAGCTCAGATCGTTCAAGATTCGTTCTAGAACTCACCGTAGCTTGGAGGTTCTTTCATCGGCCAGTCAACCCAAGGCTTTCGGAACCGTTGGTCATTGTCGAACCGCCAAGATACCCATGGCATGAGACAATTTGGTGACGGGAGTTCAACTGTGCTCGTTTTATTAGGGGGCCACCATTGCCTCCATGGCTGAGCACGCTTCACATCCGGAATGCGTGGATCCAACTGATCTGTGGCTTCCACGAAGGTCGTCATGTCCGAAAATCTTGATCTTGATGAAGTGATATGATGGGCCAGTTCACGAGGCACGAGTTACCATCTCCATCTTCGATGACAAGAATATCAAACAATCCTTCACTCAGAACACCTTCTAGTGGGATGATTTACTAATAGGCTACATTGTGTAGCTTAGCACATGCGGCTCTGCTCTCGTCGCTGCTTTAATCTCCCATGGAATCTAGGATCCTCCGCTTACGCCCGACCAGTGCGCGCGTGTCTGGAGAGATAGGTCCTCGCCATCACTTGATTTGTCTAAAGTTCTTGATAAGGTAGGCTACATGAAGCCAACACATCGTATTTACCAATGATATGCCGCCAATACTGATATGCAGGTCACATTACCACAAAGAATCCTACGCGAGACGCGCATGTGATGCAGATATCGACCTCCTCCACTCCATTCGCTCGTCTCCTCTGGGCATCAACCGACAGTAACCGATCACTCAATGGGCCATTGGTATTCAGTATGCACGGGGTGACCGGCATCTTTTAGGACTGGGGTCGGTTGATGTTCCAGCTTCCAGCTGGCTTTCAGATAAGGCTATGGCAAGCTGTGGAGGGTGGTCTAATTATCTATGCCTTTACCGTACGACTCGCTCGGAATGAAGGATGAAGTTTAAAGCTCACTGCCTGTGCCCTATAAACCCCATAGTTGTAGACCGCGGTCAGTATGAAGCAGCTGATATGGAAGTGATCAAATCGACCTTCCCACAATGAAGGCTTTCTATTCATATATGGACGGAATTTCCATGATGTCCCAAAACTCCCCGAAGTCCAGGGTCTGTGTAGCCCCGATCGAGTTCCCCAACTCCTCTCGTCTGGTAAGCCCATTTCCAAGAAATGAGAACCTATTGGGGTGGCTTGTCGCCCCTTCGTTACAATCATCCTCAATTTCATATTCATAATCGTAGTCCTCCCAACGCGGCGACCGCATCATTTCAGCAAAGTGGTGCGCGCTCCCGGCGTAGGTCGCAACAATGCGTCCGTCCTCAGTGCCACGCTTGTACCAGCTGCTGCAGCTACCAGACCACACACTCCCTCTCAGATACGCCTGACTGTGAGTGTTATAGTCATCCATGGCGTCCTGGCGTACTTCAATGCTCCGGATACCCTGCGATTGCAGCTTGTTGATGCATTTGAAGATGTAGACGCCTTGGGCTTGGATTGCCTGCATCAAGCCACCATTTGCGACGGGGCTATTGGGCCCGATGAACATGAAGTAGTTGGGAAATCCTGTAACAGTAGTACCGAAATAACTCTCAGGAGGCCCGTCACGCCATTGTTGTGCGATGTCCGCTCCATCCCGACCAAGTAGAGAGAATCTGGGGACGTATGAGTAGTCAAACCCCGTAGCGCAGATGATAGCATCAGCTTCTCGACTCTGCTCATCATTTTCTGCATGGATCCCATTCTCTGTAATGTGACTTATAGTGCCCCATACACTGTCGACCTGCGATCAATACTCGAGTCAGTGCTTAGTCTCTGCTGCCTCGGCGAAAACCTATCGCGGAGTAGTGCCTATATATACCGTTAATTCCCCCACGGAATTAACGGCGTCGTTTTTTCCCAGACAAAACCTCGTCAAGCACAGCTCACAGAGCCGATCTTTCATGCTGCATAAAATGGGGTATTACTCACTATCTCGGGATCAGCAATAGAAATCAAATCAAATTTTGCTAATCACTTTCGTACATACCATTCTGATGCATCAAAGTCTCAATAAAACCCGGGCCTGGAGTTATGCGACGACAACCAACGGGGAAAGACGGAATGAGGTGCTTTGCAATGAACTTCGCCTTAGCGGAATCCCCGAGTCGATCTAGCATACTCTTTCCATACGACGCTTTGAGTTCCTCTTCGTGAGAAAGCCCGCTGCTCAGAGCTTTGAAGCTCTCGGATCGCCCATCTGCTAGCTCTTTACGGTGTAGCCGGAGGTACTCGGGGTCGGTCGCGAAGCGGCTTCTGACTTCTGGGAGATAGTTCAAATCGTCATCCACCAACTCTTGGCCCTGCCTGCTCCCGTGCCCGACTTTGGGCATCAAAAGCGTCGTGATCCAGGCTGAGGATCGTGCAAACAAGGTTGCGTGGGAGGCAGCTTTGTGGCTTCAGCATGCTATATTACATACTTCGGTCGCCGACATGGAATAGGGGAATTCACTCACACTTTGTGATTTCCGGTAATAGCTGGATGGCCGAAGAACCGATGCCAATGACGACAACCCGCTTGTCGGCAAAGTCGTAGGTCGCATCCCATTCTGCGGAATGAACCAGTTTACCCCTATACTGCTCAATGCCCTTAATATTCGGCCACTTGGGTTTGCTGTGACCCACCTGTCAGTACTCTTGCTCTTTCCATTCGGGAATGAAAATCATTAGAGGCAACTGACTTGAGTATCCCAGTGGCATTTATCAAGACATGACACTCGTCTTCAAACGCCTCTTGGTTATTCAAATCAGTCAGTTTCAATTTCCAGCGGCCTGCTTCATTATTCCAGACTGCGCTATCAACTCGTTTACCATACGATATCAGCTTTTCACAACCGTATTTTTGAGCCGTGTCCTTGAGGTATTGGTGAATCTCAGGAGGTTTGGCGAAGACATTGGTCCACTGTGGGTTGGGACAGAAACTGTAGGAATAGATGTGTGCAGGTGTATCGCAACGGCAGCCCGGGTATCTTGAGTTATGCGCACCATTTTAGAGTTGTCGATGTTCACTGAAAGGATAAGCTTGTGCGTACCTGTTAACTAGCCATGTACCCCCCAGATCGACGTTCATCTCGTAACATTGAAAGTCCACGTTCCGAGAGAGCATTCTTTGAGAGGCTATGATCGACATCAGTATACCAGAACACCCGGCTCCAATGCAAACAACCCTTATCGGTCGATACGTTCCTAGGGGCTTGCTCGAAACTCGGTATTGAGCCCCCCGGGTGGTTTGGGGGCGGCCCTCAGTGTCTGGAACGCTCTCCATTTCAAGTGTGTGCCAGTGAGAATGTCCGGGAACTTAACGGGGACATTTGGCAAGGGCTTCGGCGTCATTAAGTACATAAGTGTACTCGGCGCAGCCTGCCTATAGTCAGGCCTAGGCTCCATAATTACTTTGATCTCGAGCAGTCCTAGATAAAAAGGTGGAAAGACCCCGCACTTGAGGCTCAAGTAGTACATTTACATGTGTTGCGGGGCCGGGCAGGAGGGAAGGTCTACAAGGCCCATGAAGCACTGCAGGCGTTTGATAACGGGCAGGGTTTGTTAATCAGTTCAAGGAAAACAATGAAGTACCACGGATGATCATATTAGGTCAAGCCTTTGTCTGACTTCCAGGCACATGTGGTTACATTTGATTATGCGATATCCAACGGGAGGCTTGGTGTTAATGAGTAGCACGAAGGTGGCTAAGACGGCCCCCTCGAAGTCCTCAGACAACGTCTCCTAATTACTATATGCGGAGTCCTTATCAGCTGTCCGTAGGAGAGCGAGAAAAATGGGCGCAGGGTATGAGGCAACACTTTTTGTATTTATGTGTTTCTAATAAACAAGTTGAAGCAGAAACACTGTGACTGACTAGGATATTTGTCAAAGATAGTGGAGTAGATGGCTTGATAGGTTGCATTCAAGGTGAAGAAGAAGAGTCAAGTCTATCCTATATTAGACCTGGGATATCTAGTACAATATATATACCCAAAAGGTTTGTAGAGCGTATCCACTACATTCAACAATATTCACAAGATCTTACACTCGGGTTGCCTGAGTAGGTAGTATTTACAGTAAGACAGAATTTTCAGCTAAGATTGATCCGCCCGAAATTAGACACCACCTCTTCCACCATCATCTCCCACCAAGCATCGGAGTTGTCAAGGGCTACCGCATCCTCTTGTCGAAGCTGTGAGGTGGGTATGGCGCCTTGTGCTTGGGTCTCTGTATCGTCATATTGCTCTTCCCTACTTAAATCTGCTTCTATCTGCGTGAGGGAGATGGTATTCTCGTACTCATCCAGCCAGTTCCAAATGTGCTTCACGCAGTCGTATATTGGAGGAACATTGCCCCTTGCGCCGACGCATATGGGGTCAAACCACGCGCGTATTCGAGCTCGGTCTTCTACTCTCCACGCTACTGTGCTTGCAATGAATACTGAGAAGAGCGGTGTTTGAGCGGTGAACAGGGGCCCGTCTACGGGCTGCCTCTCAATCGTCTTGAGTAACCTTTCGAGTGCACTTTGGGTACGAGGGTGGGTCCTTGTACGACTGATGGGATTGAAATTTCATCGTTAGGTCGGTCGACTGTTATTAAAGTAGAAATGTATGGGGATTAGGAACTGACCGAAAGAGTCTGCACTGGAGATAGATCTGTGCGGCACACGCATAGCTCTCTCCTACTAGCTCCGTGACTTTGGCTGCTGTGTTGACCTTGCCATGCTCGTCGAGTTCACAGGAGTCGAAGAGTTCTTGAGAGGTTGCGTAGCCGTCTGACAAGTCGGACCATTGCCAAAAGTTTTCCAACACATCTTCTATCTCGTGACCGACAGGAGGAATTACCTCTGATCCGGGGCGTCGGTGGCGACGGGCGGAAAGGTGTGTTATCTTGACGAGATGATGCATAAGCTCAGGAGACAATCCCGTGAAGCCGATGATCTTCCTCTTGTCGCGATGATTGCCATGGTTGAGCCACAAATAGCGACATTTCCCAGGGTTTGGGTCGAGCGAGAAGACACAGTCGCTGAAGACACTGTCAATGCAAATCCTGTTGGCTAACTGGGCTCGGGCCGGAGTGAACTGCACGTTGAGTGAGTGCCGGTATTTTATGGCGGGATTTGAAGTGTCGAGTATGCGTTCTGCAAGGCTAGTGCCTTTGTACCACTTAGGAAAGGTTTCCTTTGGGCCTCCATGATCCCAATTAATATTCTAGTTCCATGATCAGCCTCCATGAAGTAAGTGAGCTCACAACAAAGAACCTAGTGTACTTGTGTCGGAGCTTGGGAGAGCGGGCTCACCTCTATATGACAAAACAGAATGATGCTTGCCACCAAAGTTTCTCCATTGCCGGGAATATGAAAGTCACAGTTCTTGAGTTCGTCATTCAGCAATGCAAGGGCTTTAGCGAAGTGATAGTTTGCTCGTTGCTCAATTTCTGCGTTAAAGTACCAGTCGAGTACGTAAGACGCGGCTACGGCCAAGATGCAGTGGCGTACCAACGCGTTTTTTTCCGCCATTGGAACAATCTGCTTCAAGTACGTATTGTCGCTAGGGATGACGGTTCGCCCTTGGCAGACAGCGTTGGTGACTGGAAAGCGGTCATCGCCCGTTAGCTTCTGAACCATTTGAATGGTAGGAACCGAGAACCAACGTACAGAACCCAAACAACTTCCTGTCCACCACTTTTACATGCCTTACATCACCGAAACCCGGGGGCAGTCGGGGGGCAAGCTCGGGATGGGAGCTGGACGGGCCTGCGGAGCCGAGATGGCCAACCTCGGGCAGCGGCGGCAGGGTGGGCTGGTGACAGCGTGGGGTAAATAGACGCTGCGGCAGAAAAGTTATTTGCGTTAGTTTGCCTTGAACTTCAGGTGGGCGCACGTGGAACCTCGCCCGGAGAAAGCCATTGAGTTCGACAATTTTGGCTATTGTCACGGGTTGTCTCTCGCGCCGGAGGGCCGGGTGTATGCATCGACCGTCCTCGGCTGCAAATGGGTTTGCAAGGGCATCGTGTTCTTCCTTGCGTGACTCAGCGGGCGGAATCTGAGGGATGTAATCAGGAAAATGACGGTATGTGTGCGGGAAGAAGGTAGGTGTGGATAGATCGTCGTGAAAAGCGTCATAGAAGCCTGTAGCACTATCAGTGAGCACAAATGACGAGTCGGGACTCGGCTTTGTATAAAACAACCCGTACCACGTTTGCGATGTTCGGCGACAAAGGAACCTTGAACTGCAGCTACATTGTCGGAGTCATGTGGTAGAATATTCAGAAAATGTTCATCCGACAGCCAGGGGTTGGTCGGACCCTCATCTTCGTCTTCGTCTTCATCGTCATCTCTGTTGTCACCATCATCTTTCTTTCCATCGCCGTCGTCGTAGCCATTATTATCGCCCCGCTCTTCTTCGTTGGTGGGCACTTGCCAATGGGTGTTCGATGTCGATGTCGATGTTGGTGCCGATTGCTGCTGAAGATATTCCTGTGACCCGAAGGTCCGGTCGATGTAGGGGTCCAAGTGTCTGTGCTCCACTCCGGGATAAGTCCAATCCCCACCAATGCGTGGAAGCTTGGGTGGCCGTGCCATCGGACGAACTCTAAGCTAGTAGACCGGTACAACGGCGGTGGGAAACAAGCGCGGTGGAATTGAACGCGGCCTACTGCAATGATGCCGTTGGAAGCGGGGCGGTCTAAGTCAAGTAGGTTACTTGCTGATGTTTGCGCGGCACAGGGACATGGAAATGGATCAAAAGCTGGGGTAGTGCGACATGGGAGGGTATTTGAGGAGCTACGGATACTGGGGAGCAGATTTCTAGTAAGGCAATACTGTCTTTTCGCCTTGTTTCCCCAAACCCGGGTTGCCTCAATGCCTGGGACTACAAAGTATCACTGATGCCTACCAATCGCAATTGCACGCCCCGTCAGCTCCATGTTGTGGCGCAGACGCTCCATGCCGTTCTTGTTGCGGAGGCTGACTCTTGCTCGGCCCAGTTGAACTGCCTACACTGTTAGTGCGTATTCCGTAGACCCAGATCGACATTGCCTCAATACCCCTAGGACTGCATATTACGCAAGAAATACATATCCGTAAGGTATGGTACTCTGGAATCCTTTAGGGTTGGGGTTCCCATCAACAAGGGGATCTAGTATAGGCGGCACGCAGATTTCCCGAGACTACTTTTTAGACCGGGATCGGCCGGGGGGGGGGAGGTTGAGTGAGGGGTCATTAAACGTGGAATTCGGGAGGGAAGAGGGAAGGGGGGGGAGAAAAATACCGAAAGGGGAAAAGAGATAAGAGGGAAAACGGAAAGGAGGGAAAGAGGAAAGAGGAAAGAGGAAAGAGGAGAGAGGAGAGAGGAGAGGGGAGAGGGATGAGGGGAAAGACATGGTATATGAGATATATGAGATGTACCTTGTCGGGAACCATTGGGAGCCATGCACCTCTGTGGCGATATACCGCATGTCTACCTGCCATGATAAGAGATATGCAGATGTAGGTCAGGTAGGTAGATGGTGAGGTGAGCACCCTGCACACAGCCACAACCAGACATCAGGCTCACCGCAACACTAACTTCAATGCCTACATGTATTCATGAAAGTGGCCCTCGCGTCGATGTTCCACATGATGATGAGAATGATTTCACCTGATATCGAACGACCATGTCGCCATTATCACCAGACTATTTTTTTGGGGCCATTCAAGACAAAGAGAGGCATCTGCTAGACCCAGTACTAGAGAGATTACTGCCTCCAATCGTTGCGCGATGCTCCGAAAACTACCACGACCGCGGGTGCCTGCTCGCAGATATAGGCAGCTTCTTAGTCACTACAATGGAGATTACATCCGAGATATCAAGGCTCCTCATTCGGGGTGGATATGTATCAGAATACGCGTCCACTTGTGGAACTTTACTAGACCCAGATCTCAGTACTGTTGACTATTTAGATGACACACATCAAGCCCTCAAGTGAGTTTCCAGTCCCTCCTAGATTCCCAACCCCGTCGTGTTACTATGGCTTCTTCTCACTCGAGTTAATCTCTCGCTCTGGCCTCCAGAAATATTCATTCCTCTATAAGCGATACTACGACCACCATCAAGAAGCTCTGGGAAGACTCTCCTCTTCCTCCCCCACCCCGTTCAGTGCACTCACCGACTGCGTATGGCCCCATGGCTACACCGTTGCCTCGACAGAAAAACCCTCCTTCAGTGCCCGTTGGAAACCGCTCTCAAACCCCGCCTCTCCAGCCGCATCAATCAATCAGTACTCTGCCATCTGCGCACATGTCTGATGTCTTTCTGCAACCCGATGACAACGCATTCGCAGACATCGATAGCAATGAAGCGGCGTCCCCTAGTCAAGACGAAGCTGATAAAGCCGCTTATGCATCGATTGCAGACGTAAGCACACGCGGCAGCGGGGTCTACAAATGTTCATTTGGTTTCAAATGCACCAAGGGCGGAGTCAAGGAAGGGCAGATACGTATTTTTAAGCGCAACTCTGAATACAGGTATGAGTCTTGCTTCATGTGCCTGAGTCCGTATAATTGACAGTGAGACCAGAACCCATATGATGAAACATGAGAAGGCATTCCGGTGTATATACCTCGGCTGCGGAAAGTCATTCAGTCGTTTGGACAACCTCAAACGACATGAGGCTAAGTTGGGCCATGGAAATACTTAGATTTCGCACCTGAACATATATGGAGGAGCGGGCGAATATGCTGGAGTGCTACTTGTATATCAGAGTTGACGTGAGAGGTCTTCGCAGCCTCTTGCGTTAAGCAGGAGGGTCATTGTTCTAGCTCTATACCTAATGACAAATGGAAAACCCGCACACATCAGATACTTTGTCTAGAACCGCGTGCCCACAAAGCGAGCTGAGAGTCGCCGAGACACGGGGCGATCTGGACCATTCAAGACGGCACTTGCGCAGCAGAGATCTTGCTGTGACCGCCCGCGCACGCGGAGTTTACCTTGGACCAAGTGCTCAAGCAGGGACTCAAAATGGGGGAATAGACTAGAAAACTCATCGTGACCGTATCTACAATAAATCAAATACCGGTCGTGGTCGTGGTCCTCCGTGTCAGTTTCAATGTTTTGAGCGACGTTAAAACTCTACCCCAGAACATCGGTGTCAACCATAGCAATGCTATGGTGAGAGCCACTGGGGCTTCGGGGTCTTATGTATTAATTGCTTTCCTGATTCGGGGGCGATGCTGGTTTGCCCTTGAGGGCAAGCTGAGGGACACGATATTTATTTTCAAATGGTGTGTAGCATTCTAGTTGAGGATTTGTTTATAGACGCGTGTAACAATCCCGCCAGCTGAGTAATACCTTATCTGATGTCCTTGAGATTCAAATTATCATCACATCACACATCCCTCATCTCCCGGTGTGGGAGCAACCCCTCGTGCGCAGAGCCTTTATCATCGCGATCCCAAGCCCATGTCTTTGCCAGCTCGACGTCAAGGGTTCCCTCAATCATCTGGGTTACGTACTTTCCGATGACGGGCAGAAACTTCCAGCTATGGAAAGAGCCGCCAGTCACGATGTACAAGTGACGTGAGTGTGGATGTTCACAGATGATGTGATCCTGGCTTGGAGTGATTGCATCCCTGAAAGTTTTGTCAGTTTGAACGTCGACGGTGGCTCTGATGTGTGTGACTGCAGGTGTGTATGCGTGTGAAGGCGCGAGGTTTGGGTCAAAATGGAGGCTACTAACCAGCAAATCCTGTAGTCCTTCAATTCCCAAGTATCACTCGCATTTCCGTAGATCCCTTTACATGTCTGTCTGACTTCCTCCTTCATCCCCGAAGATAGATTCCATTGACTGTAGTCCGCCCGGCTTGGCGGTACGGATATGTTCTTGCCAGTGACCTCGTGACGGATAGTGTTGGTGAAGCTTACATCCCGGTAAAACTTGATTCGGTTTTCCGAGTTTGGTGGTATGACACCGCCTGCATTGATTAGTTCCCTTCATCTTGGGCGCATCCAACTCTGAGAAGCTCACCCAGGGTATAGCCTGCTTCGGAGACGAAACAGGGGCCTTTGCCATAGTACTCGGCAGCAGCATCGTCCAGTATGACAGACCCCTCACTAATTCCAGCGGCGACCACACGATGCCCTGCGTGAATCTCGCTTCGGTTCGGAGCGCTGTCCATAAGCAACCTCGGCGTGTAGGCTCCAGTAGCGAGGATGACATGATTTGCAAGAACAATATCACCCTCTGAGGTTCTTACCCCAGTCGTTGACCCATCTGCCTCAAAAATCAGCTCCTTCACGTCGGCTACGACGTATCGAACGCCGGCTTCAACGGCAGCCTGGATCACTCGAGTAAGTGTCTTGGTAGCATCGACCCAGCCGCTACCCTCGTTGAGAAAGACCTCGGTGCCGTTTGGGTAATCGGCTTTCGAGTAGGCACCATCCCAGCGGGCTCTTGAGTCATCAGGAGTAAGCATATGGTACTTCTCTGTTGCCTTCAGCTTCTTGTAGTTCTCAATGATGGCGCGTGGGAGGTCCTTGTCGCTGACCCAGGCAAGACCGCTCTGGTGGTAATCTTGTGAGTACAAGGCATCATATCTCCAATACTTCATCGCCTCTAGAGCGAGCTCCATGTACAGGATGTTGGTATAATCGGCGCGGACGACCTTGTTCCAGTCCCACGACGCGCCCGCCTCGTGGGGAAACGGGCCGCGATCGATGAGAACAACGTCGGCAGAAGGGTATTTAGTAATCAGGTGGTGGGCAACAGAGGTGCCGAAGACTCCCGCCCCGACGATGACGTAGGAGTCACTGTCGGACTTGGGCGTGTCCATGAGGGCAGCTAGTACCCAGATAAGGGCCCAGGAACAGAATTCGGCCAACAGCGCCAGCTTGGTAGTATTACTGTGAGACGGAGACGAAGATGCTCGTAGAGTCAGGAGTGTCTGATGTGCTGGAGTGATGGCTCAGGCAGGTAGGGGCAAGCGTGTTGCATGGCGAAGGGGTACTTATCGTTGATATAAGTGCGCCGTTGTTTCTTTCCTCCTCCCTCTTTCCTCTTCCCTCCCTACATTTAGGTCCCACTCCCTGGGATGGCTCGGGGTTCTACCGTGCCGCTTGTGGGGCCGTCTAGGTAGGGGATGTTTCGATGGATTTAATACGGGACCTAGCTTAGCGTACCCCTACTAGGGGATGTACTGCATGTAACTACCTAGGTAAGGTACCCGTACAATTTCCCCGCAGAAAGCAGAGGCGGACACTGTACATGTATCCTTGATGAAAGACAGGATGTACCTCATGCCCCAACTAGAATTCTCATTCTGGTGCTGTTTCCACGAGTCTAGGACCAAAAATCGATGTGAACATAGGACGCTTCCTCCGTCACTGCGGTTACAGTGACACCAAAATCATCAAGCCATAGGCTACCGTACCAGATTAGGGGGGGTATATAAAAGGATTATAGAAATGCTTCTCAAAAACTAAAACTATTATTCAAAAACATAATTGTAACTTTGTTAAGGTATAGCAACAGTTATAAATTATAAGGATTTTTATTTTTCAAAAGTAGTATTTTTTTATAATAATTTTAAAAAAAAAAATCTTAATCGCTAAAAAATAATATTGAAATTTTAAAATAATTGCACTCTTATAAAGCTTATATTTATTATAAAAATTATAAAAGTAAGTAAAAATAAATAAAAGTAAATAAAAGTAAATAGTTATAAATAATAGTAAATAAAAGTAAAAGTAAATAAAAGCTATAATATTATTTTTACTTTTATTTATTACTATTTATAACTATTTATAATTACTTAAAATTACTTATTTTTACTTATTTTTACTTATTTTACCTATTATACTACTTATTATAACTTTTAATTTATAAAGTTATTTTTTATAATTTATAAACCTTGTAATTAATAGCTAGCTAATAAATTTATATTATTATAACTACTATTTTAAATACTAAAAGAACTAATATAATTAATTTAAAGTTTAAAACTTTAGCAAAAGGTTTTACAGCTTTTATAAGATATTGTAAAATAAAATAAAAAAGTTATATTATATGCTTACAATAATTTTCTATTTATAACGTTTGCTAAAAAAAAATATATTTCTAAGGAATAGGATATTACAGTCCTTATACTAGTACCTATAGAAAGCTTGATCTCTAGGACACTGTTCCTACATAATTTTAGGTCTATTAGTACTGTATACCTATTTGTATAAGAAGTCGCAACTTAATTTTAATGCTATATGGCTACCAGACAGAATATTTCCCACTTATAACCCTGTTACATGTACCTTATGGTGTTAAATCCTAAAACGTGCCCTACAACTATTTCGTATACCCCCCCTGGCCTGCTACGGTAGTTGTCAACGACCCGTGCCGCTTAGATGAGGAAAGACTCGGGAGGAAACAAGCCGGCGACTGGCACGAGGCGTCAGCTCTTTCGCCGCGCTGCTGCCGACCCTTCGTCATATTGCCTATCATGACGAGGTTCGCGATGAACATATGAAGAGAGTCAATCCACTCCTTTCTTGCTAGGCCTGCTGTGCCTGTGTAGTTCCATCCCTCTCTGTCTCTCGCTGCACACCATACACACACACTCTCTCTCTCACTCTCTCTTTCAACCACCATATCTCTCACTCCAAAGACTCGCTTCGTTTAGGAAGCTATTAGCCAAAAGCACTCCTAATTTCAAGCACCGAACGTATCAACACGGCACTACAACACACTCTCTCTTCTCCTGTCTCTATACTATCCTCGTCGACGATGACGAATCACAATTCCCGCCCGCCAAGGCTGTACGTTGTTTCGTTCAACGGTAAGTGAAGTACTTGGACTCTTTGTCGCTTGTCTAAAGTGGCTAAGCTATTGCACAGGGACTTGGGCCGGTGGCGTTCTGACGTCCCGCAAGACAATCGTTTCGGAATTTGTCAAACTCATTGCCGACCATGAGAACGCCGTCGAGATCCCCTTGAATGGTGTAGGATCTGATATTGGTATCGTGGACCGAATTTTGGGAGGTAAGTCATTCCTTGACCCAGGTCGCGCCCGAGATCGGGAGCTAATTAACGGTTCTAGGCGTTGGTGGCTGGGGTACACTGCGAAATGTCATCACTGCACTGAGTGGGTTGCTGTTCTTCCTTAAGTCTTCATAGCTGTTGCTGACGTGAGAAAAGGGAACATTTGCAAGCAGTACCGCCGGGGAGACAGGATCATTCTTCTCGGCTATTCTCGAGGCAAGTTACTATTACTTGGGTCAAGAAAGCACTGTCAGTCAGCAGCTAACGGTGTTTCTAGGAGCATGGGCTGCCCGCTATCTCGCCATGCTGATAGACCTCGTTGGGTTTCCGGAAGATGGCGATGAGCATTTCTTCCATTTAGTATACACAGCTTGCGAGAATGGTTCCTTGTTCGACAGTCGACAACGCGCAGTCTTGTTAGAGAATTATAAGTGTAAGCACAATAGCCCTATTCGGTCATCCACTTTTCCCAGCTGATTGTCGATCTGTCAAGGCTGGACAGACATCCAGATTGATGCTCTGTGCTGCTTCGACACTGTAGGCTCATTGGGCCTGCCGCTAACAGGCGTTGCCAAGCCACTACAGTTCCTAAGAGGATCTAAGAACAGTGACCACGCCGTCTCTGACGTTGCTCCAAGTGCGTCCAGGCCACCTTCTCTGTTTACCAGTTTCTTTGTACCGCAATATCTCGGTTCATATGGTCTAACGATGGAAGACAGATGTCAAGATTGCGTTTCACTGCGTATCTCTCCATGAGGCCCGTGCCGCATATCAGCCAACGTTCATGGGCGGGCACAATGTTCATCAGGTATTCTTCCCTGGCAACCATAGTCACATGGGATGGATCGATGAAAAAGAAGGACTGGTACATGCCCCGTTCGCGTGGATGATTCAACAGCTTCACACTCATCTCGGGCTGAGTTTTGACGAAGAAAAACTGGCTCTCAGGTTCCCCAGCTACTCCCTCTCTACCCTCGCGCCAGCTGCCACTGTCCCCGACGCCAATTGCAAGCTTACGGAGACCCAAATCCCGCACCCATTCATCCTAGACCGCGAGCTACCCCGATGGTGTCGAGGTCACATCTCATCACACAATCTCGCGCTTCTCTTCATTGTCGGGAAGAAACGCCGTCGCCTGGGCTGGGTATCCGGCTCGGGCAGTATGGGCAGGATCGAGGTGCACATTGGCGCGCGCCTACGCACCCCATTGGCCGGCAACGACGCCGTACCAGGATACACATTGATGGCACCCATCGATGGTAAACCTTATTGGACCTGTCGCCAGAGATCGAATCGGAAGTGGAACTGGGCTCGGCGTCAGACCAATACTTCATTATACAGCCGAGGGAGTGGTTCTTCATCTTCTTCCTACATTGGGGGCGAGAACTTAAATAGCAGCTTCACCATCACAGCGAGTCGAATTGAAGAGGCTAAAGTTGGACCCCTGGAGGCGAAGCTGCTTGGGTTGCCACAAAATGCCGTCGCCTCATGACTGGCGATGCCGCGCGGACCAAGGGTGAATATCAGGCTCATTCACCCTTTATTCCATTTCATTCGAATTTCTATTGTCTGATTCTACTTTATGTCTAATTCTCGCTTACTCCGTACTATATACCCCATACAGTTTTATGCATTTCGTTCGCCGGATAGCGGAAAATCATGTTACGCTAGATTAAAGCAGGAATTTGGTGTATATATCCCACATAGATGCTCTATCATACAAAGGAGGTACTGCGATTCTCTCTTATCCGCTCTTGATAGCAGCCATCACATCATTCTCGAGACACGCCCATAGCTCCGGAGAGTTAGGTTCATAGCCAAGCACCAATCGAGCGCGATCACTCCTCGTTCTTGTACTACATGCGAATGCATAAACGCCGTAGTGGGAAAACTTAGATGACCCTCTCATTTCCATGATGGCATCAATAGGCAGCTGAATTGGCTCCTCATCTTCAATGGCGTTATGGGTCTTCAGGATGTGACCAAAGGCTTTGGCAAAATCGAAATGCGACCATTCTTGTGTTGCAGTGAAGTAATAGCCCTAGAAAGCCCATATGTCATTAAGTATTGCATGTGATGCAGAGTGAAAAGGTGGGTGTCAGGGGTAGATAAATCACGCACCTCTCGTCCCCAATCAGCAATCCCCCCTCCAGCCACCGCCGCTTCGACAAGCTTGAGATACACCTGCACCAAGTCGTCAATGTGAACCCAGCTGCGTGTGTTAGTCCCGGAATTAGCGTAGAAGGCTCGCTTCGTAGTCTTAATATGTTCCCAGTATAATGGCACAAGGGCGCTCTGTGTGTTGCCCAAACCGTGGCCTGTGCCATAGACGCCACACGAGCAGATGATTGCGCACTTGATGCGATCTCCGTGCTCCGCTGCGGCTGATTCAATGATCTTCTCAATATTTCGATGCATTGCAGTGTCGGGTAGAGACTTGAGCGTGTCAATGTCGTCTATATCGCTCCATACCTTGGGGTTCATTTCCCCGTAGTACGTTGAATCAGCCCAGTCAGCAATGGCGCCGGTACCTCCAAGGCGGATGAGAAAGCGCGGGGAAGATCGGTCTGCGCCACGCAGGAGACCCTCAATGTGTGCTCGGATCGACTTCTCGTGTTTTGAGTTGCCATTGTCTGCTGACGCGTTAGATTGGGTGGTGTTGTGCGCAGTACAACTTAGCAAATCGGGCTAAAGGCGAGGCCAATAGCTTACGAATAACAATATCAGACTCCGCGGCTATGGTAGCAATGAGCTCCACGTCATCAAAGTCGCCGCGGACTACTTTCACCTCAGGGTATGTTTCACGGAATGTGGAGGGGATGCTGCGTAACAGTACGGTCACTCCATGTTCGGGGTGTTTCTTAACGAGGGCGTCCAGAACAGATCCGCCGATGTACCCTGTGCCGCCCGTCCTAAGTCCCGGTTAGCTCTCACAAACAAGCTGAAAGTGTGGGTGTAGAGGAGCTTTGGGTCTAGTACAAAAAGATTCGTTTTCCTCCAGACATTTTGTGACAATTAAGAAGCGCCCGTCTAGGGATGCAGGCCTGAGCTTGTTGCCAGGGGTGGCAGAGCTGTATAATCTGACACGATGAGTCGTGAAACTTGAGGAAAGAGGAAACATGATTTAGCCGCGACCGACCGAGCCCCCTTTAACTCCATCACCTCGCAGAGCCTCAATTCTTAGCTACTCCGTAACTAGTCGAAGCTGGCCAAACACCATGATGTCTGAATGGCCGTGACAACCCTCTGTCGCTGCTTTAAGCATAGATTATGAGCCGTATCTGACCGTGGGCATAACCCCTGCTAATGCCACGGCGAACGCCACGCGATAAGGGATCAGTGCGGCTTACTTGCAACCATTACCGTGGCACTGATGACACGTAAGGGGAGTTTTTCATTTTCCCTCTTCTCTCCTTTCCTCTTTCCTCTTTTCTCTTTCCTCTTCTCTCTTCTCTCTTTCCTTTTTCCGGGTCCCAATCTTAATCTTCCTCTTGCTTGTCTTTTATTTTCTATAATAGATACACATCGGGTAGTGTAGTAATCTGGGTAAGCTATCTATGGTGCCTTTCCTCTACGTTTTCAATATTCTACATGTGATCATCAAAATCAATTACTCGTATCCTACTGCAATTCATTCGCCTGACCTCCCCAATGATTACTATCGATGGGTCAACATTGGAGGGCGGTGGCGGTCTAGTTCGATCTGTCCTCGCACTTTCAAGTATATTAAATAAGTCCATACAAATTCATTCTATTCGCGAACACAGGCCCGATGGACGAGGCCTTCGCCCTGGCCATAATACCTCGGTTGATGCGATCGGGAAACTTAGTGCAGCGTCCGTGAAGGGTAATGTTCCGTCCACATCCGAGCTTGAATTCGTTCCGCACGTCAGCATGGACCGCCTCAGAGCACCACTCACCAGTTCCATGGATATACACCTGGGAGGCTCTGCTTCCATATTCTTGATTGCAGTACTTCCTTATCTTCTGTTCGCTCGGCTAGGCTCGACAACATTCTCGTATAACCTGGCTTTTGACGCTGATTCGACTTTCACGCTGACTCTCCAGGCGGGAATGTTATGTCTCAGCGCACCTTCATACTTCTATATGCGCCAAGTATACTTGCCTGTTTTTCGGAGCATTGGCATCACTGAAGAGAATCTCAGCTTCACAGAGGACTACAAACAAGGTTGGCAAACGGATGATCTACAAGTACCTGGGAGAATGGTTGTGCACCTCAAGCCGCTCTCCCAGCCTTTGAACGGATTTGTATTGAAGAGCCGGGGAGCGCTGCAGAGAATACATGTGACCGCTCATGTGCCCAAGAAGTTTCTGGAGCAGTTCAAAAGAATCCTGCAGGTCGAGATCGAAGCTTCTATTGCGAGCGAAGCTCGACAACGCCTTGAAGTTGTTATTGATACCATTGAGTCTAACGCCGAAGGCCAATATCATCTCTTAATGACAGCTACGACTTCATCTCCAACTTCCTACCTCGGTTACGAGCAAAACTATCCCAAGCCTTGTTTCCCCCCGGAGATCGAAGGGAACGAACAGCAAATTGCCTATCGCCTAATCAGGAGCTGCATTCGAGGATTATGGAAAGAGCTCTCGCGTGGGAGTGCCGTCGATGAACACATGGAGGACATACTCGCGATCTACCAAGCCATGGCGTGTGGGTTCTCCTCAGTCGTCGCAGGGGGCAATGAAATGCCTGTTCCAGAATTTTGTCTGGACTACGCAGCTCTAGGTAAGCAGGGTGTAAGAAACGGAGGAGACTTCCAGATCTATACTAACACCGGACAAGGTCCGAAAGGGGCAGAATATGATCTTGATATACACAACATACATCGTGAGACAAGTTGGTGGATCATTCAGCAACTGGCGGGTGTCCGCTTTGAGGAACAGAAAGACAATCAGGGTCGGTCTTGCCACGGGTGTATTGGATTAGGGCTCGGTCATTCCGCGTAACGCTCTCAATCGCGCGCCATGGGTTTCACGATTTATTGTCGCACGAACAAATAACGCAGTATATAATGAGCAGTCCCATCATGACCAGGGCTGGGAATGACGGGATTGCTGAAGGCGAAGACTACTCGGCGGGATTTCCTCGCTGAGTGCGAGGCCGGTGACACGCCGGCGAGATCAAGAATAAGGGTTAGAAAAGTAATGAGGATTTTACAGTAACCGAGGCTCCCACCAATTCCACCTAATCCACCATAACTCAACGAGAATATTTCTAGAGGTTTAATGAAGCAAATAGCTAAGAAGTCTAAGGACTAGTTATTGATATAACTATTTATAATAAAATTTTAGGAGTATAAATGTATAGTTAGTTTATATGATTATTTAATAACTGCTTCGTAGTACTAAGCAAGTTATTCTTAAAATAGAAAGCTTTACCGTTAATAGTAAACCTTGCTATTTTCATATAATGAAAATCCAAATATAAAGCAATTAAATTTTAAAATCTATATAAAGTATGGATAGATTACTAAGGGGAGACCTTTTAGGACCTCCTTTTGCCTATAGCGCTCTTTTTACCTTCGGCGGTTCTCTGTTTCCAGCAGTTCTCTATTTCCGGCGGTTCTTTATCTTTAGTAGTTCTTTGTTTCCTCTTTCGTATTCGTATTTACTTATAGTAGCCCTTAGTAGCCGTCCTTACTATTGTGCTACATAAGCTATATAGTCCTTTTTAGGTATAAATACGTTATAGTTAATGCCTTAAATAAACTTTAACTAATGATATTATTGTAAAATCCGTTTAAGCTAATAAAAAGAAAAACTACTTTTATAAAGTTTTAAAGATTACTATTATATATACTTAAGCTTTACTTTCCTACTTTATTGTTGTTGCTAATTCGTAGAAAAGTAAAGCTTTCTAATTATACGTAACTATATAGTATTATACCTTAAATCATACTTACGAGGCTAATTAATACAAGATGGTCCGCAATTTGCAGAACCGTTGAGAATACACATTCCTTTTTCTATAGAAGAAATGGGCCTGAATTTTCTCTCGACGTTACCACTGCGATATCACTATCGCACAAACCAAACACGACAATGTTTCACAATTAAAAACCAGATATCTCTAATGAGGACACTTAAAGTTTTAAAATCCAAGCGGACTTATACCATCATAGTGAAGTAGAGCGATTAGCAAGCCACCTATTGGGTTGACTAGAGACCAGGACCTAGCCAAAACTAGGGGGTACGTGTTGATTTTCTTATATTTAGCTATCCACTTCACTTTCTGTATTGTTAGCGTCCTTTCTAGTCACAGTGGCCTTTGGATACTCCTCGCAAATAGATTCCTTCCCCTTTGCGAATACCTTTAAGTGATTTATTTGACTATTCTCTCAAATGTCTGTGAAGTGCCTAAGTGTAGGTTTCTAGAGTACGGAAGTGCGTATGGCACGCTCCGTTTTAATAGATCTTGGCATAGCGTCATTATTTTGGATTAGCAAGAAAGAGCCGACCGCCGAGGTTGCCCTAAACTTTACAAACGCCTCACAAGTAGAACAACCACAACCACCTCCAGTACGACCGTCAAAGTATGTCTCAACTAGCGGACCGGTATTTTTCTTGTTAGAATTTATGTACTAATGGTGACAGAAATATAGCAAAAGCCACAGGAATAATTAATATTGCTGAGGAACACGTTCTCACATCCCTACCACTATCTAATACCCTCTCCGCACAAGAGGTAGATAGCATATACGATATTACAAGCCGCTTAACTTGACACAAGTACGAGTCCTGTAAAGTTATTCATCATGATACCAAGCTATTTCTGTAGGTTAAATCCATTGCCGCCCCACCAAGGCGAGGTAAACAGTTGCAGGTTGCTTTGGTTATATTACGATCGATCTTGTGTCTCGACCATCGGCCCAGATCCCTCTTTCTTCGAACAAGTCACCTTGTTGTGTTTAGTAATGTTGAATGTAGTGGATACGCTCCACAACCTATTGGGTGTATGTATTGTACTAGATATCCCAGGTCTATAGGATAGACCTTGACTCTTCTTCCTCACCTTGAATACAACCTATCAAGCCATCTACTCCACTATCTTTGACAAGTAATAGGTCCAGCGACCCTCAACTATACTTCAAATCTCCACTATTGTCGAACGTAGTCGCCGCGGGCGATCCATCAATGTAATTGAGGCAGACGGAGGCGGCCTTCTTTGAAATTGGAGTGCTGCTGCTAGAGCTCTTGTTTCGCGACACGTTTGAAAAGCAACCCTTCCGAGCACGGTTTATGGACAGCATGGGGCAGGCAAACGAAATTGCAGTCTTTTGCGCAGCTCTTCAATGGCACCAACGTGTAGGTGAAGAGTGCGGGTTTGAGCTTTACGAGGCTATTTATCAATGTGTTCTCTGCAAATTTTGTCACGGTATATTGGATACGACAAGAGCCAAGAGCATACCAGGTCAATTAGTAAGCAAGCCAACAGTGCCCAAGAGTACCGATTAGGAGTGGTATGCTCAGGATGTCTATAAAAGCCGGCCACCTGGCCCTTAATCATATAGATAGGTTCTTGCTAGCAGCAGGTTCATCTGAATTAACTAGGTACTCATGGTCCCGTGTTGTCAGAGGCACTGGTCACCTATTCCCACTAGATTTCCCCACACCTCCGTCAGAGATTTGATGCACTACCTGATCTTAGTGACGCTTCTTTTGTTGAGGCTGTCGGGCGTCATGTTATAACGCCTCTTGAAACCTTCTTAGCCGCATGGAATAGAGATCCAGGTCGAAATGTTAGCGAATAGAACACATCTTGATGATATATGGGACCACAAGCAAGATGGGTGTATAAATTCGAATTCAATCTAATCTATCTTAGAGCTTTAAACCTCGTCGCCCAAAACCAAGAAGCAACGATAACAGAGAAAGTGATAAAAACAGCTAGCACACTTATTCCGCTGTGTTGACACCAGTTTTCGTCTCCCTCCCAACACCCTTTTCGCGGTTCGGATGAACAATGCAACTGTGTTCCCTTTTCTAAGGAATATCTTCTTGACCTGGCTGGATAGTACCGTTATTAATTGCAGCCAAATGAGCACGAGTAACCATTCCATAGGCCGGGAGATAGCGGTCCAGGACAGGGAGCAGCTCAAGGGCGCCGGGACTGCTGCGCCAGTCACGCATGAGCTCACAGACGACAGCAAAATAGGACACGACGTGGACGCCAGCTTCGCGCATGCGGTCGTTGGCCTGTTCTCGGATATCGACGGAGGTTGTACCCGAGGCCTCGTGGTTGGCCCATACACTGTATCCGGCTTCGCGAAGAGAGAGCGCACAGAATGTAGTACCTATTATTTCAAACGGGCTTAGTCAGAGAAACAGTTTCGTCTAGTTGTAGCAATCACGATATGCAGGATATTAAGTTTACTTACAGACGTCGGTGACAATTCCGGCGATAATAATCTGGGACTTGTTGGTCGCCTTGATAGCCTTCCTGAAATCGGCATTGTCCCAGGCATTGACCTCGCCTTGGCGTTTAACCACGGAGACTTCTGGATACAATTCCAAAAATTCGTTTGGCAGTGGACCATTGGGACCTTGTATACCGTATGTTAGCTCTTGGAAAAGTAAAGTGCTATTTCCTAGTGTTGAAAAACAATGCCAACGTTGCTGTCAGAGGAGCAAGGGGGTAATATCGGCGACGATGGGTTAATATAGCTTAGATCCCTAGCGTCACTCCAAGCTCAGCGTGGTGAGGTTTGATACATACCTGTTTCGGCAGACGTAGTCATGATGACAGGGAGGTTGAAAATCTTTCCAAGCTCGGCGTGGGCGTATATCGCGTTGCGAAACAAAACTGCATCATAGTCCCGAGATAGACTGAACAGGCCTTCTTGCATGTCGAGGATGACAAGCGCCTAGGAAGTCAGTTAATTGACTGGCGAGATTTTCAACAACAAAAAATAACTTACACTATCATTCTTATCGAGCCTCTCATACTTAAACGGAGGGCTCTTCAATGCATCGACTGCAGCTGCTAATAGCAGGGCGGAATTCCAACTGACTCTCATGTTGATGGTTGGTGCGAAGCGTTAGGATGGAGATAGACTTGGAAGAGAAGCTCAAGACTAGGGGCTGTGAATAGAAGGATAGGATAGATGGCTATGAGAGTTGGATTCTCAGAGTGAACTTCGACATCTTATTTATATTGATCGATCCAAGTTGGTTGTGCTGTTTCCTCCCTATTACTTCGTAGTCTCATGTTACATAACACGCTGTCATTGATAACACAAATTTTAGAAAGTGTTAGAAGTGCTATCCCTGTGCGCTAGCCTCTCGTGTTGCCCCTGCAGGTATTATGAAATTTTTACCGTCACCAGCTTCCCATGATGCTGGTATTACAACATCAATGTTACCCTGATTGATTCTCAACATAGTGGGCCATGAAATGTTAGTAATATGTAGCTAGAGTCATGCAGGTATGTACTCAAGTTGGTAACCCATTACCAAAGACGAAGCTATGCCCAATTCAGGCTGATTTGACTGTGGGCCTTATCCTACAAGGGACAAGCGCTACATTCCAAGTCGGCTTTTATTACTATTTAGGCATAGTTATCTAGATGCCAAGATACCTATTCATGCTTAGCTAATTTGCCGACAACAACTTAGTTGCAGGATTTCTATCTTGGCATCCCACAACGCCGAGTTCAGCTGATAATGACTTGACTTGTGGGGATCGCCTCGTGCTAAGAATGAAACCTCGAGATCCTACAAGCTTGGGAATATTATTCAATATGTCTAATCATCAGCTCCTTTTCAATAAGCTACACCTTATCATCATATTCATTGCTAAGGTAAACAGCTGTGTTTCTATAATCTGCGTAATCATTTCGTAAGTAGGTGTCTGACCACCATTGACCGAAAGTACGGGATGACGAAAGAACTACTACGAGACAGTTGGAAAACACATCGTATGAGTATTTAAGCTGCTATCATCTCCGTCACTAGACTTTTCTTTCCTTGCTAGGGGCACACAGGAAGCAGCGCTTTCACAACGAAGAAAAGGGCCCGGTATAACGTCTTAGTATCAACAAGGGTTTGGTACAAATTCGGGACTATTAAAGCCAGCAAGTTACTCTCTTCCACAAGATAAAGGCTTCGCCCCACAAGAAACTTCAGGTATGTACTCTCGGATCCTTTTGTCAAGTTTGCCACTGTAGTGTACTAATAGAGACCTGTTAGGTACCATCGTGCATAAACCCTTCCTCAGCCTGCTGAACCGTGTGCTGAAGGCAACCAGCTATGAGAAGATGACGGTTTACTGGTCAGTAGCTAGGCCATCTTACATATGGGCGGATATTCTACACCGGTATTTCCAACTAAATAACGATCTCTTAGATTATAGCTTGTCCGTCACATGATGAGCTGCCTCAGGTTGAAGTTGGAAGTCAAACGACACATCCTATTCACGAACCACGATATAGCCAGACTTCCTAGAAGCCTGACTAGTTGATTTGCTGGGCCTGGCTAGGTAAACTCGCCGTTTTGCCGCTAGTGGAGCCGGGCATGATGTGTTCGCCGATCAGAGTACGAGAACATGGAACTAATGTCGGTGAGATTGGAGATAGTCCTGTCGAAGATAAGGATAGGAGACAGAAAAGACGCCAGAAAATTTTTCAAGCCCTACAGGAAGGATCGTTGCACGCTGTCTTCTTCAGCTGACCCTTAGAAGTCACCAAAAAGATCACTGTCGAGGATTGTTGCGCCAAACCCCGAGCACTCTTGGAAGGGTGGAACTTGAGAACCAGGCGGGGAAGATCGGGACCAAGGCCGCCGGCGAATGAATTATCCAAGGCACTCTGGAGAATCATTCTATTCACTTAGAGGCCAGGACCATCGCGATGGGACGTGGGACATTATGTCCCACAGCTGGCGGTGGATGTCGGCCCATGTCCTCGAGTCCAGAGGAATCACGGAGTTTTGATATGGAGAAGTACAAGCATCAGAAGCATACCAACGGTTAGAACTTTGTTATGGGGGGTATCTACTGCTCATTGATATTGAATACAATACTGATGGAGAGTAGATCAACCAAAAAACCTCGGACCCCCTTTTCACTTACCCTGTTACTGCCGACTCGGTAACCTACACTACGAACAGCTAATTACAACCGTTCAAATTCATGTCGCGTTTTCTCCCGCCGGCCCTCCTTGTTAGCCCCCTACACTACTCATACTCTCTTATTACTTAGCTACGTCCTTCAACTCCCCTTAACTGAGACGTCACATCTTAAGAGCCGCCGTTATCTTCCTCAGCTTCTCCGCTAATATATTTGATTTTAGTTTAGTCGGTTGATTAATGTTCTAATAGCTGGGTTCGGGGTTGGATAGTACTGTGATCCTGTCCAGCACAAAATTTTACGACGCCGGGGCTAATACAGCGCCCCTGCCCCTAACCCATGCTCAGAGCCTGGCGCTGGTACAATTCCATCCCACTGCTACATGACCCAACCTACGCCATCCTCACTCCAACAGGCTATCTGATGGGGAAAGAAGCGCTTCGCTTGTGTTGCAGCTCTTAGTTACCATCCTATAGTAGTCTAGCGACAGCCCTATACTAGGTGCGTCCTCCTTGGTTCTGCCTTTGCAAGTAGAACTTCGCGTGCGAAACACTGCCGCGCTTTCAGAATGTGATATTTACGTATAGGTCTCTGACCCCCACAGAGGAACTCGTATTTCCTTGACTAGTCCAAAGGTTCCGTACACTACGCGTCGAAATCTCTCATCTGACATGAGCCGATGCAATTATCGCCACTCCAACTCCTTGCTCCCGGTTTGGTTAGTTCATCCGAATAGACTCGGCTGTTCCCTTCCGCCAATTAGGCTACCGTGAAGAGGCCCTACGGATAGCCAAACTATCAGTATCGTTAGGCATTGCAGGCCTAGCTTGAAACTCGTGAGGAGGTTGGACCGGTGTGCCGATTCAATTGCGACTGCTAAAGCCATTCGGCAAGCTGCACAAGCTAATGGCGGTGAGTAACCTAAAGTACACGTGGGTTTAGACTGTACACTGCGGCATCTTTGGCTCGCGAGCAATAATTTATTGAAAATGAAGGCTTTTGGCAAAAGCTACCTGACGCGGGAAGTATCCCACCCGGCTACTTGCGGACCTTGTATCTGATTAGGGCGTACTTGGTATTTAGAGCATTCTTAGCGAGGGTTTGGTTCCTGTACCATACCCCAGACACCACAAGACTTTGTTTAAAGTAGTGAGAAAATGACCTGTCAGTTGAACGAACACTTCGAAGACGGGATTGCCTTTCGAAAGAGGTTGCAGCTGCTTGTACTCTAAGATGGATTGACTTTGGGCCCAAGTCTACATAAGCGCTACAAAACTGCTTAGGTATAGAGTTCGAATCTCCATGTGTAAGAGTTTACTAGCATATGTCTACCGTAGATGATCCCATAGCTCCTATCAACTTCTTTAGAAGGGCTAGATTATGTTAGAACTTAGCTTCTTACCTGAAGTCGTTGCCGTGACACCCCTGAACTGGAGATCTAAACCTGGGCACTTCACAGGGATTTAAGAGAATATAGTCAAGTAGATCACTGGAAGGTATTCGCGTAAAGGAAGAAACCTGTTCGCGAGGGGTGACAAAATCACCGTGAGTATAGAGCTGCTTTTTTACAGAAAGCGAAGGGAATAGCTAAATATATAGAAAATCAACGCGAAAATTAAGGCATACCCCCTAGTTGTGGCTAGTTCCTGGTCACTAAACAAGCCACCCTGTGGCTTGCTAATCGCTCTAATTCAATATCGAAGTGATTTGATACGCCGAGGAAATACTAGTGTGATTATCCTGGTTATCTCCAATCATGTCTTACTCATTCATGAGACCATCGCGAGTCTATACTGTATGAAACAAATGAGCTCAATGCTTGTAGAAAGAAAGGAATTATACTTGGCTAAGAATACATCTTGTATTATCTGCCTTAATGTGGTATAATTGATTCCGCATCAGGTAAATTGTGTGTGACTCTAGGATACAAAAAGGACATGCAACTTCAATACTCCGAAGACTATTATATTATCAGAGTCACTTTCGGACGCGCGAGACATATAATATCAAACAGGATAGGATGCGCTAGCTTCTTCATCGCATCCCCAGCGATGCTCCAAATTTCTTTCTCCTTTTTCCTTTCTAATCTCCCTAGTGGTACTAATATCATCTACCAATTGTCGATAGTAATTATTCGCGATTACATCCCAAATCCGACAACAAGAATTTCCAACACGATTCATGACTCTACTTCATATTAAATATTATACAGAAAGAGGGCAAAAGCAAGCCCACGCTGCTAGCTCCGACGTGAGACAGTGTTCAAGAGCCATTACACTATTCCACTATTATACCACAAAACGAAAAACAAGACATCAAGCCCCATCAATACCAAGACACGAATGTTTATCAATTCCTTGGCTCCGGGAATGCATTCGCATAGTAAATACACAGAGATAATCGTTGCCAAGACGGGGCGATTTCCCTGTCTCAATACCACCCATCCCTCCCCCGGCAGATATGGCGATGACGACCCTTACGCCAGACAATAACTCGCGGCGCAACTCGATTCTGATTCTGTCTCGCGGCGTGGCGTGGCGTGGCGTGGCGTGCTCGTTCCTGCGTATAACTGATCTCTTGGCACGGATCCCGCCCTGTCCTTGCCCGCCTGGCGTCTTGCCATGTCATGTCAGAACACAAACGCGCCGGAGGAGGTCCCATGATATCTTGACTAGGAGATATTCTGCTTCCGCTGAAAAAGCGTTGCCCGCGATGCCTACACTTGACGTGAGCGAGCTGAACATCGTGGCGGCGGTCCTCGGTATGAAATGAATGTCCTGTCCACACGAGCGGATTGGATTGATCGCTGATGCTTCGTCGAAGGTTGTTTCGCGGTCGTATATGGCTTGCTTGCCGTGCGGATAAAAAGCGTGTGGTATCTTGGCGAGGCCCGTCAGTTCTTTCATGTCCCCCTCTCTTCTGCTCCATCTCAAAAAGATCGCTTTTATCAATTCGCTGACGACGCCAATATAGTCCCGGCCGTGATAATCGGCGTGATCCTGGGCCCCGTGGCGGCGAACTTCCTCAATCCCGAGAGATGGGGGTCGGCGACGCGGGGTCAGGAGCCGACCATCACGCTTGGCGTGATGAGGGTCATGATTGGAATTCAGCTGTGGGTTGTATTCCGATTTCTATGCTCCGGCAGAGTTCCGATGATGCCCTCTACTACTAGATTTGGGATCTTCATGGCTGACGGACATCTGACAGGGTAATTGCGGGTTACCAGCTGCCGGCGAGGTATCCGCGGTGGAATTACAAGGAGATGGCCGTCTGTCTGATCCCCATCATGACTCTCATGTGGCTGTCTACCTCGATGTGTATCCTCGCGACGATACCTAATCTATCGCTTCTGTCCACGCTCGTCATCGGCGCCTGCGTGACGTCCACGGATCCGGTGCTCTCGCAGGCCATCGCCAAAGGTCCATTTTCCGACAAGTACGTGGCCCGGCCCCTGCGGGAGATCATCTCGGCCGAGGCGGGGGCGAACGACGGCTTCGCGTCCCCGTTCCTCATGCTCTCGGTCAACCTTCTGCGTTTCTCCCTCGGTCGGCCGGAGACCATAGTCGACCGGGATAGGGGCGTAGGCCCGCACCCCACGGGTCTTGGCATCGCGATCGGGAACTGGGCCATCGAGACGCTCGTGTATATCGTCCTGCTGGCTATCGTGTATGGTGCTGTGACGGGGTTCTGTGCCAGGATGGCCATTCGCTTTTCGCTGGCGCGCAAATGGATTGACACGGAGAGCTATCTCCTCCTCCCTACCGCATTGGGCGTAAGTCTTTACTCTAACCAGACCCCTTTCATAGGGTGTACCGGCTTACGCATACTTGATCTAACCAAGTGCCTTGTATTCAGCTGTTCATCGTCGGGACTTGTGGTGCGATTGGGACGAGTGATCTGCTCGCCTGTTTTGTTGCCGGATGTGCCTTGAACTGGGATGGGCAATTCCTGGCCGAGGCCGAGCGACGACACGACGAAGTCAATTCGTGCATCGACGTCCTATTGAACTTTGGGGGGTTCATGTACGTCGGTACCGTCTTACCGTGGAAACAGTTTCACCAACCCGACACGACGGGGATCACAGTACCACGCCTGCTCGGGCTCGGAGTGCTCGTCCTGCTGTTCCGGCGCATTCCCGCGCTGCTCATCACCTACAAGGCTATGCCTTCGGCGGTCAAGAGCTGGAAAGAGGCCGTCTTCATGGGATATTTTGGCCCGATTGGGGTCGGGGCCGTGTATCATCTCGAACATACGCGCCTGTTGTTTCATAGGGAGGATCCGCATCATAAGTCATTTATAGACGCTCTCTGTCCAGGTATGTGGGAGATCAGAGTGTTTTCCTCCTTTCAATCTCTCTTGTTGGTACGTACTGATCAATGCCTCGCAGTTGTCTATTTCCTCGTATTGGTCTCCATCATCGTCCACGGGCTCTCCATCCCGGTGTTGAGCGCCGTGTATAGGTACTACGGGGTCCGCACGATCACGGACGACGCGGTGGAGATGCAGAGGCGGAGTATCTATATGCCGACGCCCCCGAACGCCTTCACGGGAGACCAGAACACTTTCGTCGCCTATAACCGCTTCTTCCGCCCGCTGGCCAATCTCAGCATGCTCCAGCTAGCTCACACGCGCAGCCGTGACGACCAGCGCCTCTTCGCGGCGGAGCTCGAGGAAGAGGGGAAAAGAGACGAGATGAGGGTCATACGACCGGTTCATTGGTGATAAGACACGAGAGACGATGGGTCTCTTAGCCGCGACGCACGTCGAGATGCGGAGTTGCAGTAACGAGAGAGCGGGTTGGTTCATAATGATGGCTTAAGAACACATTAATTAAATGCCTACAATTCAGATGCTTCAGGAACAAGGCGAGACGAATCGATGGTTTTATGATGGTGCATGAGATGTACGAATGTTCAAGTTGACTTGTGAGACGATATACCTATGTTGCAGCTCTTGTGAAGAATAAGCATGGTGGTCTGGCTATGATTATGATGCTTCCTGTTGAAATACACATGTATCTGTTCTTCTACTTACTTACTTAAGTAGGTGACTTGGTCTTGGCGGACATGATCCAATCAAGTGTAGTGTGTGGGTTGAAACCAAAGCATCATCTAGGCAGCAACTTTGTACTTTGGAATGAAGTTCGTATTCAATTCTTCGTGGAATTTATGTTTACTGCGCCGTTACGCTGTACCACGGGAGCAGGTACCCATGCCGAGGTACGAAGTAAGTACATACAGTCTAGGGTTCCAAGGCGGGATCGTTGGCGCCAATCCTTATCTGGTATAGGGTCGTGTCACCAAAACGTTCTTTGGGAGACCCTAACAAACTCTATAAAAATCTTACCATGGCCTAGGTATAAGGTACCAGACGAGTGCCCCAAGTGTGCCGACGGTAAGGTTACCAGGCAAGGTAGCTACTATATACGACCGAACCGCTTGGCTTTTGACCTGCTCGGAAGTGCAAACGAAAACTTGTAATATAACAGCAATATTGATATTGAACAGTGATCGTATCTTATTTATAAGCAGATATAGCGTAAGTCTATACTTCGTTGAAAATAACAATAGAGCCTTCAATCTTGGGACATGGTTAAGATACCTTCAATGCTAAGGACCTAGCTCAAGACCAAGTACACGCTACTCGGCAGCCTGTGCAGGTACATGTACTTCGTAGATTTATGTAAGTCGACGCCTGCCACTCGATGCTTTTCAAACCTTGGTGCGGTTCTCCTTTTCATGTAGGCATTGAGAAGTCGCCGTCTACCATCGCGGCTTGAGGTGTCTCGTGTCTCGTCCCCACCTCCTCCATTTATTATTTTCTCTTCGCTTCACTTGCACGATATTCCGTCTTCAATCTCTATATTCTATACCATACGACAAATACGCCAGTACATGTTTTATCCGCGACTCGTCCAGGGCCCGCGTGCCATGAACTAGACCTCATCCATCTCTCTCTCTTTCGACCTACGCGCAGTATCTGCCTCATCTGCCGTGCGCCGTCCATCTCGACCTCAACCTCAACCTCGGGACCCCTGGTGACATCACCGACGACAACGACAGCAGACACTCGCGATAGATACACGGCCGCTCCCGGCTGAACCATGTGGGCCAAACGCCTCTTCGCCTTAAGCGGCGCATTCGCGAACGCCTCCCTCAGGTACAGGCTCAGGTACCTCATCTCGGCCGCCTTCGTCGTATTCGTCATCTACCTGGCCGTCCTGAATCGGCAGTGGGCGCATCTCGAGGGCGTCTTCAGCTCCCACACGCCCAATAATCCTAATCGGCTTAATCCTAATCCTAATCCTCACCCTCCCGCATCCGGCTCTGGCTCTGGTTCTGGCACCGCTGCTGCCGTCGACCAAGGCCCGGACACGAACAACCACACCATCCACAAGTTGGCGAGAGATGCCCGAGTCCACTTCAAACAGCTGCTCGAGAAGCGCTCTGTCTCGCTCGAACAGGCCGCCGGCCGTTATCGCGAACGACGAGGACGACACCCGCCGCCCGGCTTCGATACCTGGTTCGAGGCCGCGCATAACGCCAGCGCCGTCGTCGTTGAGGACTTCTTTGATCGCATCTACCACGACATCAACCCCTTCTGGGCCTTCGACCCGAACCACCTGCGCCGCATGATCAAGGATGAGCAGCACTACATACGCGTTCGGGACGGCAAGGCCTGGTTCATCTCGGACCACCTCGAACAACGCCAACCGTGGGTGCAGCTGTGGACCGAGCTGGTGCAGGAGATGATGCCACATTTGCCCGACCTCGACATGGTCCTCAACGTCATGGACGAGACGAGGGTTCTGGTCCCCTGGGAAGACATGGCCAAACACGTAGCCAAGGAACAGCAGCAGCGCAACCTCTTCCCCCCTTCTGAAGCCACCGCCGAGTACACCAAGTTTCGAAACCAGTCTCGCGACGGCCACGACGAACCCCCCATCAAGGTCGACTGGGTCATTGACGAGCAGCATACCTACTGGGACCACTACCGCGTCACCTGCCCACCAAACACCCCGGGCCACAACGTCTCGAGCCTGGAGACGCTATCTCGCCCTCCGCAGTATCCGACAGAGCCCATGCCCTTCACCGTCGATGGCTTCATCCAGAACTTCACCGCGTCATCCGATCCCTGCCTGCAGCCGCATCTTCGCGGCATGCACGGCACCTTCATCGAGAGCGTCAGCATGGCCACGACCCATTCCCTCTTCCCCATGTTCGGCGGATGCAAGCTGCCCGGCAACAACGAGATCCTCATCCCCGCCGGCATGATTCTCGATAGCTATGACCTGTTCAGCGGCGGGGATTCGCACGGCGGAGACTGGGCACTGAAGAAGAACGAGCTCATATGGCGCGGCGTCGCGAGCGGCGGCCGACACAAGGACGAGAATTGGTGGGGGTTCCAACGCCTCCGCTTCATCCAGATGATGAACGGCACCGTTGTCTCACGGCTAGAGGCTGGCGAGGCTGCTGCGGATGTGGCCCCTACCTTTAAAATACCCGAACTGAGCCAACATCAGATCCAGGCGCAAAAAGACGGCGGTCTGGGCAAGTGGATCTCGTCCTTCAGCGACGCTGCCTTCGTCCATTTCGAGTGTTTCCCTCGGGAGGAGAAAGAGGGCTGCTCTTATCTGGAACCCTATATGCAATTGCGCAAGTCGGTTCATATGAAGGAGCAGTACAATTACAAGTTCCTTCCGGATATCGATGGAAATTCATACAGTGGACGGTTCCGGGCCTTTATGCTCAGCACGAGCCTCGTGCTCAAATCCACCATCTATTCCGAGTGGCACGACGACCGACTGGTCCCCTGGGTCCACTTCGTCCCCTTCGACAACACTTTTGTCGACATCTACGCTATCCTCGAGTACTATCTCAACGGACATGACGACGAGGCGCAGCGGATAGCCGACGACGGCCGAGATTGGAGTGACAAGGTCATGCGCAGGGAAGACATGAGGTTGTACGTTTGGAGATTGCTTTTGGAATACGCGAGGGTAATGGATCCCGCTCGAGATCGACTGGGGTTTGTAGATGATTTACGGGATTGAAGACGATTCCAGTGAAGCCGATCGCTAAAAAGTTCTACGCCGAAGGTCACTTTCGCCTACGGGGCGAATCGTATATAGACTCGTGAGTCGCTTGTCGCCGAGTCACCCGTGGAGCTCTGGTTTTGGTTATAGGCGTTCTCCCTCCAACGGGTGTAGTACTGCATAACTCATTGCGGCTATCGATATTGGATATCAGACAGCCTCCAAGCAAGGGTAACGACCGGAACGAGTGATGATTCCGACGTGTATACGAGGTTGTTGGGCCGTTGACTATATATTATATGACAGGGGCCGCGAAAGGGCGGACACCGCTCTCGATCGGATCGAATTGTATAGATACTTGTGTTATAGTGTGCCGTAGGCTTTGGGATACCTGGTGGCCTCGGGAGTTAATATAATTTTTTGAATACCATAACAGGCTCCGCGCTCGAGGCCACTCATTCGTCAACTCGTCAACTCGTCAAACTCTAGAAGTATACAATTACGCGTTCACTACCTATTCCGCGGCGTACTCCTGATGCGCGAGACCGGACACCCGAGGGTACGCGACGCCAACTCACCTCGAAGTCAACTCAACCTCGATCCCAACGATGTATCTATCCATTCATCCATCTATCCACATTCCCTAGCCACCTAATACCGACCGCTCCTAAACTCGACATCGCGCCGAAAAGTCCACGAACCTTGCTGCTGCGAGACGCCCCGGTAGCCCAGCACGCCCTCGACCAGGGCGAGGACGATGGTCGGCGAGACGGCCTGCACCGAGTACCGCCCTTCGGGGCTCATCGTCAGCCGGTCGTACATGACGCCCAGGCCGAAGGCGGACTGGTGGAGCGTCACCTCGGCAAACGGGGGCTGTGGGACGGTGGGCATTTTGTCAGTTATGTACACTCTTATACTACCCTCTTGTACGGTATGTTACAGTGCTGTACGGTGCACTATACCAAGCACAGGGGGAGGGGGAGGACAGTGAAGAAGAAGAAGAAAATCTTGTGTGAGGTAGGGTAAGGCAAGACAAGGTATACTCACCTTCGTCGTGTTGTTGTGGTTCGTCCGCGCCCACTTCTTCAGGTACTCAGCGAGGAACTGCAGCGTGGGGCTGTGGCTGCACTGGACCTCGACGCAGGCCCGGCCGGACCCGGGCGCGTGCACGAGGAGGTAGTACGGAGGCCGCTGGAGGAGATCGTCGGGACGCGGGACGGTTTCGACGGTGGGGAGCACGTCGAAGGCTGCTTGTGAAGGGGGAATAGCTCGGACGACGGTGCGGCTTTGGGAGCGGGGGGTTTCCACGACGGCCGCCGTACCGGTCTTGGTGTCTAGGGATACGTCTGCCCAGTCGTCTTGCGTTTGCGTCTCTATCTCTATAGATGTAGAGGGAGACGAGGGAGATACGTTTGCTCCTCTTATGGCTTGTTTTTCGTTGAAGAGGGTCAGGAGGGCGCCGGCGAAGAAGGAGTGGAGGTAGGATTGAGAGGGGACGGAGGCCTTGGGGAGAGAGATTATTATCCCGGATTGGTGCGCGGACCAGGTTATATTCACGTCGCGGCTCTGGGAGACCTGGTTTGGTCGTGGCGTGTTAGAGTATCTACAGCTACCACGTCGTGGGGGATGGGGATGGGGAGCCATGGCATAGGATGGCAATGCCAACGGAGAACACACACCCCAATGAAAATGCGGATGTGGCTAGCCGTGCGCTCGAGGAGGGTGTCGGCCCAATCCGCATTCGCCTCGTCGTCCGCGAGGGCGCCCAGCGCCGCGCAGCACGCTCCCACGGCGGCCGCGACGGACGGCACCAGGGTCGCCGTGTCCGCGTGGAAGGCGGCGAGCTCGGCGTACAGGAGAGGCCACTCCGGGTTCGCCGTCACCCGGACGCCGGTCACGTCCTTGAGGTCCCGGATCGCCTTTTGCACGGGCGCGTCGGCGCTGTCCCAGGAGTCGCGGATGCCGAGCTGGACTTTGATCGGGCTGTTGTGTGTGTGCCACGATAGGGGTGTTTGTTAGTTTTTGTTTAGGGTCGTCGTCGAATGGACGTAAAGATAGCGTTTTTCCTTTAGGATTCACTCACAGTTTGGACATGGCTGATTGAGGTTATCTCGCTTTGAGAGTATTGAGGCTTGGGGTGGCAGTTTATTTTCGTGGACTTCAATTCTAGATAGGAAGTTGATCGCTTATTAGACTATTGTATCGTCGATTATGGCTACAGCAGGGACCCCGCACACGTCTCGTCCTTTTATTTTCCTTCTGCTAGCCAGAGCTGGCATAATAGATGACGCTTTTTTCCCTTTCATTTTCCTCCAGGCCGCCCCCCCCCCTTCGCCCCTGTCTACAATGCAGAGCCTAAACTAGGTACGTACCAGATGATCCTTGAGTCTGAACCGGAACCTAAGCCGGAGGATAACGATGGGTGCTAAGGCTTTCCGCAAGGCTCATCTCCATCTGAATCGTCTTAGCTCGTAGAGCCGAGATTCACAGGGTAGGGGGATGTGGTCCGAATGGCCCTGCCAAGAGTCAGCTGAAGGCGCTGAAGAGGCGGTGTTGGAGATCGCGCGGGACAATGATATAATCTAACTGGCCTAACCTAGTTGGATAGGAAGTTGTTAGATGATGATGGAGGTGATGGCATGGAACTACGAAGTTCCATAGCTAAACCTGTAGAGAGCCAAGCTTCCTCGGTACATTTTTTCACCTCGTTGGGTTTCTTCTTCAAAAGATTTCTCATTATTGATGGAATCGGCCTACTTACCTACTAACCTACAAGCGAGGGAGTAGTGTGGTAGAACTCGGGGCTGCATTTTACTTTTTCAAAATACATGTTGTAAATATTGCAATTTTTTAGCTATTGTCCGTGATAGTAAGAATGTACTGTCCCATCATGCCGAGGCCTCTCTTAGACGAAACAACTGCTGAGGTCACACCGTCTATCATGAATGATGAATAATAACATTGATTAGTGCCCGGGGTGCATTGCTCCCCTGTAGTTTGGAAGCGGTGTCCGGTGCGTCAAGTTCGACGACGAGGTGAAAGAATATACCTCGTAGGTTCGAAGCAATTTGGTCAAGTAGATAACCACATGCATGGTTCCGCGATAAAGATTAACGCAGGGGAAACTATCAGCATAGCCAATCAGAAACTCGTACCCACTTACTTAAATCTACATTAGGCAACAAGTTCGCGAGTGACGCAAGGTTGACAGCGAAGACAGGGGTAGGGGACCTTGGGAATGGCTTCAAAGCTTGGACTTTTCAGGAAGGGCTGAGACTCGCGCTAACAGCAGCTGAGGGTCATTAACGCAAAGACCACAAATGAGTATACTGTATGAGATATGAGCGCGTGGTCAAGCTAGTCAAAAATTAAGAGACAGAGCACTAGAATTCAAAGTATATAAGTCATCGACTCGACCCTGTGTCCTTTCATCTTGATCATATCTATCCATCATAGCATCCCTTCGATTATTATCTTCAATCCCTCAGTGACCTCTCATTCACTTCCGCAATGTCTAAGCTCCCTCCCGTCGAGAAACTCCCCCTAGCTCTTCGCAAGAGCGGTTAGTTACCCTCGTCCACTTCTCGTGACCTCGAACAGAACAGCAGAGTTACTAACAAACCTAGTGAGGGACGACTGGGATTCCAAGAAAGGAGCTCTTGAGAAGAAGCTCTCCGAACTGTTGGGTGTCGAATGGACGATCGATGTCAACCCTAACCAGGTCTACGCGTATGCCAAGGAGGGGTACGCAAAGGAGAACCTGGGCGCCTGCATCCACGAGTGAGTACCTACTCAGTACCAACCCACCGCCAATGAGGAAGAAGAAAAGAAGAATAAGCTGATACCGTATCCAGGTATTTCAACAACGCGGTCGGAAGACTGGAGGATTTCGAGAGCAAGTATGGCGAGCATGGCGTAAAGGAGCTGAACACCATCTGCCACGCGCACGTCCTGGCCATGGACCTGGACGACGAGAAGCGATTCACATACTGCGGCAGCGACGTCATCGACGGCCGGCTCCGCCTCGTCTTCGCCGCGGACCGTCTGGGCACCAACATCTCGTCGTGCCTGGACCGCGACGTCCTGCTCAAGGCTCTCAACGACGCGCCGGCGCCGGACGAGGCCCCCATGAGCTACGCCGCGCGCACGGGCATCCGCGGGGACTTCGACCCCAAGATCGAGGCCACGCGCGCGCGCATCGCCGAGCTCGTGGCGCGCCCCGACATCAAGCTCAACCCGAACTTCGAGGCCAACTTCGCCAAGCTGCTCGCGGAGAGCAAGGCCAAGAAGAACGGGCTGGGCAGGGACTGGCAGGAGCAGTTCGGCGGCTGGACGCACAAGTACTTCGAGGGCCTGGTGAACGGGCTCGAGTGGCAGAAGTTCGAGGACGACGAGCTGCTGCAGGAGGGGTTCAACGAGGGCGTCGAGAAGGGCGAGGTCGTCTTTAGGATCGTCGACACGCTTCAGCAGGGCTCGTATTATAACGAGTGCGTGATTGAGGATGGCGTTCTCTATCTCCAGGTAAGCATCCCCCTTTTGTTGCCGCGTCGTGCGGATTTATCTGGGTAATACTAGGGTTTGGCTAATACGAGGGGACAGACTACGCCTAAGACTTGGGGGTCGAATATTTCGGACGTGGCTCAGAAGTTACTTGATAAGTTGTAAATTCGACACATTCATTATTTAGCTCAATTGGCGAGGGATGGACACAATTGGAAGTTTGCCTCCGTGCTTAGTGGGAGCCAGCATGACCTGATTGAATAAAAATAAAAACGGCATCTCAATTGTCGTCCGACTGTCATGATATCAATTCATAAGTACTTATGACTGTGGATGGTCAGGTGTCCGACTTGACTACATTCTACTTCTATAGTGATGTACAGGTATAATCAAGTAGTCACTATTACAGCCTTGCAGCTCTATTCCGTGACACCGAGAAATATGACAAGACAGGAGAGAGCCCGCAGTGAGTTGGATACTTGCTCGCTCAATTCCTGAACTGAATACGTTGCTACTCCCGTCCAAATATATTGGATATCTAGGGTCTTGCTAAAATCAATCCCCAGTTCTAATTTCTTTCCGAAAAATAGCTGCCGCATGCTTCACTAAGAAGGCTGCTCCTTACCGAGGCTCCTCGGCAAACCCAACCTACCCCCTAGCAAGGCCTGCTTTTTACTTCTCGTGTAATAAACATGCTTTTATGAAGTCCTCACAATTTCTTCCTAATTATGCGACTTCGATGGTGATTTCAACTTTTAGAGAATCCTTACCTGTGTTCTTCTCCTCTCACAGTTGCAAGTTGATAGGAAGCTATATCAGTTCACCGTGGTCTTGTCTAAGCTTTAGTAAAATATCGTAGACTTCTCGCGTAGGCAGAGAATCTTTAACGTCCGCATTAAATGTAATTATTCTATGATTTCTGTATACCCTACAGTCCTCGGATTCCTTAGACAATTCTTATATATATTGATACAAGTTCAACCCAATCCCAGCCCTATACCATGATACATGCATGGTGGCGAGGACAGACTGCTAATAGAGAGTAGTCGCCGTTCAATTTTAATTTCCAGGCTTTGTAGTGCCAGGTGGGTTTTGAGCCAGCGGTCGTTGGGCTGGCGGGGTGTGGATCTGAATGTGGCCATCGTAGGGGATAGTGGCGACCTTGTTATTGCAAGCAGAGCAGTAGAGAAGGGTATTCTCGAATGAGTGAAATAGACAAGGAAGACAGGCGAGAGGTACGAAAATTAGGCATAAGACGATACCGCAGCATCTAGCAATGGACCTTGTTAGATAGATCCACGATAGATGTATTGTGGTGTAAGAGGGACTTGAGTAGGCTAGATAAATTTTCACTTACACTTGCGCTCCGGTACCCTCTGTGTCAATGCGTGTCTTTGTTCTCGAATGGCAGAATGGGCAATCGATCCATGCCGGCTGTGAGGTCAATGCGGCGAGCGGAGTCACCATGCTCGGGTCACCTTCGCGGGTGATTTGAGGCGCGTTGTGTGATACATAGCCTGCTTCGTTCCTGAAACACTGATCAATGACATGTCCGATTGTACGCGGGAGACCTGCGAGGAGATATATACTCTTGTTGAATCAAGTGAGCCGGTAATGTAGCTGGTGTAGGGCCCCCTTTTTGAACGTCATCTTGCTCCGATGATATCTGCTTTCCATCAGTGTAAGCCGGAGGAGGAGGTTGAATCTCTGCGGTGGCAATCTCTGGGATCTGGGTGTTTTGGGCCATGATGGTTTTGGTGACGTGTTGGTTTAAGATACTGAGACCTACCTCAATTGCGGAAGACTTGCAGTGATATATATGCAGCCTGTACGGGCAGTGTTGAGAGAAGGACTGGCGTGGTAGCTGTCTTCTAATTATGTTGGTAAGCAATGTAGAATGAATGGGCTATGCACATGCATCAGAGTGCCACAGCGTTGATGTTGCAAGATTTCCATTGGACGTGTCCTGCCTAATATGATCTTGGCACAAATAAAACGTATTGAAGCTGTTTTGCCAAGGGTGGCGTCCTGCTTCCACCTGTCAGCTGTAGGGAGTCGTAATGGATCAACTGCGACCGTATGTTATTTTGGGTACACATCTACCTCCATTTGTGACCGAAGCTCTCCATACCTACGCAGAGATGTTTCATTGGGAAAGAACCTCGCATGAGGTACCTACTACATGTAAGGAGGCCTCGCAGATAGACAACGTTAAATACATACATGTAGTAGAGCAATGTGTACCTACGTACTATGCGGGCAGTGTGTTCTAATTTGTTGGATTATCCAACTTGGATATGCACGTCTGCTGATATTTATACCGGAGACCGAGTCAAAATCTTTTCTCCTAGCTGTCGATCCGCAGTATGTCTGTCCTCCATTGGGTCTGTAATATGTATACAAGAAAAATCGAATGACCACTCATTTCGTATAGTAAACGAAGCCATACTTGGGTTGAATAAATCCAAATGTAGGGACAGATTTCAATGCTCAAGGTCTGTGCTAGGATGGTTAACAAAAAACAGCATGTTATTTTGACGCGTTGAAGCAGACTCAAGTGGACTGGAGATAGGTCAGTGCAAAGAACATCACCTTGATTTATTTGTTATTTATTCATTAATAATAAGATAACAAAGCTAACGACACATCTTCTCCAGTGCGGTAGTATTGAATTAGTTGGGAAGACAGCGATTGTGATAGGAGGGCTGGACTATGTTATCTGTTGCATACATGGCAACAAGACAAGGTTTAACTTCAAGAGATAATTAGAGAATTTGACGGGACATCTGAAGTCTTGTTGATAGATGCCAGGAATATTTCAATCGCCAAAGAGATGCCGCTGTTTCATACCTAGAGGCATGGGTGCTCTTTGACCCTATATAGGTACATAAGTAAGTACATGTAGGTATTCTCAAGTACTTTATCTGATGCTGTTGGCCAATTGGTTGACAGCTTGTGAAATTTGGCCAGCCCAATGGAAGTACCTACATGTAACCTTACATACAACCTGTATATACATTAGCTAGCTGCACAGAAGACTGAAGATACGCAAGCTAAAAGGTACCTAGTAGTACCTGCGGATTGGAGTACATAATGTGTGTAACCTAAGTGCACCTTACATCTCATAGGTACGCGTTTAATTGATTTATAAGCGCCCATGAGGCATCTACACCCGCTGGCTGCAAGCTGCGGTGATGGTATGCTACACAACAGAGAGGAGCCAGTGAGCTGTATAGAGTACTATAATGCGGCTATGGCATAGGTATATAATACGGCTACGGCCACATGTGTAGAGGCGTCAATCACGAGGTCGAGTGGGTGTATGTATATAGGTAGGTGAGTGTCCATTGTGTGTTGTTGGCCTAGGTCTGTGTCTCCAACTGCATCTTGTCAGGTATATCCTAATGTGAATCATGTGTTACGTAATTGTAGCTAGGTAGCTTGGTAACTACATGTAGACCATTTCTACATGTAGACCATTTCTACATGTACGTACCTTGGGTAGGTAGTCTTGATTGCTGCGTGTTAAAAAAATTGTGAAGAGGTGTGCTTACTTTTGAGTGGCATGCAACAGTTGACTGGCTGGTGACGGCAGTGGCGATAGGGGAAACCGCAGAGCCGCAGGGCTTGGGTACCTGCATGTACTTGGTTGATGGTAGGTTTGAGTTGTGATAACCCTGACAATGGATAGGGCAGATGCATGTAGGTATCTGTTGATGCCTTATAACCGGGCCAAGAACTGCAGTGCACCTTGATATCGATCGAGAGACATCTACTTCTATGTATCTTTACTTTCAGTTTCTGTTGCGGCTCGTTGGCTGACCAGCTAGTCACCTACCTAGGTATTTATTAGACAAAAACTTATCAAATCAGATGCAAACAGGTTCTTGTTTGCGATTGCAGCAGCAGCAGCAGCATACCTATAAACCTACTCTTTGAACCCTGGGATAAATCACGGCACAGAAGGTCACGTACAAGACATACATAACTTCCCAACTTGAAAATGGATGCGTCTATTTCAAGATCGCTTAGACTGCAGGCTATTGAGGTCAAAACGCCCTTGGATCCGGACTGGGAATCCTATTCTTCTACTTACAATGCCCGCATCCCCGCTACGCCAGAAATCGTAGTACTTCCGGGGACCATTGGACAAGTCTCACAAGCTGTCAGCTGCGCAGCCTCGCACAACCTCAAAGTCCAAGCTCGATCGGGCGGCCACTCGTACGCGTCGCACAGCAATGGAGGGGTGGACGGGTCTGTGGTCATCGATCTGCGGAAGCTCCAGGATATTTACATATGCGCGGGGGACATTGTGTGCGTGGGCGGCGGCGTGAGACTAGGTAAACTAGCCAGCACCATATTTAAGGAAGGCCAACGAGCCCTCGCACATGGCACCTGCCCAACTGTTGGCGTTGGCGGACATTTTACTCACGGTGGCTTCGGCCTCACCTCTCGGGCTTGGGGCCTGGCTATGGACCAGATCGTCGCCGTGGATGTTGTCATGGCAGATGGCCGCCTTGTCAAGGCGTCAGATTCGGAGAATCAAGATATTTTCTCGGTACGGTTGGTATCTCGTGTTGGGCCAGAGGGATCCGGGAGCTGACTCTTATGAATAGGCAGTCCGTGGGGCTGCGGATTCGTTCGGAATTGTGGTCCACTTCTACCTTCGTACACAGCCTGCGCCTAAGAGTATCGTGAAGTGGTCGCTTGACGTCCCCGAGGCTATGAAGAGCGTCGAAAACGCGATCGAGGCCTTCGTGCACCTCCAAAACTTCGCGAACGATGCGTCACTTATTAATAGACGCCTGGGTTTCGTGGCTTTCCTCTCCCATAATCGACTGACCCTCGAGGGCACGTACATAGGAGACATCGATACGTTTACCTCGACGACCCTGACGGCCTTGCTGCGCGCATTCCCAAAGAAAGAAGGCATCAAGGCTGAATTTCGCCAGGTCGACTGGCTGACGCTGGTGCGGCTGCTAGCTGGAGACACCGATCTCGAAGTCAGTCTCAACTATGCAGAGCACCACATGTTCTTCGCCAAGAGCGCCGTAGTTTCACATCCGGGGTTGTCTAGGGATGCGTTAGAGAGCTACTTCAAGTATCTCTTTCGCGAAGGCCCATCGGCGCCAATCAGTTACTTCATCGGTGCCCAGCTATACGGCGGGGCGGATAGTCAGATCACCGCTAGCACGGCGACCGACTCGTTCGGGCATCGGGATGCGATGTGGATGTTTCAGCACTACGGCTCCGTCGACAACAAGACGAAATTCCCCGAGGAAGGCATCAGATTTGTGGAGGGCTTGAACGCGGCGCTAGGGCCGGGGCATGGTGCCTCTAATAACTACGCCGACGACTCACTGAAGCCAGACGAGGCTGGGAAACTGTATTATGGCGAGAAGCTGGGTCGACTTATGAAGCTGAAGGCAGTGCTTGATCCTCACGACGTGTTTTGCCACCCGCAATCAGTGCGCAAGGAATGAGGTTCCGATGCGGACGTTTATGAAGAGGCCAAACAAGCTATGAAAAGTTAAAGAAATCATGAGTCGATGACTAAGACTTGGGAAGAAGCAAGCATTGCGAGCATGGAAAATGCAACATAAATGGGATTGATGAGCTGACAGTAGTAACGTTCAAGTGGGCAGAGTTTGTTTGTATTGATGCGAGTGAAAATGCTAGCAACTCTCGTTTCGAGGCTACAATAGGCATCTGGCGAATATCGGTGTTTATCAAGAAGCGCGAACCGAATCCCACACGCGATGCGAATAAATTGAGGAACGAAGGAGAAGGGAGTTTTCTACCGTATTGATTTCTCTCATTGAATTAACAAACTGGTCAAAAAGGCTTGGCGTTGCAATTCTGAGAGTCCTGAGTGTGGTCCGTGCACATAGTGTAGCGATCAAGTCACTCCTGAAGTCCTTTGGGCCAGGCGCAGCGTGCGCGAAAGGTAGGGAGAAACGAAAACCAAAGTAGATACCGCAGGTACTTGTATTCTATGGACGAAGTATCTGGATTGATGCTATGCCGTGATATTCCTCTCAACAGCTGCTCTCTGTTAATTCCTGTGTTTGAAATACAATCCATGTTTCTCTGCAAAGCTCACTAGTCTTGACCCTGCAAACTGCGAAGCTTGATAGCCGCTCTTGGACAGCTACTCTTCCTCTTGAATATCGCCAATAACCAGTGATCTCGTCTTGTATTCCAATGCTTCCTAGCAAGACGTGCTCAGCTGACTCGATGCACTATACCAGCCTGGAAGCACCTAAGGAGAATTGGGAACGGACCAATAGACGCCTTATATCGTAGCTCCCCGGCCTTCCACGCGGTCAACATCTCTAGCACACTGGCAGAGCACTTCCATGGACTTGTGTGCCTGTTTAGGTGACCGAGTTGCTATAGAACGCCTACTCAAGATCGAGATGGGCTACTATTGCGATCTGGTAGGGGGTTGATCAGCAAGACGGTATCTGGTACCGGACGACTAGGTCCATGGGCAAAAGAAAGTATCCAGCGAAGCCCTCATGATTCGTGGACAGTGCCTGTCGTCGAATACAGAAGACTGGAAGCATCGTATGAGTGCCGATGGGTGCAGGTCCTGTGTACTTCTGGCGTGATAGGAGCACTAACAACTCGTTTCCTTAAAAACCAACTTCTGCGCCATAGCGATGCTAGATGTTCTTTCCTTCTCATTAATCATTTGCGACCTTCTGCTACCCCGCATGCAGGACCTTCAGAAAATTTCTCGCGGAAAAAATTGGTGTTCTGGTCATTCCGGATGCCTTCGTCGTCGCAAACCATGGGCATCCAGCCCCAGCCTCCAGCAGACGGTGGACTCACAACCTCGACTCCACCACACCTGCACCCACCACAACCACGCGACCCGGTATGCTCATTCATTCATTGATTAATTATAATTATGACCAATGTTCTAATGACCCATTTGCAGTTCTTCGGACAATAATGCTATCAGTAGTTAGTGCTGTTGTGCTGAGAGATTGCGGATATCTGCTCTAACCTTCATGCGATAGCTTCAGTCTGTCGCCTCTAGTCGCGGCGACACCAAAGAGCTGCTGCGCATATTGATTTGGTATTTTCGCGATGGAATCATGGTGTTGAGCGTTTGGTGGCGGTATTATGAAGAGATACAGACTTGAAATTGAAATATTGCGTTGATTTAGTTGAGCTTGACTAGAATTTCTCAGACTCGTCATACAAAGTAGTTGGTTGGCCTTGTGTTAAGACGCGAGCTGAGACTTTGCTACTTCGACCCCGAGCTACGCATGCTAAATGCTAAATGCTGCTGCAGGGCTTGGGCTGCAACCAATAGTAGACCAGAAAAACATATGTGGGGGCGTAAAGTAACGTACGTAATTGGCTACAGAGTGCGCCACATATTGTAGCTGAGACGCATCACGTCTTGCTATAGTTTTAGGTAAGTGCTTCGTCACCAACACCAACACCAACACCAACACTATTCGCATGAAGCAAAACGGTATCTTTATCTAGCATCCGACTATATGGCCTCAGAAACACGCCGCCTTCCTCCACCTTTGCGCTCCCTCGAGCGTCCTTACAGCTATGCCGCCCGGGGTCTCGTCGCTGCGTCATATCCCTTACAGGGCATCTACTACTTCTTACGCCATCCGGCCTTCTATCCTCTATTCTTAGGTCGACTGCTCCCTCTCTCCATTATCTCGACCCTCGTGTACATGGTCCTCTTTGTCTTTACTTTCCTGCCCCAATTTGCCTTCCTGGCTATCTTCCACGGTCGCGCCGCATGGTTGAACGCAGTGGTTCTGGTGCTAGGCGAGGGCTTAGTCATTATCCAAGCACTCTTCGAAGGGTTCTTCGTTGATGAGTGCCGAGTAGATATATTCGACGTGAGATGCGCCACGCGACAGCAGTCCAATTATCCAGTGCGGCCTTGTTTTCGCTAACTTGGCACAGGCAACCCTCATAAACGAAGACCTCGAAAGCCTCGTCGCGCCGCACCGACTTCTATTCCCAGATGCCCCAAACTCTGTCAAGAAGCTTGGAAAGCCGACAAGCGCCGCGGTTTACCAGCCATGGAGCCTAATCCAGGTTGTCGAACTCACCATCTGTCTACCCCTCAATTTTATCCCGTACATTGGCACACCTGCCTTCATCGTCGTCACCGGTGCTAGACTGGGAACTTTTGCGCACTACAGATGGTTCGAGCTACGGGGGTTGACCAAGAAAGAGCGGAAAATGGCCATTCGAAAACGGAGCTGGGAGTATACATGGTTCGGAACGGTGGCTATGATACTCAACCTGTTACCCGTGCTCTCATTTTTGTTCCTATTGACGTCGACGGCGGGTTCGTCGCTATGGGCGGCGCGGCTGGAGCATCAGATGCGGATACCACCAGATGCGGCGGATGCGCCGGGAGAGATACCGGAGAGGGCCGACGAGCCGCCTCCGCCGTACGTGGATAATCCTGTATAGATACTACTATAAGGCTTGATAGGCCCGAGGAGTCTGAGAGGGTTGTCAAAAACGCAATGACAAGATGAATTGCCTCACACTGCATTGCACGGCCATGGTGGTATCTCAGTACCTATATACGTCACGGTGGGTGTTTGAATCCTTAATTTAGGAAGGCAAACTACTAGGTGAAGTAAGTAAGCACTGCCTTTCTTCTCTACCATACTCTACTCGTTCACAGACATGTCACACCCATCACGTCGCTGCTAGTAAGCGTCAAAATCCTGTTAGATAATCCGTCTTGTCAGCGCGATGTTTCTCGCCAAAATGCGTCAGAACATATCTACAGCTTTGCCCTAGACGCTGAGCTGTTAGATTGTTAGATGCATCAGTCGATTTGCTGTTTCCTCCAGTCCTTGCCTCCTCAATGTAACACATTAAACCCAACATGTGGGCAATATCACCTCTCATTTTTTTAACATGCAGTACCTACTTCGTATCATACGTACCTACCTACATTACTAACACAGCACTATCCCCATGAATAGGATGGGTCTCTTCGAAAGAATATACTACCTACCAGGTATGTACACCATGTTTCTAAATTCATCACGATAAGCTCTGATGACGGGTAGGTCGGATGTTGAGGTCGGGCTCGAGTGCCTACCTCTACCTATCTAGGTACCCTCTCAACTTACCTAGACTCGGCTGTTGCTCACAGTCACTGGGGATTGAGAAACAGTGATGGGGAAAGTCATACCTTCACTGACGAATGCATTCACCACCCACATCGCCCGAACATCTGGTCTCGGCTCCCCGATGAGAAGGCACTCTCGCAAAATGGGCTGATGTGATCGTCATCCCTGCAGCCTCTACATCTCCATTACCAGAGATGGAAGCAGCGCATGAACTCAGGCGTCCCTGTCTCGCCTACAATTGACGTCCTATGCTTTCCAAAATGGCTTTGGGTGGAAGGTGCTTTCAGAAGTGATTGGATCTGAGGCTAGCCGTTTGCCGAGACGGGTAAGACGGGCAAGATGGTGATGTAGGTACTTGCCTTCTGTTCTGGTAACTCGGCCAGTGAGATCGTGGGCCATCAGCGTGGCTTCCCTCCCCTTCCGCATACAGCGTGTTTTCCTGCCTCGCAAGAAGGCACGACGTGTAGGACACGCACAATTCTTGTTTCCAGGAGAAGAATATTTCTCCCTGTTCTCTCAATCTTTCCTCCCACCCGTTCTCTTCGAATTCCCCAACTCCGACACTTCTTTTCTTCACCTCTTCACCTCCTCACCTCCTCACTCTCTCGCCTCTCTCATATCCCCAGTCCCGCCTCGCCATCAGCTATAGGCAGTCATTCATTACAGCTTGCCATATCAGCATCCATCACGCTTCAAGAATCATCGGGTCATATATCCACACTTTCATCCACATCTTCTCTGTCCTTCGATCACACCCAGTCAAGGAAGGATGCGTGTCGATGCCCTTCTGGGCATCCTCGGGGCTGCTAGCCTCGCAGGTCTATCCTCGGCTCAGGAATATGGCAATTCGTATGTACAGCCCCTTTCGTACTATTGCTTTCATGCCTCCCTTCCTTTTCCAACCCGATCCCCATGTCAAGACCAAGTCAATCTAACTTTGCAGGCCTGACACCTCTGGGGGTGGCGGTAATCCCGACAATGGCTCAGGCTCGGGTCCTGGATCAGGTCCTGGATCTGGGTCGCCTGGATCTGGATCACCTGGATCTGGATCTGGCTTAGGCCCTGGCACTGGACCTGGCACTGGTTCTGGTTCTGGTAGCGGATCTGGCCACGGAACTTGTCCTGTCCCTCCAGCCACTACTGTCTTTGTAACTATCACTCCCGCTGCTGTCCCCACCGTTGTCTCAACCGTTCAAGTTGTTTCCACCCTTACTGTTGCCGCATCCCCCGGTTCTGGTAGTCCTGGTCAAGGCGGCCCTAATCAAGGCGGCCCGGGCACTGGTCCCTTCGGTACACCGTCTCTCCCATCTGGTTCTGGTCCCATATCCTGGTCTCCCGCCGGCGTATCAGAGCCTAATCCTGCTTTCTGGTCTACTGATTTCCTCACTCTTACTCTGCCTCCTGCTCCGGGTCAGGCAACCTCCGGCGTCATCACCTACACCATCGTCTCCCCACAAGGTCCCAATCCTTCTGGTATCAACTCCGGCAGTGGTCCGCAGACCATTACGGTAACTCAACCAGGGTTTAGTGTACCAGGAAGTGGTGGCTCCGGCGGCACCCCTGGCGAAACTGGCTCACCGTACATCGGCACTACCGTTCCTGGACCGAACGGCCCCGGAAACGGAGGTGCTGGCAGTAACTCTGGCAACCCCAATCTCGGTACAAGTCCTAATAACACCCCTTTCACCATCACGAAGACTATCCCGGCTGGTGGTTCAGGCAGTGACAGCCCAGGTAGTGGCGGCCCAGGCAACGGTGGCCCAGGGAATGGCCAGCCCACCGGCGTCCCATACGAATCTGGAAATTTTCCCTCCACTACATCCCCATACACTATCACCGTTACCGTTCCTAATGGTGGCAATAGCGTGACCAACCCCTCCTCTTCGGGTGGGCTTTCGCCTGAGGGTCCTAATGGTCCTGGTGGTCAGGGCGGCGCGTCCATTATTCCCACTTTGGTCTCATCCACCCCCCTTGGTTCCTTCTCGGGCTCTCTCGGCGTCCCTTCATCGCCATCTGAGACTGAAGCTCCTTTCAGCCCATTTGGTGGCATCCCCCCTTCAAACCCTTACACAGGAACTGCGCCTACTGAAGGCAGTGGACCTGAGGGTGGCCAGCCTCTACCAACGATCACCATCACATTCCCTGGCGGCTCACCAACTAATCCCAATGGTGGTGCAGGTGGACCTCTTCAAACCCTCACCGTCACAGCTCCTAATGGTGGTGCAGGACCAATTCAGACTCTTACGATCCCTGCCCCCAATACACTGTCAACTGATACCTATAGTGGCACAGGTGAGAGCGGGCCTCTCCAAACGCTCACCGTCACAGTTCCCAACAATAGCGCAGGTGGACCTCTGCAAACTCTTACTATCACCGCTCCCAATGGATCACCAACTAGTCCCAACGGCGGTGCAGGTGGACCTATTCAAACCCTCACTGTTACAGTTCCCAATAATAGCGCAGGCGGCCCTCTTCAAACCTTGACCATCACTGTCCCCAATAGCCCGTCAACCGGTCCAAATGGTGGCGCAGGTGGCGGCCAACCTCTTCAGACCCTCACTGTCACAGTTCCTAATAGCGGTGCAGGCGGTCCTTTCCAAACCCTTACCCTTACCGCTCCCAACGGATCGCCAACTGGTCCCAATGGCGGTGCCGCTGGACCTCTCCAAACCCTCACTGTTACAGTGCCCAATAATAGCGCAGGCGGGCCTCTTCAAACTCTTACAATCACCGCTCCTAATGGACTACCAACCGGATCCAATAGTGGTGTTAGTAGTCCGCTTCAGACTTTCACCGTCACAGTTCCTAACGCCGGTGGGAGTGGACCTCTTCAAACTCTCACTATCACTGCTCCTAACGGATTGCCAACCGGCCCCAATAGCGGTGTTGGAGGTCCCCTTCAAACTTTCACTGTCACAGTTCCAAATGCCAGTGGAACTGGGCCTCTTCAAACACTCACCATCACTGCTCCTAATGGATCACCAACCAGTCCCAATGGTGGCGCAGGCGGGAATGGGCCTCTTCAAACTTTCACTCTTACAGTTCCCAATGGCGGCACAGGTGGGAGTGAGCCCCTGCAAACCCTCACCGTTACAGTCCCTAATGGTAGTGGGAGCGGGCCTCTTCAAACGCTCACTGTCACGGTGCCCAACGGATCACCAACCGGACCTAGCGGAGGCGCTGGTGAAAGCCAACCTCTTCAGACCTTCACTGTCACTGTACCCAACCCATCGATAACCAACCCCAATGGCGGCTCAAGTGGGAATGGGCCCGGAACACTTACTGCCTCTATACCTGACGAATCGCCAAATGGCCCCAACGGTAGTTTAGGTGGAAGCCAACCGCTTGAGACTTTTACGATCACGGCGCCAAATGGATCACCAACTGGCCCCAACGGCGGCGAAGGCGGGAGCCAACTTCTACCCACGCTTACTATCACGATACCTGGACAATCTCCAACTAATTATGGTACTAAATCATCCCAACAAATCGGCACGTCAGGGCCCAGCGACACCGAAGGACTTAGTAACGGCCTGCCTCTTCCCACCATCACCATTACTGCACCTGCAGGATCTGCTACCGGTGATGGTGGAGGTTCAGGGGAGAGTCAACCCCTCCAAACCATTACTGTAACGAATCCTGAGCATTCTGTAACCGGCGGAGAAGAAGGCCCAGGTGGCAGCCAGCCCCTCCAGACTCTAACTGTTACTATTCCTGGAGGGTCTCCTAGCGGCGCCACTGGTGGCCCAGGATCCGGAGAAAGTCAACCACTTCAAACCCTCACTGTGACACTTCCCGCGTCCCCAAGTCAGTCTGAAGGCGAGCCACAAACCATCACCGTCACAGCTAGTGGAGGATCTCCGAGCAATCCATCTGCCTCCGGCAATCAAGGCACTTCATCTTGTGATGAAAACGAACCCAATGCCCCAACTGGAGGACCATGGCCCCCTCTACAAACCACAGGTGCTCCAGGGGGTCAGGGAGGTCAGCCTGGATTCCCCTCCACTGGTCCTTGGTCTCCCACGCAGTCTACTGGCGATCAATCAGGTTCCCTATCAGCTGGACCTTGGCCCGGGTCTGCTGGGAATCCAACTACTTCCTGTGATGAAGGTGAATCTGGACCCCAGGCCACCAATCCATCTTTCCCTTCTCAGACCTCTGGCAATCCGAACGGCGTAGGTCCGTCTGGCTCCCCATCTGGCGGCCCGTGGTCTCCATTCTCTGCCGGTGGCCAGGGTGGACAACCTGGTTCTCCTTCATCTAGCCCGTCGCCTGAGTCTAGCAACCCAGGCGGCCCTCTAGCAAGCACGTCGCCCAGTATCCAAAGCGGCGCCGGTTCGCCATTTCCAGTGATCACCTTGACTCTATCTGAAATACCTGTTGAGCCAAGTAATGGCAATGGTGGCAACGGTGGCTCCCCATTTCCCTCAGCTACCCAATATAACTCGGCAAATCCAACCGGCGCATCGAGTCCTACTTCCATCGGACAAGGCAATCCTTCCAGTGGATCACCCGATTCCTCAGGTAATCCCGCCATATCATCCGGTTCGGGTACCCCGACTGAAGCCACTCCAAGTGGTGGCTATGGAGCGCCCGTCATAAGCGAAACAACTCTTTTTCCCCCTCAAGAATCAGGCAACAGCGCCGCAAATTCCAACCTGGCTCCAAGCACGACCCCGGCGCCATCATCTTCTGAGGCTCTAAGTTCTGAAGAGGCCGGCTCCACATCTCCAGCGCCTACTGGTTCTTCGCGCGGCCCCTTCTCATCTGTACCAAGCAGTGGCTGGAACTTCTCCACGTCCGCTTCTCAGGAAGGACCAGCTAGTGAATCCACAAGCTCCCCGGTTGCTGGCTCTAATCCTAGCGAGACTACTTCGTGTACTGACTCAACCACGGAGCCCAGTCCGTCTGTCTCAACTCCCCTGTCGCCCAGTTTCCCACCACCGGTTTCACCAGCACTCATTTCGCCCAGTGGGACTCCGGCCACCACATCGCTAACAGGGTCTCCAAGCAGCCCGGCTGGCGGCTCTGGCTCGGAGACCCCGGCAGGCTGCCTGTCTATGACGACAATGGTCATCTCGACAATGACCTTCACGTGGTGTGACCAAATGGCATCTTCGACATCCGCGGGAGCTAGCCCTCAGAGTACTGCGACTGGCCCTCTGTCGCCAACATCCGCTCCTGGTGGATATGAATTCGGCTCCGTCTCAGTTGGTCAACGATCACCTGCTACAGCTGATCTTCTTCACAACTCAGTTGTTCACGTTCCGTCAACTTTGGTTACGGTCGTTCAGTCTCGCTCAAGTAGGGAGATTGCACCTCGCGCAACCCCTCATTGTGGTGGCCCTACTGACCAGGGAAATTTCACTCAAAATGTGAGTTACAAGTACATTATTGAGAGCTACTGTAGATCATCACTGACTTTGCTTTTAGTTTGACGATCTCCCGCCTCAAGATGCGAGCCCAGCTGACAATCCCAAACCTATGCCGATATTCACTCCTTACCACCGATTCTATTACTCTGGCGGCTTTACAGTTCTCCCGCCCCCTGCGGCCCGCTTTAACCCTGCTTCCGGTAATCTGATGCTCCAATTTACCCCGTCATCTATCTCCAACATTTCCCAGCCCGGAATCCATCCTGATACGGCTGATATCAGTGTTGGCCCTCAACAGCTCGCCACTTGCTTTTCATTCAACTTTACACAAGTCAGCCTTGGCTGCGATTCCAGGGAGGGAGCCTGCTCATTTACCTTCCATGGGTTCAAATATGATCAACTCACCTCAAAGATTATCGAAGTGGCATCGCAGACAGTCAATATTCCTGCTTGTTTCAATGCAGAGAACTGCGCATTGACGCCAATTACCGTCTCAGGCTTCCATGACCTGACTTCAATTACTGTTAAAGCGGAAGTAAATGGAAAGCCCACAATCTGGTGGGCTGATGATTTTACTTTCGGCTGGTTTGAGAACAATTGTGAATCTAGTATGTGTCGGTCCAAGGTACCCGACGGCATCACGAAACCGAATTGGTCTGTTACCGGTCGACAAGCGGTGTCGAAGTTCATGAATTTGATCGGGGTCCGCCGTTGGTGATGTCACCCGAGATTTTCTCCCTGAAGGTTACCAGAACATATCACTTGCTTTCCACAGAGATTTGCTTGATATTTAACGTCAGCGGCTATGTGGGCAAGGCTATCGCCTTGTCCTCGGCATAATACATGCGGTGGATGGAACTTACAGACAGATAAAATCACACATCTGGCAATTTTGGTCGATCCAGACTATAGTTACTTATAAGTAGATCGAGTCAAGGTCACTGTATCAAGCCATATCTAATTATTTGCACTGAATCGTTATTGTGATCGCCATTGAATCGCGTCCCACGTATTTCGGGGTTAGTATGGACTCATATCTGATAGTCAGGGCTGTTTTCTTCTCCCCAGACTTTTCTTGACAATTTGCTAGAATGCGCTGCAATGTACCGTCGTCGTATGGGAAATTACCAAGTCAGCAACGTAGCCAAATTCCATTAGTATTGCAAGACTGAGTCTAGCATTGCTTCACGCACATCCAGATAACGTAAGTCACAGCTGCTGTACCTAACCCGGCATGATTGTTTCATCGTCGCCACTTTCGCCGACAGAAGTAACTTGGTTCGCATCTGCAACTTCATGTCAATCTTGGTATACAATTGTCTCATTCCGGCGGCTCTTCTGGAAATCTCAGATCTGACCTACCCCCATGTGCGTACTACCGATAGACCAGCTCCCTGCAAAAGTCACCACACACGTCAACTACTAGCCTGCAAACACTCAGAGCCTTCGAACAGTCCATTTGTATCATCAGGCAGCCGACGAACCAGCCGCCTCGTGCTTTTGTACGCAATAACAATAAGATAGAAGCATATTGCTAGCACTTGTCGCGCGCGTGGCGCGTTTGTGATGCTAGTGAGAGTCTAAAGTGTGCCTTTTTAATAAAGCAATTCATGTCGCAAATTTTGATGGTTCTTGTAAATATGAGGGAGTGCTGTGGTATTCGATATCCAGGAAGAAACTTAAAGAGGCAACCATAACGCCGCTCGTCACTTTTGTTAGAACCGAGCATAATCTAGTCTAGTCTAAACCCCTTAGGTCCACTCCAAGAATTACAGATTCAATTAGCGACCCTCATTACATCCCTAATCATACATTGTTCACTAAAATCCATTCATACATTACTAGGTAGTATTAATGACTTAGTATTAAGCGCTCAACGCCTCTTTTGCAGACTGGTCGACATGGGGAGCCGGTCATGCGACTCCGTTTAGGAGGCCCATCTTATCGGCCACGGCGTCAGAAAGCTTCTGGAAGGTGAGTGAAGAGGCCAAAAGCTTTTGGAAGGGATAGTCGAGGCCGAACTCTTTGTACAGCCAAGTACGCAGCTCCGCGCCTATCATGCTATCGAGGCCGTAGCTCGCAATTGATGCCGCGCCATCAATCTCGAATATGTCTAAAGGGATCATTAATATGCTCGACATTCGTCGGGCGATGTGCTCCGAAATGGCTTTGACGACGGCCTCATGGCTTTCCGAGACGGCGGTTTTGATAGTTCGGGCGAAGGTATTATTTTCCCCGCTGCCATCTTCGGTGTTTTTGGCGCTGTCCCCATTTAGCAGCCTGTCCATAGCGGCCCGTGTATGGCGGAAGCGTGAGTCCCCATGCCAGTATGCGTCGACACTGTCGCTAACAACCGAAGCCGCCAGCTCTCTTGGCTCCATTCCCATGATTATCTGCGACTCATCTGTGATTCTACTTGCTACGTTTCCCGAAACACGTAGACTCGACAGCGGGTTGGAGTCGGATGGGGACGAAAGCATAGCCGCCTCGAAGCCACGTAGCATTTCATGTTCGTCGATGCCATACAGGCCCTTGCGGACCAGTGATGCCTCGATAGAGTCGTTGTCCGCTACAACGCCAACGTCTAACACCATAGGGAGCACGAGCGATGTGCCAGCGAGTCCTGCAGCACGCCGCTGTCGCGCGAGCGCGTCCAGGGCGCTATTCGCTGCGCTGTAGTTGGCTTGGCCTGTATTGCCTAATAGTGCCGAGATGGAGCTTGTCATGACGAAGAAGTCTAGAGCAATGCCCGCGCCCTCAAGCGCCTTGTGAAGGCTCAGAGCACCATGCGCTTTGGGTTTCACGCAGTCGACGAATGACTGATGCGTCATTTGCTCAAACATGCCATCCTAGACCAGTTAAGGCGCGTTAACTCATATCTCTCAAGGGAGGGTGATATTGATAAGAACGAAAACCACTGACTTTCAGAATCATGGCTGCGTGTACAACTCCACGAATCGGTCTCTCCGCTTGCAACGAGGCTACGATTCCAGCAACGGCACATTCGTCAGCTGCATCAGCACGTAACACCTTAGTCGAGGCGCCGGATTGCTGTATGTCCGCAACCAAGCGCGCCGCCTCTGGCTTATCTATACCTGATCGAGAGACAAATGCGAAGTGCCTAGCACCACATTCCATCATCCACCTCGTCAAGCTGCGGCCTAGGCCGCCGAGACAGCCTACCAGGAGATAAGTGGCGTCTGGAAGTAGTCGCAGCTGCTTGGATTTGGGGGCAACCTGAGGGTTGCAATCTGTTAGCTATATCGTCCAAACTGAGAGACACTGAAGGGAGTCGATTAGTTCATGGCGAATGAGGAATCTCACCAATATTTGGCTAGTCTGTGGGCGATAGCGCACCACCATACTCGAATCACTCGAGTCTTTGATATTGTACTTTACCGAGAGCTGTCTAGCATCTTCGATATCAACGGAATGGGGTTCATCCAACTCAAGGAGAGAAGGATGGGTCTTGACAAGATCCAATGTCATTCTCAACAAGCACGATGTGGCATTTGCAGATTCTCGCAAATACCTCATTGAGGACGAGATGAAACTTGCGCCGCGCGAGAATGGCAGAGGTTCTAGCGGGGTCTCTAGAAGCTTCTCGTTGAGGAGGAGGAAGCGGCAGGAGGGTGGAATTTGTCTCCATATCTCCTGGGACAAGGGCGTGCTGAAGTCGTGACCAACAATGGTCACAACACGAGATGGAGATCGTTCCGCCTGATCGTGGATGAAGGTATTTATCTGGTTTGCGTCGTCTCCGTAGACTATCCGACCAGCTTCTAAGCCAGTAAGGGAGGTGTAGAGCCCCCGGTCTTTCTCGGTCTGAGTCACGACGCTTAGCCTCCAATCCATGGCTGTTGATAGTCTCGCTAGCATCGTGATGTCTTTTTCCGGACCTGGCAGTGAGATAATCGTGTCTCCTCGCTCTAGCTTGGCGCTGCCAATGCAGAGATGTACGAGAGGGCACAACGACGACATTGTATGTAATAACATCTCGGATGAGACTTCATGGTACTCATCGTCAACGATCGCGTACGCCGAAGTCAGGAAAACCATCCGTAATGTGTCATACGTGAAAGTTATCACACGTTTCCCTACATGGTTTTCATTCACTGATGCACCAGTTCGTACCACCGTCCCAGCCACAAGCGTACGAGAACCCTGGGAATAGGATGGCCAACACGATGACAAAACCTCGATTTCGACTTGATCATCACGCAGGGCAGCCGGCTCTCTCTCTCCTGGTGACTCGAAGACGAACTGCCCGTCCGCAGTCTTATCAGCTAGCTTCAGAGGCCCTGACAGTGTCGCCTTTTGAGGCTGGTGTTTTCTCAAGTCTTGATTTAAACTGTCGTGGGCGTAGACTCGTGAGGTGAACATGATGCCCTGGTGTAGCCACAGCTCCGTATCGCACCCGGAGTCCTTGGTAGCTATTGAACCGAGGGTGTGAATGATGGCACGGCATACATCATGCGGCTCTTCGTCACTATTCATATCTAGCAAGGTGACCCTGACGGCTGCTTGCTCAGAGCGTAGGACACGCAGCAGTCCCTCAGCCATACCGGCCGCCCTTAAATCACCAACTGGGCGGCCCTGCCTGATACCCTGAGTGAGCCAGAGGACGGGGACTCCTGAGGTGAGCAAATATTTGAAGGCCTCAAATTGATCTTCATTGTCAAGTATCGAGGCAGATACTGCGCCGGCAAGGTCATTGACTATCACGGGACCGTTCTGTCCCTGGACGAACTCGGACATGGCTTTCTCGTAAACAGGGAAACGGGATTGAAGCATTGGCAAGGCTTCGCCAAAGTCTTGCGAGCTTTGAACGCTCGGCGCTGATAATACAGTTATTCCCTCTCCAAGGTCCGGATGAGAATTCATACCGTTGCTATCGGCGCTCGCAACTGTCTTTCGAAGGAGAGTGTGGCCGCCTAGCTGTAACGCCGCCGAAGAAGCTAGTGAAGGTAGAGTCGAAGAAAGCTCAAGCGACGGGTAGATAAGCCATCCATTGTTGCACACTAACCGCAGAAGAGACTCGAAGTATTGTGTTTCTAGACTTTGAGCATGAGAGTCGACAACGACCAAGTCATGAGGGCCATTGCTGGCTTCTGCCCAGTTGTCGGGATCAATTCCAAGAGAGATGATTTGGAGCCGCGCTCGAACCGAATCGGAAAGAACGACGTCTTCGGGTGAGCCCGCAGTGATGCCGATTGTGATCGCTGCTTCAAGAGGGACAACCTCTAATATAGCATCAACAAGTGCTTGGGTTGTCGGCGCATAGGCCGGTACGACGATTATGGCATTAGAGATGTTCTGGTGGTGAGCGATGAGATCGGCAAGCTTTGAAAGCTTCTCAGCACTACTCGAGATACCTGGCCACAACAAGTCCATATCGTCATTGCGGAGGGTTTCGATGTCCGGTTTCCAAGATACGACAGAGAAGGGTTCCGGGCCTTCCGCCCCCGCGCCAGCACCGTCGGATGTAGCTGGTAAAGCAGCTTCATACGCCGTACAGGTTATGTTTTTCATGTCCCAGAGGACTCTGCCGTCAGCACCGCGAAGTTGAACATTGGTGTTGAAGCGACGTCCCTCAAACCCATCTGTCCACGCAACAGCGTGGCCTATGCTGGTTTCCCGACCGACCTCCGCTGGGAACAGAGTCACTTCCTCGAGGCGAGTTGGAACAACACCCCAAGGCATCTCCTTGTGCTTCCCCGCGTGGACCGAAATAATGATTAGTTGCAAGCAGGCGTCGATGGTGGTTGGATGCACTAGATATCGCGATTCACCCTGTAGTTTTTCAGGGCAGCATTCTCTTACCTCCACGTTGCCTGCGGCGTGATGGAGAGTCCGCGCAGTGCGCGCATACTGTAATTCCTGAAAAGCGGCCCCGTAGTGGAATCCAACTCGGTGGAAAGCATCGTACCATCGCCGCGCCGAAACGCGTTGTGTCAGCGCGGATTCATCGACGGGCGATCTGTGGCTGATCTGTGAGCTTTGGCACTCGTCGACGGCCGAAATACGCCCATTGCAGTGAACCGTCCACTCCCCGTCCGTCCCGGGGGTCTCAATCGAGAACTTATACCAGCTTGATGCTGGCTCCGTGGGTGACTGTAAGTTGAGGATGACCTCAACCCCGTCGTCATCGTCAGGTACCACGAGTGCCGTTTTTATGTCGACGTCACGCAGCTTGACGCCTTCAAACCGCTTCCCGGATGTTTCGCAGATTTGCCGTAGTGCCTCTATAGCTAAAGACAAGTGGCCAGCTGCTGGGAAGATTGTTGTTCCGCCAAGCTATTTACATTGCAAGGTCAGCACGGAGTTCTGACGCCGCCTTAAAATAACACATGGTTCACGTGTGTTCAAGTGAGAGGGGGAACCTACATGATGATCTTTCAACCATGGTACATCGCGCTGCCGAAGCACATTGCGCCAGCTAGCTGCTTTTTTCGACAGCCCCGATATCCGGCTGCCGAGAAGGTCGTGACGAGGGTACGCCCGCGCTCGCTGTTCAGCACTGGCTCGAGGTTCGGCCCAGTAGCGTCTCTCATAGTTCCATTGATATGGTGGGAGATCGACGAGCAGATGTCTCGTTTTCTGCTTCCGGGCGCTATTCTTCACATCACTGTCGTTTGACGCGTTGGCTGCCTCCAAATCCACAGCATGTCCGGCCACGAAGAGTGAGCCCGCAACCCCCAGTAGTCGGTCTACGTCGTTTTCGCCGCGCTTCAAGGACGATAAATAGGCGACGCGGGACCCGAGGGCTTTCTCGCCAAGGCAGATCTGTTTGAATGGGCCAGCCAGAGCCGAGTGGGGTCCAATTTCAATCATGTGCGTGATACTCGCAAACTCTGTGCTTGTCGCCAGCTCTCGAACGGCGGTGTCAAAGAGCACTCGGTTGCGAAGATTGGAACTCCAGTAGCCTGGCGGTAGTGACTCGGCGGAATAGTCGATGACTTTCCCCGTTACAGAGGAGATCATGAATGATCGCGGACGACGCCACAACAATTCGTCCTCGGGGATCTCGTTCAGGGCCCGAGTAAGCATATTGTCGTAGGAGACACCAACGATGGCCATATGGGGAGAGTGATAAGCTCGACCTGTGCGAAGCTCCCGTGCGAATATTTGCTCTGCAGTAAGCAGATCTTTCACTGCCAGGATTGGCTTCTCGCGCCCGCTCAATGTCACACTATTTGGCGAGTTCTCGCAAGCAATGCAAATATCTTCTGCAGCAAAGCAAGACAAGTACTTTTCAACCTCTTTCGCTGCCAAGCCCACGGCTAGCATAGAACCAGAGGGTGAATATGCAGTTACTGCTTGACCCCGACAAAATGCAGCAACGATAGCTTCGGGTGCGCTGATGAGTCCGGCGGCATAGGCAGCCCCAATCTCGCCGGACGAGTGGCCGATGCTTACCTCGGGGGTAATATTCCACTGCGCAAACAGATCAACAAGTGCGATCTGAATAGCAGTGCAGAGTGGCTGTGCGATATCAGCATCGTTGATCCGCTTCTTGTTGCCCTCAGTGTCGTGCAACAGAAGGTCGACCATGCTGAAAGACGGCTTCGGCAGGACCTTGCTCAATATCCGGTCCAGGTGCTGTATCGTATCCAGAACGACTGGGAACTCTTGGAGAGCCACCCTTCCCATACCTACCCATTGCGCCTATGAGATTAAAAATATTAGCACACCCAAATCACCCCTGGCATCTAAGGGAAATGCCATTTTAGTCTGCACTCACCCCTTGTCCGGTGAACAGAAACCCGAGAGAGACAGGCTTTTTCGCAGTATGCGCAGCGTGCGAAGCTGCAACAGCGAAAGCCTCGGGCTCTTGACCTTCTCTCTTTATGACGTATGTTCGATGAGAGAACTTGGTACGGCGCATGTTCAGTGTATATGATAAATCTTCCAGAAAATAATCATGAGCTACGGCGCCGATGGCGGCAACGTTGCGTAGCAGGGTCGGCTTATCGTGCGCGGAAAAGCAAAGTAAGAAGGCTTTGCCAGATACGCCATGACAGGGTTTCCGCTTCTTCTTTGCATGTTCGTACCAAGGATACAGAGACTCAATCGATTCGACGATGACATGGCCGTTGGTACCGCCGTAGCCAAACGAAGAAACGCTGGCCCTTCGCACTGAAAAGTCGCTCGGCCATGGCGCCGTATCAGCATGTACCTTCACGTTCCACTCCTTTTCCTTAACTAAATCATACAGGATCCGTGTCAGCAGGTACATCACCGCTTCACTATTATGTCATGCCAATCCTCGGCTGGGGCGCGACTTACTTTCCGGGTTCAAATTGTGAAAATGTGCAATCCCAGGAATCGTAGATGACTCGGTCATCAGCGCTGCCTTCATTACAGCGAAGATGCCACTCGCCGCTTCGGAATGTCCAATATTTGGTTTCACTACGGACTCAGTTAGCACTTGCGAGATCGGAGGAGTAGGGCCTTGGGATAATTACCTGCTCCGATCAAGAGCGGCTTGTCCGCAGGCCTGGCATCATTCATAGCTTGCGATATCGCACGAACCTCGATTGGATCACCCACAGGCGTGCCCGTGCCGTGAAGCTCGGCATAAGCGGTAAGATTAGGGTCGAGATTGGCTCTCTGATATGCCATTCTGACAACTCGTTCCTGGCCTTCTCCGCTAGGGTGAGTTATCCCCATTCCTTCAACCTTTCCATTCCTGTTGGATTGAGTTTAGCGACCCTAAGATCCCAAGTAGGCGCTCAAGGCCCAGTAATGAAAAAGACGATAATCTATTATATCATACTTACGTGTTCACAGCTGTTGACCGGATCACTCCGCGGATCGGGTCGCCATCTCTGATTGCGTCAGAGAGACGTTTGACGTATAAAGCGCCGGCACCTTCGGCTCGACCATATCCGTCGGCTGAGGCATCAAAGGTATGGCATGTCGACGTCGGAGACAAGATGCCCAACTTCGCCGTGTTCATGTGTTGATCCACCGTAATAATTAGGTTCACACCACCTACAATGGCAGCGTCACAATCCCTACTGCGGAGAGCGTGGCAGGCATTGTGAAGAGCGTATATGGAAGATGAGCATGCCGTGTTGATTGTGAAGCTAACGGATAGGGGTCAGTTAGCCTATAACCGTTCCGCGGTCGTACCATATCTGCAGGAAACGGGTGGATCTAGTCTAAAGTCTCACCTTGGCCCTTGCAAATTGAATATGTTGCCTATGCGATTGCTGATAATGCCAGGGTCCACCCCTGTTGCAGTGTAGTTATGCCGAAAATCCGGGTCGCGGATTGACATTTGTTCTATGGCAGGGGTCCCCAGTCAGATCAGGCAATCTTAAAATTTTATGATTTATACCTAGGTATAACGATGGGAGGGGGAACTGACGATAGTCTGATGTAAATGACCCTATGAATACAGCGGTATTCGATCCCGAGATGGACTGCAGAGTAACGCCGGCCGAAACGAGACACTCGTAGGATACCTCGAGCATCTTTCTCTGTTGCGGATCCAGCCACTGAGCCTCAATAGGCGTGATATTGAAGAAAGTAGGATCGAAGTCGTCGGGGCGTCCGTCTAAGAAGTAGCCTCCGGCCACGTTAAACGAGCCGGGCCGAGCTAGGTTCTCATGAAAGTGAGCGTCAATATTGAATCGCGATTCAGGCACCCTTGGGGTCTGCCCGGAGCGCTTCTCCACGAGCATCTGCCAAAACGACGTGTCTGAGTCAACGCCACCTGGAAGACGGCAAGCTGCAATCTCAATGTTAGTTGAATATCCTTAGCTAGAAAAAGAACACAGCTTAGCCACTACGTACCCATCCCACAGATAGCCACGGGCTCGAGGGTGGAATCCTCGAGAAACTCATCTTGTACTAAGCCTGGCGACATGTCGAGGGTCTGGGTCTAGTTTACTCGAACAGAACTCGCTAGATGTTTTCCCGTCTTGACATCGTTCATCGTTCCATGGCGTCGGGGCGGGTGATCAGCTCTTTAATAGCCACCGCCTTCGACGTCTTATAGGATTGCCCGTCTACTATATGATCCACTTGACAGGTCTCAAGATCCTGACAAATGCTAACGTGTACTAGCTACACTAGGTATCTCTATATGACGGTGAAGACCCTGGAGAGTTCCGCAATCTCACCTTGATCCGCAGATGGTTTCTGTTTCATCCCAGTTCTCACACCCCCCACGCAGTTCGATGCACAATCCGCTACCTATGTTGTATGGAGCCGTGAAGGTACTTGCCTAGATTGTCCAATATGACATTTACCGTACCGACATAGTACGTATAGTGAAACCTTTTAGTTCATGATGTGTAGGGCAATATACTAGAACAGGTATAATCTAACTCCTGATGACTTTGAGAGTCGCGAAACAGCCGATTTTTCCACCTCCGCATATTTCCTCGGAATGGTATTGTTAGATATAGTTTACCCGTCGTACTAGGACTTTCTATATCCACCATGTGGTAGGTAAAGGCCGGCATAGACCGGTATTAGTACTTGGCTACTCACCGACTATCTAAGAAACAGCTTGACCAAAGAGGGATCATATCATACTTCCAAGGGCCATATTTCTCTCATTTTAGCCTACTTCATCTGGAGCTAGAGTCCGGAACACGGTTACTGACTCGTGCCGTCCCTTGACCCTGATATTCAGAACTTAGACTCCCGCTGGCTCCCGAGACTTCTTACATTACATCTTGATGACCCAAACATGGCCCCTCGTTTTCCGGAATATTTGCTACGGCGCTGTCATACCCTGCCGCAGATCCCCTTTCTTGTGCAGTGTCTAGAAAAGGACTATGTAGGTAGTCATCACAGTAGTGGGAATACCGTACCTCAAGTCAAATGCCTACGCAATCACACTCGTAGTTGTAGAAAGTCTGCGAATATTCCACACCCTAGAAGCAGGTCTCCGAAGTTGTATAAAGGAAAGACTACAAGTTATTGTAGTATTTTAAAAATAAAAAATAAAAATAAATAAATTTTGTTTCTGCTTAATCATTTCGGAGTGCAAAGTATACTATATACTCAACTACTCGAGGGGGTGTGAGCTTGTCTCTTAGTAGACCGACTGGATACTACACAGTTACCAGCGGAACTCATGTACTTAGACTACAACTTGCCGAGCTGTCAACTGCGGATCATGTATGACAGCTTGGTAAGATCGTCACAAGGAACAAGCTTTGCTTTTGTGAGGCACAGGCGACGCAACGCAATACCTACTACAGTATGCAGGTGTGTCTCGAACGTACCATTGCATTAGCGACACCCTGATATATGCCGGAGACCCCTTGCCTATAGCCCCAGTATGTGCCTCAATTCACCGAACTCTATGATAGGCCGAATCTGAGCAATATTGCCGGGGGACCTATCGCGAGAGTGAAAATTTTATGTCAGAGGCGAAAAGATAAGAGAGGAGCCAGGAAAAAATAAACCCCCAGTCTACCTTGAAGGTGCTCAGGAGGTTCTTGATTACCTAATGATATGTTGTAGATAGTGGGACTACGATCCGGGGCTCATATCCCGAATTAGCTCAACACACCGCCTAGGTTCCGCGCCCGCGTATAATTACTCTAGTGTACGAAGTATAGCCTATGTGGATAGTATACTTATACTAGGTAGGTACTCACAAGTTGCAGACATCTGGATTAAACCAATGTTACTTAGCAAGGACTCGAACGAAATAGGTAGTACAAGGAAATTCCAGTGTTGATGTTCTTAGACTAGTACAGAAAGGGCAAATGTGAAAACTCTGATACCTACTACTCTATGACTAGGTATCTACTTTGTACCTCCTATAAGATTGTCTTAAAGCTCCGCTAATTACTGTTATAGGTGCAAGGAATAACGACGAGCCACTAGGCACCTCACATTATTATCTACCCTCGCCAACCTAGACAAGATACTTAGATGCTCTCGAAAAGAGAGCCGGGCCAGCTTGGCTAGGCGCTAGTACCAACGGTTAGAGCATTCTAACAATTTCCCCTGGTTTGTATACTCGTTGCATCTAGCCGCTGGGCACGGCATAGAAATTACCCCTTTTTAGCATAGGTATATAGCATTGGTGGTGATATAAAAAGGAAAAGATTGTGTCCCTGCATTGAACGTGTGCTTTTAGGATACATATAATAAAATAGGAGTCGGTGCTCTAGGTACGTTTCGCGGCCTTGGCAGGCAAAGCGGGGATTCTCCGCTCCCAGTCGAAATAGTAGGTACTTACACACTGCAAGCTTTCGGCAGCTAACCCGTATGTTGATTAACAACTTCGTACGCTGCAAAACCAATTTGGTATCCCCTATTTAATAGTGCTTTTGCTTGTATCGAGAGAAATAGCAAACAGGGCAATTCGATCCCCTTTACCCGAGCCGAAACCTGGGTCAGCCTAGCGCTTCCGCCGTCTCCCAGTACTCGGAATTTCCGGGGCAGCGCTCTAACGTAGTGGCATCCCCACAAGCCCCCGAACCCAGTGCCGGTTGGCCATCCGGTAATGATATATGTGAAGTGCACTAATGTAGTGTCACTAATGTAGTGTACATATGTAGGCTAGAAACATCGAATTATTAGAGTCTGATAAACAGGTAGAGGTACATGCATACTGATCACCGTCTTTCAGCTACCTAGGTAGTAATCCTATATACACCTCAATTCTCTCCTTCACCATCAATCTAGGTCGTATTGTAATGGACAAAGAGTGTCCCAAGAGAAACCCAGCTTAGGGCAATTACAGCTATGCAACATCTGTGTCAGATAGCTTGAGTTCCCAGCATTCAGGGACTTGTCTAGTCCCCCAGTACTCTTTTTCTTCAGCAGTTAGGACTAGCTGAAATCCCGCCCGCTTGTATAATCTCCGCGCTCCTTCGAGAACGCTAAATGTCCACAAAACCATCTTCGCATAGCCTCTTTCTCGCGCGAAGGATATGCCCTCGCCGATCAGTCTAGCGCCTAGACCCGCGCCCCTGGCAGCAGGGTCCACGAAGAATAGCCGCAGAACTGCCGTATTCGCCGCCTCCCTATCCTTCATAATAGTGACAGAGCCCAGAAGCCCGCGCGTTCCAACAGACTCGGCGATGAACACGCGTTCTAGGCCCGGGTCAAAGTTGTCCAGAAAATCAGCCACTACGCGCGCTGCAGATGCTTCAAAGCTTCCGCCCCAGCCCAACTGCTCTGCGTACTGTCGTCTTTGCTTAGCGGGATGGCATATGAGAGGAGAAGTTTTGTCATCTTACCAAGGAACCGTGACGACTGACTATCATACCCATGTCGCCGGGACGGTGGGACCGGATCTCGTATGTCGGCGCCTCGCCGTCATTGCTGGGCGCCATTGTCTAAGCTCCAGCCTTAATTACACTATGTGCAGCTGGCTGTCTCTGTCGACTCAATGATAGAGATTGTTGAGTCGCTGGTTGTACGTCAACGTCCATAATACCGAACAATTGCCACGGCTTAAACTTGACCTTCGAACAAGACTAGATAGAGTAGAACGCTATCAGGACGTGACTCATCGGGGCCCCCGAAGGATGCGCAACCCTTGTTCCTTTTTCGACGTTGTCGCTGCCCTTAACCATGCACAATGACTACCTAGTACGTAGCATAATAAGCACTGGCTGAACTTGGCGTTCAATACTTGTATCATGATGCACTCCATCAACCGACCTACCAATCTCCAACGCTGTCAAATCACTGTGCGTGAAGCTTGAAACTACAATAGTTCCCTTCCGCAAGATTGACAGGCCGCAAGATGACGACAAGGTTCCGAGATACTTACCTATGTAGGTATTCAGCAATTTAGACTAGCGTACTACTACTATACTTTGTACACTACACTAGAAATCAAGGGTCTCTTTCGCCACGCCTATCCGCCACGTAGTTGAGACAGATATTATAGAGTTTGCATAAGGTCTTAGAAATGGTTGCCACCAAAGCCAAAACTAAACTTCAAGGTCAAATATACTAACCGAGGTCTTATAAAAGCAACTACATACCATGATAAAACTAAGATCAGAATGGTAATTGATAACAGAACCACCCAGATAAGTAAAATGAATCGGTTTAAAATAATATATGCTCTTCAACCTGTGTCTTTAGAATGACGTATCAATCGACAGGTTGGATTCGCTATGCTACTACACTATACCATTCTCCTAGGTTGCTGCAGTAGTTTATTTTATGCTGGCTAGATATCTCATGCCTGCAAATTCCTGACTGTATCGGCCCCTCTAGGTAGGAAGTCCATATACCTTGGCATTTAACTTCGCAAAAGTTACCTTAGATTCTTATGAGAGTAATCAAAAACCGCCTAGGTAGACCAACATTCTCAAAAGGCTTCCTTCGGTCAAATCAGTTATCCATACGTCCGTCAATGGTCCAGTGTCGCGAGGAATAAGCTTATTGGTCGTGAATTTCAAAACTTATGCAGAAGCCCTTGCTACTAAGATGTCTTAGACAGGAGCTTACTGCTTCCTTGAGACATCTAATCCACGTGACGCAGTCTGCGTAACTTCGAGACAATGTTTGTGCTGTCGAACACAGTCAAGTCAGATCTTTGACGTAATACAATGATAGCCCATTCGATTACTGAACAATCCCCAGATACCCAGTCAATGATGCACCATGAATCAGCGAGATTAGGTATGTATACTGTTTAAGGTCTCAAATAGCGTGTTTCGTAGAATGCATTTTTATTACTAATATTCAGTTGCGAGATTATGTTGATTTTTTCCCTCCTTCATTCCCCTTTTTATTTATTTCGTTTTTGCCCGTTTTTTTTTGTTTTCTTTTTTTCTTACGAAAATAGGCTATCGGTGCGATCTCGACGGCTCTATGCTTACTCCATGATCCGATACATTCTCAAGGTCTAGACCAGACGTGTCAGACCCCTCTAGGGTTCTTCAGTGGCATCAGCACTAAGACCCTTGATCACAAACTTCGTGTGATCTAACTTCGTACTTTAGCATGACCTTAGGAGCTCACCCAGGGCCACACGTGTGACCCCGATATGCTGATGAAAATAGACGCACTCCAAATCAGAAGGGGGCAAAAACTCATACTTCCATCCCCTAAGTTCAGGCACCCCTGTTACAAATTCGATGTCAGGGGCAATTTCGGGGAAGACTTTCACGATGAAGACGCGAATCTTCACTTGCTCACCATGATTCTCGATGACTGTTGAATTCCGATAGTCTAGTTCAGACTCTGGAATGTTAGCTCTGAGAGAGAGCCACGCGGCGCGCCTGACACAGTCGATAGCTGTATCGTCTGGTTGTGGCTCCTGTCTAGGACAGCTGTAGACTGGCTCCCTGGCGTATGGCTTCGAGCGTACGAGAATTTCGGGCTTTCCGTGGCGGTTATGTCGATATAGCAGTAGGCCAACACAATGCAAATCATCAACAGGCGTATGATCCTCCCCAAGAACAGAATGAGTCGGCATTTTTCTTGGAGAAAGGCAGTGTCAAGCTGAAGGATGGGCCTGTGGCGATTCTTATCAAGTTAAGAGCAGATGTGTTAGGGGATCGGAGAGTATTAGTGCAGCGAAAGAATTTGAAAGCGTGAAAGGCGAATGTATAATGACCCTAGCTAGCTCAAAGAACACGTAAGTTGTTGTGGCTGTTAATCATACAACAATCGAATTGAGCAACAAAGACATTATGCCGCCGGTCGTGAGGTTAAATCAGTGAGAGAGTTTTTCATATAACAACTTTCCTGTAATGAAACACCGACTGTAATCTTCTCTTCAAGACATTATAGCCGTTAAATTTCAGGGGTAATAACGAAAAATCGAGATCCGTGCCATTGCGAATTCTTTCCTGCCGAGGTATGAAATTTGGTGTTGATTTGCCTCTCTTTGTTTCTTGACAGCATCTACATTGTTACTAAAATCAAAGAAGTGCTCTTGTCTGGTCCTCCCCGCGTAAGTCTTCTAGCTCAGCCGCTAGGGTCCCTTCGGCGATGTCTTCGCCGTCTTGCGCTTCCGTAACCCATTTGACTCTACCTCCTCTGCTTGATCGAATCTCCAATTCCATTTTCATTTGCTGCACCACACAGACCACTTGCCCTGCCATAATCTCGTCCCCTTCCTCCACTGATAGTTCAACTAGCTTCCCAGGAAATGGTACAACCACATGTCGCGGATTACTGACGTCTCCGCGACGATGTTTTCCTGCTGCCATGATGGCGGCAGAAGACGCATTACTACTGGTTGCTTCGACAGTGAAGATATGTGCTTGCTTGGAACCTGGACGTGAGTACTCGATGTCTGCTTTCAGGGACGAAGGAAAGTCGTTCCGTGTCACGCGTGCTATCTTGATATGGTGCGTTTCTTCGGTAGTCCCATGGGAACGAGATGTTAGCTTGAGAGCCCACGCATCTCCCCTGCGTAGCATTATCGCCGAGTTAGAACTGCCAGGTAGCGATGATAAATATTGCGCATCGTTGTCGACAGATGGGGATGCATTCTGTTGCCGGTTGGTATTACCATGAGAGAGTCCCAATCCTAACGTAAGCAGACTAGCCATGTTCCTTTCTAGCCATGAGGTATCACATAGCCCGTGTTCGAAGTCCTTGTGCGCTACTATTGCACGCAGAACATCCAGATTGGTCTTCACGCCTTCAACCCAAGTATCCTCAAGCGCTCGTCTGCACTTAGAGAGTAGGGTTTTTTGGCTGTCGCCAACTAGAATGATCTTCGCGAGTAGGCTGTCGTAGTCAGCACCAACAACTGCTGTGCCACGATGATTGAGATGAGTATCCACCCTCACCCCGTGGCCAGTCGGTAAGGAGAAGGCCTGCACCCGACCAATGCTCAGTGTCCAGTCTTTCTGGATGTTTTCAGCTGTGAGTCGCAGCTGAATAGACTGCAATTTTGGTACCTGCATGACGCTTGATGGTACGTTTCGTAGCTCAGTCTCCTCAAGCGTTGCCCCCTGTGCGATCTCCAATTGTAGTTTTACTAAATCAACGAGGGCGATAGATTCCGTGACGGTATGTTCTACCTGTAATCGAGGGTTCACCTCTAGGAAGAAGAACTCGTCTCGGTCTGCGTTGGCAAGGAACTCGAAGGTGCCTAAGGAGAGGTATCTGATATGCCGGGCAATCCGCATAGCTGCCTCGATAATCTTGCCGACGAATTCGCGGTCGCCAATGGTGCTAGGCGCCTGTTCTATAATTTTCTGGTACCGGCGTTGAATGCTACACTCACGTTCCCAGAGGCTGTTCAGATCCGACGTTAGCAATATCTACCAATGAGAAGGAATAATCTGCGGGGTTGTCATAACAGGAAACGAACAGCCTATTAAACCAGAAATGGAATATTTTGGACACGTACTGGCGCACTTGACCAGAGCCATCGCCAACGATCTGCACCTCGATATGTCGGAACCCATATACTGCAGCTTTCTCGACAAAGATTTGGTTCGAAGGGCTTTCAGCAATAGTACGCTTCATGGCGTTCTCAAGATCGGATTCCTGCCGCACGAGGCGAATGCCCTTGCCGCCTCCACCATCGACGGCCTTGAGCATAATCGGAAAGCCAACATCCCTAGCAAAGTGTCGAACCTCTTCTACTCCCGTGATCGGCTTATCCACGGCCGGGAGCGTAGGGACGTCGCAATGTTGTGCTAGCAACTTCGCAGCGAGCTTGTCCCCGGTCTTTGTGAGAATATCCCAGCCCGGGCCGATCACAGCGACACCGGCCTCATCCCACATGCGTCGGACAAAATCGGCAGATTCCGACAAGAAGCCATATCCCGGGTGAACTGCATCGATTCCATGCTGCTTCACGATCTCCACGAGAGCCGAGATGTCCAGGTAGCTGGCGGCAGAAGGAATCGACAGTACGCGAGCAGCACCTAAGGCGTGACTCGCATCGTCGGATGTTACTAGACCAAACGTCTCGATTGAGAGTTCCCGCGCGCAGTCAATGATGCGCTTCGCGATTTCGCCTCTTTTTATGTACTTAGCAGGTAATCAATTCATCGTAGAATTTCCCCTTACCGATTCGCGACGAGGAGTCGTTTTATTGCTCTTTGCGGAGGGCCACGGCGGTGATCGGATGCCATCATCACCTCCATCTCAGCTCGTCATGATGATACCTACAGCTGTGTAAACCAGCTTAAAAGGGTTGGGTTGGGCTTGGAGGTGACCTGTTAGATTTAATCGCACAGTACGGGACAAGGGCGGCTTCTTTGCTTCTGTCTTGCTCGCACAGTCAAGTAGCTGCCAGACTCAAGTAGGAGTATTGATGGTAATGTAACGCTGACAAAGCTCCTCTTCCGCTGCAGTGACACCCCATAATAATGACATCCCGCTCCGATGCTCTAAATCTCTTCTAACCCTGTGATTCGGCTACTAGCCATCTTAGATGTATCAATACACTACTCGGGGGTAAAGACGTTGAGCATCTATACGACTAGGGTCATACTTAGGTAGTGGTGTTCTGATGTGCATGGGTGAGTAGTAGGTAGTGATTGCCGGGATGACTTCCGATGATGGCATATCTCAACGAGCGCGTGAGCGTGTGCAGCAAATCTCCTCCCATATCGCACACCCAGGATCCCTAAAAGACGATGCCTCTCAACCTCCCCCACGCCGAAGGAAGAGAAAGGCGTCGGTCTCAGCTGATGGACCAGCTGACTACTCAGACCGACTCGGCCAGATTGCGAAACTCGAGGAACTAGCTCGCACGCCAGACATCAATCACCGAGGTTATGCGCGGCAGAAGAAAGCCGGAAAATTGTGGGTTCACGAGCGCGTCGAAGCCCTTCTCGACGACGGGAGTCTTCAGGAGATTGGTAGCGTAGCGGGTGATGTGGCCTGGGGCAAGGCAAAGGGCGAAGATGGCGCCGAGAAAGAAGTCGTTACTGGCTTCACGCCGAGCAATAGCATTCAAGGCTATGGGCGTCTGAACGGGCGCAAGATCGTGTTTACGGCTGACGATTACACCCTCCGTGCCGGGCATGCTGACGGCGCGCTGTGGGAGAAGACGCTGTACATCGAGAAGCTGTCTCTTTCTTTGCGACTCCCAATCGTGAAGCTCGTGGATGGTTCCTCGGGCGGCGGGAGCGTTACGTCTATACGAAAACACGGATACTCTTATATACCTCCGCTCCCTGCCTTCGCACAGGTCATCGCACAGTTGAATTCAGGCATTCCCAACCTCGGGGCCGTCCTCGGACCCGCTATTGGCCTCGGTGCGGCGCGTGTCACGGCATGTCACTTTAGTGTGATCGCCGCCAATATCGGATCGCTGGTCAATGCAGGGCCCCAGGTTGTGAAGGGGGCTACGTTCGAGGAGGGATTGACTATGGCTGAGCTAGGTGGTGCTGATAGTAAGACAGGCCGAAAGCTTTTCTACTTTTCTTGCTTATAGCCGAGGCGATGAACCCTGCCAATAATCAAGTATTTTTGAGCATGTCCAATGCATGACCATCTAACACCATAACAGTGCACTGTCGCAACGGTACTATAGACAATATGGCTCGTGATGAGCACGACGCATTCGAGCAGATCCGCAGAGTACTGGGTTACTTGCCTAACTCTGGGTTCTCCTCTCCACCGGTGATCGAGAGCAGCGACACCCCCCATCGACGGGAGGAAGCGCTCCGGACACTGATCCCACGGCGCAAGGAGCGCATGTACGATCCACGACGTCTCATCGCCTTAGTCGTCGATAAGCTCACGTTCTTCGAGATCGGCGGCCTTTGGGGCACGACGGCAATCGTAGGCCTCGCGCGCCTCGACGGCCGCCCCGTTGGCATCATCTCGAATAATTGCGAAAGTCACACGGGAGGCGCGCTGGATGCGCTGGGCTCCCAGAAGATAACGAAGCACCTGAAGCTCTGCGACGTTATGAACCTGCCGGTCCTCCAGTTCGTCGACGTGCCGGGGTATGCCGTCGGCACGGCTGCCGAGCGATCTGCGACGATGAGGCATGGTGTGAATCTCGCCATGGCGTACTACACGACTACCATGCCCATTTTCAGTATTGTCACGAGGCGGGTTTACGGCGTTGCTGGGGGCGTTATGCTAGATTGTCGTGATCCGCGCATGCGTGTAGCATGGCCGAGCGGCGATTGGGGGTCGTTGCCGCTCAAGGGCGGAATCGAGGCTGGTCATTCGTACGAGCTCAAGCAGGCCGTGGAGAAAGGTGGCCAGAAGTTGGCTGATGAACTATACGCGAAATTTGAAGCCGACTACAATGTTCTGAGTAAGTCGTTCTGCGATACACTACCGACCAGTCTCTGTAGATCCACGTGCGGTCAGAGATTCGCTAACGAACGTTTATCGTGTTAGTGAGTCCGGTGAGAACAGCGAACGCATTTGGCGTCGAGCAGATTATTGACCCTCCTGATACACGTTTGATTGTCTGTAACTGGATCTCTCATGTCTATGAGGAGCTTATGGAAGAGAGGTTGGCGAAGAGAAGAGCCGGTACACTCCATGCGTCATTTGCATAAGTTCATTGCACTTTTCTTTAAACCACAATCCAACTATCAATTCCCTCCTTGATGTTGTCTATCATCTATCTCGCGGGCGAAGAAGTGCGCGTAAGTATTCCATTATGACCTGTACACAATAGGACGACGTTTATTTACATATCACATATTATAATTATGGCTTCTTCTAGATGATCTGACAAGGCCGCTCATACAACTAGGAGCATGGATGGGAACTCTCTTTGTCTGCTCGTACTAAATAGATCTCACGCCGCTGGCAACGGATACTCTATGCTGATGTCAACGTGGTAAAGCACGACTGTTAGGTCGCGAATTTGTCAGACTGGCGTTTAGCTCTCTCGGCCGCTCCCTGTCCAGCTGCTCTACCCATAATAACTCCCATAGTCAACCCGCTACCGCCGGGATAGTTGTGAAAGAAGAGACCACCTAGGATCTCACCTGCGCACCAGAGACCTTCGATTGGTCTCCGAGTAGCCTCGCTTAGGACTTCCGCCCTGGGCGTGGCAGCAAGGCCGCCGAAGGTGAAGGTAATGCCACATGTTACTTCAACAGCCTGAAATGGCCCCTTCTCTATGGGCATCGCCCAGTTGCTCTTGGGTAGAGATAGACTCCGCGATTTCCCTTGCGTCGACATGCCGTCCCTGATGGCCGGGTCAAAAGAGCGGGCCGGGTATTCCTTCTGGAAGTCCTTGCACGCCTCATTGAACTGCTCGATGGTGTGTAAGAATTGCTTTTTATCTGTTAATCCCTTGGTTGCAAGGATATCCGCTAAGCTGTCGAGTGAGTCTGCTCTTAGGTTGGTCGTCACATCGTCTGCGTATTCCTCTTTCCGAAGCCACTTCGAGCCGTTCGCGTCCCACACTTGGAATGCGATACCCCGAGGTTGCTTGAGAATCTCACGCCCAAATACGGCATAAGTAAAGTTCCGAAGGTCGAAGCCTTCGTCGACAAATCTTTTACCGTCCGCGTTCACCATGAGCCCGAGCGGATAGCCTGATTTCGTGAATTGGTTAGTTAGCACTCGATCCCCTGAGTTCCGAGGCGAGTTGGCGTCCCATGCAACGGAATGGCAGCCCGAGTAGTTCCCTTCTAACATCGCTCCTATATTCTCCGCCATTCTATGTCCATCTCCTACATTGTACTTGGTGCCTCGTACGTGTGCGATATCCCAACCAGGGCCAAGATATTTCGTCCGAAGAGCAGGGGAAGCCTGAAACCCCCCGCATGCGAGGATTACGCCACCCCTGGCTGCTATAGTGCTGAATCTTCCGTTGCTGTACACTTTGACACCAAGAACTGCGTTTGTATTTGGATCAGTGACCAGGTTAGTAGCTGAGCAACTAAATCGCAGGGTGACGCCACTTCTTCTAGCAAGTTCAAGGTGCCATTGAAAAAGACCCTTTCCCTGCCCTAGTGACACGATTAGTGAGTACCTTTCGGGAATGGCTTGTGATGTGAGATCAGGATCATTACCAATCACATTCATGACCATGCCTCCCCAGAATTTATACCTCCCATCCGTGAGGAACGATTGTCTATTAAACGACAAGGTAAAACGTGCCCCGTTGTCCATCAGCCACTGGACAGCTTCTCTCGATTGGTCTACAAGGAGATCAGCCAGTGATGGATCGGCACATCCCTTCGTTACCCGGTTTATATCCTAGGGCACGATTAGTCAAGACCGCGATCGAATATCCGTAGAATACTGACCTCGTGGAAATCGGCCTTTGTGTACGGCGCCATCTCGATGTTATCGATGAGATCTTGCGATAGGCCCTTGGTCCCATCGGGCTCGTAGAGGTACGGTAGCAAATCGCCAAGCCCATCGAAACAGCATCGATAAGCAGCTGCCGTGAAGTACTTGGTTCAATTAGTGTCTAGATGGATAGCGAAACGACAGGGGAAAAGGAGCTAGTCACCGTATTCCCCCCGGCGTCGTCGAGCGGTGCCTTTTCGACCACAAGAACCCGCGCGCCCGCTTGCGCCGCCGTTGTGGCTGCAGAAAATCCAGCATTGCCGCCACCGACCACGACAACATCAAAATGCTCGTCAAAGGCCATGTTCGGTATCTAGCGCCTGATGAGATCAAATAACTGAATTGCTTTGTCGAGAGGTTACAGACGATATAGATCAAGCCCTAGTGGCAATCAGGCCGGGAGACGCTGCTCTTAGTTGCTGATTTTTTAGTGCACAACCGCCTCAATCTCATCCAATGCTCAGCGGACAGCCCGCTCACAGTCGAAGTATCAAAGTACAGCAAGGCTGAAGGAGAGTAAGAGGTTTTTAGAACGGGGGTCTCCTATGCATATTCGGTAGCTAAGCTCCTAACGTCGTCTCGTCACTTAAGCTCCGGTTTGGCATACCCCGCACTTACGTATAAATCCTCGAACAGCGGGGAATGGTGGCGTATTGATCATTACTCATTTAAGCATGCTAACCATTTTCGCGTTCTGTTCAACGAGGAGCATAACAAACCGCGATGGCGAGCAGCGCAGGATTAGAGCGAAAGGCATCAGCAGTCTACGCTGAGCGCTGCCTCCTATGCGACGTGTAAGTCTTCTTCGTGAGTGCGTGGCTTCGCTGCCATACGGTACGAGATATCGTCTTGCAAAGAACCGCTGCCGTATGGAAGCATTCGCCGGCTCTTTACGGGCTGCGTTCACGTTCTTTTAACGAACCCGCGACAATATCGGCTTCGTAGCTGCTCACAGCTAGTGCCCGCCCCCAAAGAGCGGGCCGAGCCGAGCGTCTCTCAAGCCTCAACTACCGTACATTAGTCGCGACGGTACAGGCTGGTGGTCATCCGCCTCCTTTATGGCGTGACAGGAGCAATGCAGGCCCGCGTACGGCTGGCCCTTCCGCTACCACGCGATGACATGGATCAAATGCCGCATTGACCCGTGCGTATCGTCTTCCTGGGGGGGCTTCCTGCGCGTCTATCATGGCGGTCGTGGTATGGTTTTGCTCCCTCGATCACGCTTCCGTATCGCCCTTGCCTTCTCATATCTATAGAGCATCATAGAGCATCATAGACCACACTGTTCTCCTGTATATCAGATCAGGTTAGGATATACAAACAATTCATCGGCTCCCTTTAGCGTTGTGGCGATCGGCCGATAATCACATTGCAAAGTCCAGCAATAATTATTTTCCTAAACTGAGTACTCTGCCCGCAACATGATTAATTAACAGGTGTTGGTTTGCTATCGGCAAAGGGAAATGATTGAAGCATAAGGTGTGGCAAGGAAACAGAAACGAAGGACCTAGACGGAATGTGCCTGGATATATGTATATCTTGTAAGCGCATATATCTCTAGCTTTACGCTAATAGTCGCGATAAACAAATGTATTCGGCCATATGCTTCTAAGCAGCTGCCTGTACATCACCGTTGTGCGGGGCTCTGGCAGCCAACATGCTGAAAACTGCTCGCGAACACAATTCCATCGCCCAACATGGACACCATCTATTACATCCTCATAGCATTTCTGGTTTTCTCCGTTATTAAATCGGTGCGTTTTTCTCCAAAGACTCTGCCCTTGCTTATTTTGCAATCCCTAGCAGCATGGCCAGACTTACATCATCAATTCGTGACCCATGATTCGCCATGACCCTTACCACGGGCTCTCTCTCTCTCACTCATTCACATACATCCATATCCGTAACCCATACTAACATAACTGACTGGAAAGATATTCTTTACGGACCGCTCTCCCATCCCCGAAACGTCGGGCAACGTTTACAAGATCGCCGAAACCGCCGAGCTGCGTGGTCTCTTGTCCTCCACCACTCATGTCGTGGTAGACTTCTACGCGGACTGGTGTCCTCCATGTCGCGTCATCGCGCCGATTTTTTCAAAGTTGGCTGACGACCACTCGTCGAAGGGTCATCTTGCTTTCGCCAAAGTCAATGTCGATCATGTGAAGGACGTTGCCAGCCAATACGGCGTAACCGCCATGCCAACCTTCATGTTCTTTCAGAATGGCGTGCCCAAGGGAGTGGCAGTCGAGGGGATGAAGAGTCGCCCATCTGTTAGCCTCAGTGATGACGGATTGGTCGACATGGTTCGCGGTGCGGACAAGGCGGCCCTCGAAGCCGTAGTTCAGGCTCTGGCTAGGTCGGTGCCGTCACTTGAGAAATGAGAGTATAGCTGCCGATATGTTCTTCATGACTTTTTGAAGCACTTTAGGCGAAGAGTCCAGCCGTTTCAGAATAGCCCCGCCCTCTCGCCTTCCTTCTCTGCAATCCCGCCACGTATATTCCAGCAGTACATGGACGCCAGAGAGAAGTTGTGTCAGCGAATTCGCTTTGCCCAGAAGAGACTCTAGCTCGAGCAGCAACTCTCCGATGTCGCTGGACTTTTTTCTGCCACGACAAGGTATCACATGTTACGTTGCATATCGTTGGAAGATGCTTCTAATTACCCTCCATCCGACATACAGGGCGGTTGGACCCTAGCGCGGTGTGACGAGAATGCACGCGCATAGGATGCTCTACAGGGTAATAACTGTACATACATACAACTCACTCATTCTTCGGCCAGCAGAGGGATTCGAGAATTTATTACAGGGTGGCCGTCGCATTCATGCCGCAACACTTATAGACCACTAATACATGTACCGACACTCTGACTTCCTCCATTCAATTTCAAGACATAAAAGCCTAAAAATAGCAGTCGCTACATGAAATTGTGAGATGGCCGCTGCGAATCATACAGAGGGATCAGGGGTGAGTTAAGTTACGAAGCGGCTGAAGCTGGAGGTCCATTTGCCAAGTCTTGATTCGGCGGATTGTCGAAATTGGGATTAGCACTCGGAGGGTCGAGAGCTATATCGAGTTCGAGATATTGGAGTTGCTAGTTTCTTTCATTTGACAATAGGGACCCAGGAGTCGTTGTGGGAATAGAGTTTGAAGTGAATCGAGTCATTATACTCATTATGGAACTTCGGACTTAACAAGCAAACAGAAAAGCTAGTTCTGATATTGCAACATAGAACTCGGGCCACCACAGTTTAGGTGGCCAATAGCATCACAATCCCCTCTCCTCCAAAAAGGCCGCGTCCCCACGACCACAAAGCTTGTAAGCGAGTTCATAAGCAAAAGTGTAGTAGACGTATGTATAAAAATACAACTTTAGTTCTTTGCCTTGTTCCTGCATTTGGTAGCCCCCATTCGCAGGGAGGGTGTAGAACATGCGTTGTAATTCCGAACCTCTCGCGAAAAGCTTCTCGCGCTTCTTCTGTTTTGATATTCTATTTCAGCTTTCGTTTCGAGGGCCTATCAAAGGTGCCGTAAGACGTTGTCGACCTTCATGTTACCTTCCTTGATAGGTATCAACAAGTCCTAATCCCAAGCATCGCTCGCGGGGGTTCCCGACAAGTACCTCATACGATGCGTAAAACTACGTTAAATGGTAGGACTTTCTGTGCCAAATTATGTCTCGCTGTGAGGTATGGCTACCTAGTAGTCCTATATTAGGTTAAAATAGCGTTGTGTAGTGTAGGATCGATCCGCCAAGGTATGTAATCCTAGCTATGCTCTCTTCAGTACTCTCTCCATGGATCTGGGTCATTTTAGTAGCCGGAAGCACTAAAACCATGGCTAGCTACATACTATTCTGTAGGAGCTAATCAACAATACAAAGTAGGCAGGGAGAAAAAGCGCAGATCGTGCTGTCACAAAAGGTCGTAGTTTACGCGAAAAACAGCAACCTGCTTAGGACGCGTAAGGTACGCATCAGTGACTAACTAAATAAATGAAAAGAAGATGAAGATAGGACTGCGGACGTAGGAAGTAAGTCCACGACTGGTCAGGCGACTTAAGACATCTGTGACAAGAATAACGACCTCGTTGATCCCCGACACGCATATATCTGCGACAAAATCACAAGCCTCGTGGGCTTGAGCTCGGGTCAACAAAAGTGAAGCCAGCTGTAGCAAAACTCGAGACCTTTTGTAAAGGGACGGATAAGATATCCTAGATAGTATCTAATCTACCGAGGTAATCTCATATTCGATGAATCGGATGCTGGCTGGTGTGCTTCGCCGTGTAACTGAACTGAACGTTGTTACTTCCTTCGACCGTCTTGGCTAAATTCGCTTAATATTTCCGCTTTCGAACTAAAGACTTCCACTTTTGACGTGGCTCTCGGACATCACGGCGAGCGAGAGCCTCAAAGCCCGCGACAGCCAATATACACCGCCATTAACCCCGCCGGAGCTGAAGTCTTTCGCCTGCGCGAGCCCCGTGCCAAGACTCGACGTTGAACTTCTCTGGACGATACACGAAAATCTTCTGGAGCATGAGGATGGGATGTTCACAATGTCGCCGCTAAGACGTCTACCACGTCTCTTTTACTGGCGTACAGGCTTATAGCATGCCTCAATCACAAATGTGGTTCGCTCTCGACGCTCCAAGGGAGGAAATGGCTATATATATTACGACGTCTCTCGAGGTCTACTCTCCAGAGACACCAAACGAGCCACCGTCACTTTTCTATCCCTCATCTAACACTACTCATAAGTTTCCGCCATGAAGCAAACCATCTTCGCCATCGCCGCAGCCATGCTGATGCCAGCTCTCGCTGTCCCTCTTGACTCACCCAGCGGCATCGTGGTCACCCGCAGCGAGTTCAACGTCTCGAACAACGCGGCCCTCGCTGAGCTAGAAAGCCGCCAAGTATCCTGTTACTATACCGGGTTCAGCGGTTACGGCTGCACGGGCACCATGGGCGACATCATCGGCTACGATGAGCGGTGCGTTTATGCTCGCGGCAGCATCTCCTTTTACATCAGCGCCGGATGCCCCACCATGTTTGTCGGTCTCTACGAGCACAAGAAGTGTGAGCACGGGTACGACACATACGTCACTGCACCCCCGGGAACTTGCCATGATGTAAACACCGGCCATGCGTGGTTGAGCAGCTCGTGGACTGCGGTTACCACATCTTAATGGAGCGGAACGGGCAATGGGATATGAATAGACAGGGGTGGCGGTGTTGTTTGCTCGGGATGGGGATCGTACCTGCAGCCAAATCTCTCATTGGATGTGGAAACGATTATATGGTTGAAACTATGGCCGGAACACTTCACAAGCCTCGCCAGTTTTTTGTTGGTTCAAGTCGGGATAACCACCACCTTGTACCACATAGTACGCATCGGTGAAGAGAGACAGTCTAGACGAAAGGAGGGTCTCAATGAGTACAACGATTCGCCCAGACAATTAGCCTCCTGTGAAGTCAATCCATTCTTAGCCTCGTCCCATTGGTTTGGCAAATACGGACGATGTGATCCTTGTAATAGTTGATGAGACCCTAACTCGAACCCCAGCCAAGTCGCTCGCGAACGATCTTAGAACAGCATGTTCTACTTAGGCGATGTGCCACTGACGGACTGCGGTACTATCCTGACGTACATGTGTGTCTGGCAAGTCGAGCGCATGGCTGTTTACAGTTGCTTAGATGTCAACGACTCAACCATAGCCGCAATACCTCCTGATATGCATTCGTCGTCCAGATCGAATATAAGGCAAAGCGACAAGTGACTAAGCCAATACTTGATCTTAAAATCTGTCTGAACTGTGTTTTCTTCTGATAGGTTGCTTTCTAGCGTGGTGTACCAGGTACCTGTATAGCTGCGACGTTCTTGGACAGATCTGTACACGAGATGAGTACACTGCGATAGTATTGCCTGTGTATTGAACTGAAATCTGTATTTACATGAGTGGAATGCACACACACATATATATTGATAGTTCTCTGAAGTGAGCCATAGCCGATGACTTGTTAGAGATTTCACCGGGGGAGGCGGAAAGAAAAGAAGAAGATAAGTATATATCACTTACTTGTTGGCGAGGTAAAAGGAGGAAGAGGCGTCAAGGGCCGACCGCCCCAATGCCAACATGGCTATGTACGTCCCTAATATATGCACACGATAGCAAAAATATATAGCTTCGTAAAAAAAACTAAACGTGAAAGAAGGGAGGAGGCTGCTAACGAATCTCAGAACCGTCCTCTAGAGGTATCAACATAGCCTATACTTGCGCTTCACAGGATACCGAAAATGACAACAATATCTCGGCACGTGGTCTAGCATGATATCGAATTTATCAAGAGTTCACTTAATCTTTCGCGTTGTATAAGTAAACGGAGAGTATTGACAAAGGAGGCTTCAGGCGCTTCGTAACTGTGTAATGTGCAGCTGGTCAACTAGTAACCGCTAGCTTGTACAGCCAAGTCACACCAAAGCTGCTATGACCGGCGGCTTTTTAGAAAATGTTTCTAGATCTCCTTATTAATCTCACGGCCTCCTATCCCAGCTAGATGCCCAACGTGTCTTCGAATGAAGACAATCATGCGCCTATAGGACATCAGCCAAGTCCCAAGTATTGAATTTCTCGATAGGGAAACGAACAATTCAGTCGCCGGAGCTATCTTCGGATATGCGATTAACACCACGCAGAGCCGTTGTTGTAATATGGTTGGATAATTAACATGCCCCTAATATAACCCCCCCTTGCGCCCAAGGCTCATCAATCCCCGGTGCAAGCATGGCGGCATCGAGTAGCATGTCGATACAATGCTTGACGTGGCTAAGAGGAGCCATCGAAAGATCGACCCTCTCCCCGGCATCGATCGAAACCGACCGCCGCATGAGGCCAAATGCACAATGGGCAAGATGCATCCTCATCGTTGAAACCCACAAGGGCTTAGGTCCTGGCCTGAACTCCGCGATCGAGGCCATTTCCTCATCCGTGATCTCCTTCGTGGCGGCGAGGTCTGACCAGTACTTCCACTCGGTCATGTTCCGCGTGGAAGGGAAATGGAGAAATTCCTGTTCGTAGTGCCGGGGACAAGCCGCGGGAAGCCATGTCTTTGTTAAAATGTCGAACGAGCAGCCTGCTCGCCGAGCTTCTTCGACCGATTTGCCGCAGGTAAGAAGAGGCAGAGGGGCGCTCTCGCGAAGTAGCTGGAGATAGAGCGTTGACACGGTGATAAGTGACACAGCTAACGCTACTATGACTATGTGGACGATGATGGTGTACCAGGATGGCCGCTTTGGTGACCCTCCGACATATTCATCCCCCTCGCCGTACGACTTCTCTCCTGGTAGACGAAGCCTGTGGTATGTTATTCGGGGAAATCGAATATCTACCGGAAAACGCATTCTAAGCAGGCCTTAAATATTGAGGCTAGAAGATGATGTTCGTGGGCACCGCGGAATTCGATTTCGTGACCGATTCCCTGCTCATGAATGCTCCGGTTTGGAGACTAGGAGGGAATACAGAGCTTGCAAGAGCGCCTATAACCTAAACATCGTGAGTCCAGGGTGCACTACCTGGTTCCAAGAGCATCTGTCAAAGCTACAGTATTAAGCGTTAATCATTGGAAGTGCTGCTACCTGGCTTTGAGCCGTTTTGGCTGCCGTTTTATCCGTTGTTCTGTGCTTTGGGGAAGGCGAACAGCTACAAAGATGTTGGTGCCGAGGGCGTTATTAGCGCAATCAGGTATATTCAACCACCGCCCACGAGCCGACCCGGCCGCGGCGACAGCCAAGTATGGTGCTCAGTTCGTTATCTTCCAGCATCTTGTATGACTGTGCATATTTTATCTGGTTGAATTCTGGGTCAATACGGCCACCGAAGTTCCCTGCCGCATTCATTTGGTTTCGACAGTTGGAAACGCCCGACCCGGTTCTATTATGCCTACCTATCGGAATAATCTTAAGGATGTCATTCGGGGGTGACATGCATTGTTAGACAGGAGCACGCAGCACCACTAGGCGTGATCTAGTAAGCGCGTCTACAGTAACGCCTCTAGCGCCAACATGGGTCAGGCATTTTTGCTGTTGCTGTTGACATGACTATAGTAGCGGAAAGCTTTCAAAGATGGGTACAGGTCAAAATGCATTCTCGACAAGCTCGAACCCTAAATGAAGAGAAAAGAAAAATAATCTACCTATTCGGCAGGTCTCAGTGTCATGGCTTCTCTTCCAAAACATGATATCTAAATAAAGGGGGTAGAGATTCAACAACTGAACACAGACATCTCCGCCACCATTGAAGCGTTAGTCTAAAATTAGTATAGATTGAATGATTCAGCAAATGCATACCCCATAATAGGAGCTTACACTACATTCCGCGTCACGTGGTTCTGATGTCCAGAAACCAGCCTCCATTGATGTCCAGCGTCGACTTTCACCGCGATCACGCAAGGAAGATGATCTAGATCACGTCGTGAGCAGTTTTTTTTTGCTCATCATTCATGTCTCTCTCGATTAAATCTCAGTAACATATTTCCGTATTCGTCACAGTCTAGCCCATCCCATCACCCGCAACAATAATCACATCAGCCCCCTTACTCGCCCAAGACCTCGGCTGCATTTGCGGCCTCAACATCCTTGGTATACGGGCTCGAAAGAGTAACCTTGGTTCCTATGAATTACCAAGATGAGCATGTAAAACACCTAAAAGTTTGAAATTTTGCCGTCGACTCACCATCCGCATCTTTAACGGTGATGGCGTTATTGATGTTGTTCGTGTAGTTGAACAGATCGGACACTGGGCTAGCCTCCGCATCAGAGGCAGTAACCTTGTTGTTGATATTGTTGGTGTAGTTGAATAGGTCAGATTCTGTGTCACGTTTCTCATCCGAGACAGTGATCGCGTTATTGATGTTGTTGGTGTAGTTGAATAGGTCAGAGTCTGCGTCACGTTTCTCATCCGTGACGGTGATCGCGTTGTTGATGTTGTTGGTGTAGTTGAAAAGGTCCGAGTCGGCGCCCCTGGCCTTGAGCGAACGGATAGGCGCACTTAGTGCTCCTGTGGCAAAGAGGCCGACGATAACTGTGGTGAACTTCATGATGACTGCTTAAGTGTTCGGCGATGGCAATGGAATTTTCAGAGGCTGTCTCTACAGTTAATTCGCAAGATCACAATATTTCGTTGGCGGATTCTTGAGCGCCTATATATATGCTCGATCGATAGCTTCCGGTATCTATTGTTTCCTAACGCGATGCCACGTTACTAACATAGCGTATGCTATCTTCTGATCCCGTCCATTTCTCGATCGCGTCCTATCCCCGATTCTGCTTCGCACGGCACAGTTCGATTGACATCGCAAGCCGAACCGCATGGAAAATATCGTATACGCTAACGTCTTCCCAACAGAGCTACTTGATAGGATGGCGTGAAACTTCGAGAGTGTGATGTGATGCTTAGTGTCTTCTCCTGCTGACTTCGTAACCATCGGGCTACTTGCTCCGAATCGCGAATCACGCATGAGATGTATCACCCAGAGGACGGAACAACAAGAGTTGGAGAGGTTATTCATCTCTTCATGTTCTAGCCTCGACACGTTGGCGCGACAGAGTTACTGAAAACGACAGGAGAAAATTGCGTGCCCACTTACTCCAATACGAGATTGGCAGGTGAGCTGACTTATTGCAGATATACATATACCTACTGTTGGCTACTAACCTGCCATAGCGGCATCGATTGCACACTATTGGGATCGAAACGTCACGGTACAGGTACCAGTAAGCGCTAGACCTTAATCTCACGTCTTGCGACGGTTCGGGAGAACAGAGCATCGACTTAAGTTATACCGCCCGTCCTCTTTCGTCATCGACTCGAAGAGTGTTTCAAACATCACGATGACTTTCGAAACTTGATGTCCACTTTCTCTGTTCTCCTCCTCTTCGCCTCCTCTTCTACAGCAAAAATGGATGCGCTCAGGGATATGGGCGTTAGGTGGAGCACCTACCAGAGAATCGATTCATCAGAACAGCTCATCCACAAAGAGCAGGACGACGAGCCTGGACGTCATGCCGCGGCTGTCATACAGTCTTATAGAAGACTCATAGCTCTGATATCCAGCGTCGCGGTGTTATTTTTCTTCTGTACTATTGCGCTTCTATTGGCGCTTGTTTCCAAGAAACAGACAGACCAGCAATGCGGCGCCCAAACGACGTTATGGTGTAAGTGATCGTGGATTGAGATTCGCCAACTAACGCACTGACAACGCTCCCTATGCAGCGCCCGCCAATGAGGCGATCGAGTATGAGATAGTAGAGCCCCAGAATCCCTTCGCTCACCCATCTCCGTATCGAGGTCCCCCAACACCGGAGCTCGAAGAGGCGTGGGATTCGCTATGGTTCTGTAAGTCAAATCCAAAACCGCACTTGGAGAGAAATTTGTCGCTGACGTTGGGTTTGGGGAGCCAGTTGGCGCGTTTAGATTCCCAGAGGACAAGCTTCCGCAGATCAACCGCACCGTGGACCTTGGGAACAACAGAACACTCAAACCCTGGCATGACGGGAAGGGAGGATACCAGTAAGCAGGCGATCTCTTACTTTCTGATTTGCTCGTCGCCCAGAGGAGGCAGAAGTTGACTCGAGATATCCAGTGGCCAACTGGAAGTCTACCATCAAATCCACTGCCTGGTAAGTCAACTTTCTCTCCGGCTCGATCCGCGCAGGCCGCGAACTAACCAATGCCAACCCAGAACCTCATCCGCCAATACACATGGCGAGACTGGTACTTCCGCCACCCCGATAAAGTCCGCATGTCGGGAGACATGCTGGCCTCGGACGTCGAGGCGCGCATGCACACGGACCACTGCATCGAGGCCCTGAGACTGGCCATCATGTGCCACGGGGACACGACGCCGTCCATCACGGTGCTGAACCCCAACGCGCCGCGGGGCGAGATGTCCGACTTCAGCCCTTCCAAGAAGTGCCGAAGTTACGAAAAGCTGCGGGACTGGTCGATCCGGAACCAGCAGCAACTCCCCCCGCCGATAGACTGGAAGCCGAGGAAGAAGAAGCCAGGCGCCGGCAAGGAGGAGGAGGCGGGTGGACACTCTCACTCCGGTCATTTATGAGGGAATGACGACTTCTTTTACACCTACCGCGTCGACGGCGTCGGATCCTGGGCGGCCGTGACGTGCTGCTTTTGCGGCAGAAATATTTGCACCCCATATGTTTCGTCAGGCTTAGTACGTGGGAGATAGGGGCAACCACCCTGGAAGCGAAACGACGGGAGGGTTTGAGTCTCGAACTGCCCTGATTCCAAGGGTGTTATCAGAGCGCTGATGGGATGACCGGGTGCTAGTACCAAAGCCTGATTGACTGGAAACATCATGTATTGTGTTATTACGCGAGTAATAGAGAGATACCTCTGCATAGAGCGTTTGGATGTCCAAGGTTGTCGTGTACACCTCCAGGTTTACCTAGTTGAGCTTACGCTCCATAGACGACCAAAGTCAAAGCCCTGGCTTAGCCAAAGAGGAGTGTTAGTTAATTAAATAGAGAGATACTCGCAATAAAATATCTGGCAAATTAATGCCCTTCAAATGCATTGTAAATATAACTAGGGCAAATATGTACATAACTTTTTGAATTTTAGAAAAAGTATATAGAGTAGCTATACATACGGGCATAGGAAAACTGTAGCTCTACTGCTCAGGCAACTCATAAAGCGACGGGATACAAGTATACCGAAATGGCAGCAGGGCACCCACAAGACCCGTTCCTTTGCTTTAGAATCATCTATCTCAACAGTGCGGCAACATGGCCGAGACATACTATTTAGATCGGGATAGTGCTGTTAAAAGCAATGCAAGGCCCGTAAAAAGACGACGTTAGCGAGGCCGTTGAATTTTTGACCGCCGCACCGAGCGCCGAGGTGCCGCATTTGAGTCCGAGGACGAAACTTCCTGGACATGGGGAGTAAGATCAGTGGCTATTATAGTAAAGGATTTTTTAAACCGACGAGCTTGAAGCATTTCATCATGAAGAGAAAGAGAAGAGGAGAAAGAGACAGTGTGCGCCTGGACCTACCCGCCATCACGTTTGCCATGTACGCGTCGGTATGCGTGTGGTCGTTTGGGTAATGTGCGTTCACCGTCGTGGTCCCGAGATTCGTCATGACCTGGGCCGCATATTGGCCGTGGGCTACGTGGTACACGCCCGCTGCCGTGCCGCCGAGCTGGCTTGCCGCGAGCCTTGTATGGCGCAACGTTAGGTCATGAGCCGATTAATGGGAAATGATTTCGGGTTCGAGGATCGAGTGGGTTGACCTCGCTTACCAGGCGTAGTAATCGAATCGCGATGAGCCCCAGCTACATGGCCCCGTCTCGCAGATGCTGTGATGGCGGATTAGCGACTACGTAAGAGACGATACGATGGATGCGATGCGATGTGGTTGGCCAGGTCGTCAAGGGCCGCCGTGTCATGACGAAGGAATTACGTAGATAGATATCGCTCACTTGTTCGGCGTGGCGGAGCTCAGGATCACCTTTGCCCCCTTGGCGAGGAACAGATTCGCGGCATTCTTGTAATAAGCCGGGTACGTCAGAACAGTCTCGGAGACGCCATTATAAGTCTGCGTGAGAGTCAACCTCGATTAGCCGGCGTGTCCCTCCGTCACGGCATCCCGGCATCCCGGGACGCCAAGCAAGCGTTCGTCGGGCCCATCTCACCGTCTGGCATGTCTGCGTCCCGTCGCCGAAGCAATCTGTGCGCCCGTTGTCCGTGGGAGTCAGGCTGCCGCCGTCGTTGTGCCCGAACTCGACGACTACCCAGTCGCCTGACTCGACGACGTCCGCGATCGCCTGAAAACGCCCCTCCCGCGTGAACGAGCGTGCCGAGCGCCCCCCGATGGCCTTGTTGGATACCACGTAGCTTGAGGGGAAGCTGTATTGCAGAAACTCACCCCAGCCTTCGGTCCCCGAGCCACCGCCGGCTTTGGCCATCGTCGAGTCTCCAGCTAGGTAGACGGTGGCCGCCGCGGTGGAACCCACACCGAGGAAAGAGACGAGGACGCTGAGTAGTGTGGAAGGCATGGCGAGGGATGAGATAGACGCGGCGCCGGAGAGGAGTCTGATGTTGAACAAAGCTTTCCAATAAAAGCTACCAGTATGCTGGCGAGTCGCTGCGAAGGGCGCTTAAGCAATCTCTAGTACGAGCTCGGAGGATACAGGCCATCGTGAACGCCTCTCTCGAATGTGTGATATATATGAATTTTACAGGCATTACTTTTACAGGCAATGATGAGACCCTATTCATGCTATTGGAGGGGGTAGCTAACCAAGTCAGGGGCTTAATCAATCGGAGGTCGATGATTGTGCCGCGTGACTTCGGGATTTCGCGACAAAATACCCCGTGTCTCCCGTCGTCCGGATCCATCACTCGAATTCGGTCTCTAGCATCACTGGGCGGGTGAAATATCTGGCCCCTGGTTGAGTCTTGGCCCTGAGTATGATAGGATGCCTTTCGGATTGGATATGGCTGTGGAGAGCTGCCTAAATAGAGATAGTTTGTCCGATGGATATCGGGGAAGTGATACAGGTGCCGAGTATGCGTCGGGACGATGATCATCCAGACAGCCTCTCGGTGTGATGTCATGAAAAAGAAAAAAGCGGGAGGATGCAGCTGCGAACCGACGTTTGGGTCGAGCTGCTGTTGTCGTCGCCGTGTCGTTGGTTGGTTGGCCAGGCTCTTAAACTACAGTTCGCTTGTATATTGAGCTATGTCTCGCTCGATTTTTATTCTATTACTAATGAGTTATGGTATATGGGCACTGTTATACACCCGTGGCCTCGGCATAGCCAATATCATGCTTCCTCTCGTTTGCTGAAATGTCTACCGCGCTATGCCAATGCCGTATGCGTTCACGTTGCGATTTTTCATATTCAGGCATTAGCATTAGCGCTCTTCCAAATCCGGCATGGTCCTCCGAGCCAGCTAAACGAGACAGGGCCGAGTCCATCTGGTGCAAGATGGATGTGGTTCGGTTGTCAAAATAGATACCACAGTGCCGCATCTCCTCCAGCAAGTTGAGGATCCCGGATAGATCGCCGCGGCGTGTCCAATAGATGTTGATGAGCTCGTTGAAGAAAGGTGTGGAGACACCCAACACATACGATTCGAGGCCTAGCTCCTTGATACGAGGCAAGAGGGAAAAGACCAATGGAGATGGCACAAAGAATGCGGTATCGAGTCGCCGAAGGGCAAGCAATAGGTAGGCCGGGTAGAGAGGTCCGTGTATATAGAGACTAAGCTTCGTGGGGTCTCCGGTATTAGGGGCGTCGTCAGATGGCGCCGGCCAAGTGCCAATTCCGGAAGTCTCAGGGTTGGGATCTGCATCAGGAATCGTCTGGCTAGGCGGCTTTGTGGCAGGCTTTCGGCCGCGTCTCTTGGGCTTCACCGAAGGCTCTGGATCGCCGGACTGAGCAGCGCCCTTCACAATGCCAAGGCGGGCAGGCATCGGGAAGACCTCCTTCTCCAGGACATCCCACAACTCAAAATCCGAAGCGGCGGACGTGATCAAGCCCTCGATGCGAGTCCGCTCGGGTTGTCGTTTCGCCTCGAGCTCGATGGTGCGAGCAAAGGTGTGGGCGGGCTCCTGCCAGTCGTTATCAGGAAGGTTGTCTTTGTCGGCAGCGGCAAGACCGACGTCGTAGGCGTGATAGGCGTCGTCGCCGTCGCGGTCGTAGCTCTCGGCTCTCATTGCCTGCCAGTTGATGGTGTTGAGAGCCTTGCTAGCAGCACCTCGGAGCTCGGGCGGGAAGCGTAAGAGAGCCTTGGCACGGTCCCTGGCGGCGCCCGACAGCAGAGCCGGCGAGGTGACGGTGGCCGGTCGGGCCTGGCCAGCATCGTAGGCGGCCTGCTGCATGATGAGGCGAGCGGAGCGACTGGCGACGGGTTCGGAGGTGTGGTCATCGTCGAGCTCGACGGCGGGCTTCAGGCCTCGCGCTTCGATGTCGGCAAAGATGCGCTGGAAGATCTGACGTTCGGTGGGCGTGATGGTGCCTCTCGCGGCGACGTCGGCGACGGAGACGTCATCGCCGGGCCGGCCGACCTCGTAATCGAAGGGGATGGCGGTATCCTGGGGGCGCCGAGCTGTGGCATGCAGCGAGCGAGCGACGGCGGCCGATGCCCGGTGAGGTGGCAGGCGAAGGATGGTCCTCGTCTGGTAGAGGAACGGCGTTAAGGTGAAGAAGGACATTCTGGACGATGGTAAATTTCTCAGGAAGATGTTATAAGTCTCGATCGAATGAGTGCAGTTATGAGGTGGAGAGAGGCATAATGGTGGAATACATGAAGAAGATGATGAAGATGATGCTCTGTAGTAGAAGAGCCTCGACTTTTGGTGTTGAATAAGTTTTGGACTGGGGCAGTTAAAATTTTAATGGGTACGAAGTACCTATGCACCTAGCTTAGTGCATTGTACCTAATTAATTGATTGAATGCTGGTACCGAGGTATCGCCATAAAGCTTATTCCGTTAGGTACTTTGTACCCTCTGTACCTTCTGCACCTGCCCTGCAAAATAGATACCAGGTACCTAGGACCCTCCCCCACGCGCAGCAGGCAGAAGACACATGACTTCGCGCGTTAATTGATTTTTGTCTTCGCGTGTTCGCGACTCGCCCTCGTCATCACCAATCATCATCCCTCCTCCCAGGCCATCCATCCTCGTAGGCTCCCACCACTCCTCCCACCACCACAATCCATTTTACCTACTCGTTGCGAAAAGCCACGTGCCCTCGGTTTCTCTTCAATCTTAGTAGCTACAAGGTCTAAGTCCTCTTTTTTGACACTAAACGCGATTCCGCGCACTTCACTTCTTTGTCTCAGCCATTGAGCGCACCGCCATCGCCGTTTCGCTTTGCGAAGTGATACGTGCGCATCTCGCCCTGCATCTTGACTTATAGGACCTGCACTCATTCTGTCCCTCTCCTTCATCCATTCTTGTATTCTCTCTCTATTGGCCGCATCTACTGTACTCTTACACGCTCGTACCCCAGCACTCCCGTAATGGCGCCCGGAAAGCTGAGTGCCTTCGAGGCGCGGCGACGCGAAAACGTCGCCAACAATGCTAAGCTTCTCAAAGACACCGCCGATCTAGGCGCCAAGATGAGAAGAGCGGCCGCGCCGGCTCCCAGACCTGCTGTGCCGCGGAAGCGCAAGGCCGCTGAGCCTGTGGCCCCTACTCGTGTCATGCCCGTTCGCCAGAGTGCTCGCTTGGCAAGCGCTAATGCCGAGCCTACCAAGAACACGCTGGTCAAACTGGAAGACATACCCGTTGAGCTCAAGGATAGAGAACCCAAGCGCACTCGCACCAATGGAGACCTCAAACTCTCGAATCTCCAGGTCGAGGGCAAGAGATGGTCAAGTGCAGAAGCCCTCGCTAATTTCGTACAAGGGGCGCAGCCTGGCGTCCGTACATTTACCGACGATGATATAAAAGAGACCGACGATGAGAAGCTGAAATCACTGCGACAAGACTTGAGCGACTTGACACTGTTCGGGGGTTGGCAACCCAATGGTAGGTCTCGCCACGAAGAGAACCTGTGTGCATCTGGGCGACGCACGTTGCTGATACAATTCCGTAGACATCAAAATCACACCCGAAAGGGTATACGCTCTCACATTTCATCCCATGTTAGACAAACCCATCGTGCTAGCGGGAGACAAGAAAGGCACCTTGGGCTTCTTCGACGGCTCGCAAAAGACACCAGATTATCCCGAGGATGACGACGAAGACTTCGATGTCCCCTTGCCCCAAATCAGCGCATTTGAAGTCCACAACCGGACCATCACCTCGATAAAGATCCCCATGTTTGACCAGAATTCTGTCATCACGAGTTCCTATGATAGCTCGATACGTTGTCTGGACCTTGCGACCCAGGTTAGCACCCAGGTGTGGGCTCCGGACGCGGACGAAGATGAGTTGGGCATTTCCTGCATCGATATATCCCCCGAAGCCCAAGACACCATCATCTTTTCCACCCTGGAGGGCTCATTAGGCCGAGTAGACAGAAGGGCAAAGGCGAAGGCCGAGATCTGGCAATTGACTGACAACAAAATTGGCGGCTTCTCTCTAAACCCGCTCCTCCCTCACTTGGTGGCAACTGCGTCTCTTGACCGGACGTTAAAGATTTGGGATTTGCGAATGGTCAAGGGTAAAGGAGATTTGCGACATCCCTCACTTCTGGGAGAGCACCAATCACGACTCTCTGTGTCTCACGCCTCTTGGGGTCGTTCTGGACACATTGCCACATCGTCGTACGACGACACGGTCAAGATTTATGACATGTCCGAAGCCGCCAAGTGGAAGCCAGACCACGACATCTCGGACAAGCAGATGAAGCCCGTGGTTAAGATCCCTCATAACAATCAGACAGGCCGCTGGGTCACGATCCTCAAACCCCAATGGCAGACGAACCCGGCAGACGGCGTGGACAAATTCGCCATTGCGAACATGAACCGTTTCGTGGATGTATTCGATGCGGAGGGCAAGCAACTTGCGCAGCTCGACGGCGACGGCATCACCGCCGTGCCGGCCGTCGCAGAGTTCCACCCCGTGCGGAACTGGGTCGCAGGCGGCAGTGGGAGCGGCAAGTTATGTCTTTGGATGTAGATGGGATGGTGCATAATGAACGATTCTACGACATTTCCCATGCGCTCTGCGCCGCTATCCACCAGGAAGCCGGAAGCTCGAGGCTCGAACTTCGAATGTGAATCTGTGAAGTCTACGGTTGAAGTGAAAAGAGAACATGGGAACGTTTGTTCGAATTGTAACCAGGTTCGACTTGGCCTCTTGTCTGATTAGAATTGACTTGTATATGAACTACACACATACATGGGCTACCTTAGTCAGCCTTGAGTGCATACCTCGTTTGGTACCTGCGTGGTGTCTGTACCTATCTACTACCACCTCTTACAAATGTACATGTTAGATGGTTTGATACCTATGTACGTGGGTATAGCGCATGTTCCGCGGAAGAATACGGCGGAAGAATACCCAAGCTATATGAATGCAAATGCCAACACGCGGTGGTTTAGCATCGGGAAGTTGTTGTCAAATATAAGCGAGTTGTTCTTGTTCTTAGAGCATTAAGTAGCAGTGGAAGCCTCGACACCGCCCGACTTGCATTGTTGGATGTTATAGATATAGATATACACACGTATCATTATACATACACATACAAGCCACATACAAACGTCGATATCGTTCACGCCCCGCCATCTATGACAGTTCCGCCTCTATTTCCTGTCTTTCTTGTCCTACTTTAGTTAACGGCGAAGGTGTTTACTACTCTCACCTATCGATATACCTGTGATCATAAGATCATGACATCCTCGGCGTCGGCGTCGTGTCCGCCCTCGGCGTCGCCGTCACCGTCACCGTCGCCCTCGGCTTCGGTTTCGGGATCGACGTCTAGGAAGGGGTGAGCGAGAGCCTCGTCGGCGCTGATGCGCTTGGCGGGGTCGAGGTCCATGCAGCGGGCGAGGAAGTCGACGGCGTCCCTCTCGTCGGGGGTCAGGGCGTTCTTGGCGGCGCCGTCGCTGCGGCAGGTGCTCCAGAGCATGATCTTCTCGAAGGAGAAGCCCTGGCTCGAGATGGTGGGGATGGTGGCGTCGAACATGCAGCCGTGCAGCTGGGCGGCGAGGCGCATGCGCTTGCTGCCGAAGATGGTGGCGATCTCGACCATGGCCTCGACGTCGTCGGCGCTGTTGAAGAAGGGGAAGCGCTTGCAGAGGATGGTGAGGAGGATGACGCCGGCGGACCAGACGTCGATCTTGGTGGTCTGCTCGGTGCACTTGAAGAGGACCTCGGGGGCGCGGAAGCCGCGGGTGCCGGCGCGGTTGGCGCGGCGCGAGGGCCGCGTGTCCTGCTTGGGGTAGCCCGGCTGCTGCAGGCCGGCGTGCTGCTGCTGGGCCGAGGCGAAGGCGACGGACTGCTGCAGGCGCAGCTTGCGGACCTGGCGGTCCTCGTGGCAGAGGCAGGGCTTGGCGTCGGTGCCCTCGAGCTCGGCGAGGCCGAAGTCGACGAGCACGCCGCGCTTGCGGTCGGGGTCGTAGAGGAAGTTGGTGGGCTTGATGTCGCGGTGGATGATGCCGCGGCCGTGCACGATGCTGAGGGCGGTGAAGAGGGACCGCAGGTAGACGCGCGTGTCGTAGACGTTCATCTTGGGGTAGTACTTGCGAAAGTCCTGGTGGCGGAAGTAGGGGAGGACGATGAGGACCTGGTCGGACTGGCGGAAGGCGGTGATGAGCGGGCACACGCAGGCGGCCTCGCGGAGGTCGTAGAGGAGCTCGAGCTCGTTGAGGATGCGCGCGGGCGACGAGGTGACGTAGATCTTCTTGACGGCGACGAACTTGGGCCTGCGGCGGGGCGGTCGGGACGCGGACGCGGACGCGGACGTGGACGTGGACGTGAAAGAGAACGCGTGGGAGACGGCGGAGGACTTGAGGGGCGGCGGCGTCCATCGGCCCTCGTCGGCGTCCATGTCCCAGTCGTTGTCGCAGGCATCGTAGCGGAGATCCTCGGCCTTGTAGACGGTCGAGAAGGTGCCTAGGGGGGGCGGCGTGTGCGTCAGTCACGGAGTAGTAAGGGGGGGCACATACACGCCGTAGCAACGCGGAACAGGGGGAGTTGTGTGTCACATACCTTCGCCGATGCGCTTGATGAGACGATAGTCGTCCTTGAAATGGGGAAATGTACGCTGTAGCTTCTCCATGTCCTGCTGTACCGTCGTGTCTATGGCATCCTCTTCATCGGACGACTCGGACGCGTCGTCGTCATGGTCATCGTGATCATCGCGCTCTTCTTCGTCCTCTGCACCCCTCGCCGTGTCGTCGTCGTCATCATGCTCATGCGCGTGCTCGTCGTAGTCATCCTCGGCACGCACCGTCTGCGACTGCGATTGTGAGGCCGAATCCGTCTGTTGTTGCCGCATTGCTCTGGCTGTTTCTCGTTCCCGTTCTCGTTGCCGCTCCCGCTCCCGCTTTCGCTCCTCCAAAGCCCGGTCCCCGTCCAGGTTGTCATCGTGGATGTGGAAGGACCGCTTGCTCGTCATCTGAGCTCGTTGTAGTCCTCGGGCGTCTACCGGAGGAGCATGTGCCGACATGGCTCGTCGTCGTCGTCGTCGTCGTTGTTACGCCGTCTCTCTCTCTCTCTCTCTCTCTCACTCTCTCTTCCCCCGACCCTACCTATATGTATACACCTCTCCCCTTTCTTCCTATTCGGGTTTCAACAAATTATGGTGGTTTTGGCACAATTTGAAGCTCGTTATTTCCCGCACTCGGAAAATTCGCACTCGAGCTGCTTGTTGCACTGGTTGCAGGGTTTGAAGTTATCGATTCTTCGATACGTTCTTCAAGGTGTTCGAGCGCCGTGCTACGTTGCGCTAGGTCGGAATTGCCGGTTTGGAGTCATGGGAGAAAGGGGAAGGGAGAGTTGGAGAGTTGCTCGGGTACTGCGCGTTGCTTGTGACGGTGAAAGTAAATGGATTGTGTAATTGATCGTCAGGTTTATCAATATATATCTTAACGCGTCTCATTTCGCGGGACAGTGTCGCCGACGGTGGGGGTCTTTCTACTGTGTGTACACTGTACTGCACACTCTTAGGTACGGTACTCTCTTGTACGCCGTGATGTACATATGTAGGTAGGTAGCTCGCACATGAGGTACAGGTACCTACCTGTAAGCTGTACTTTGTATCTAGGTACTTGAAAAGGCGGGGAATGTGGGGCAGAGATAAGCGGCGCGTTGATGTACCTACGCTAAAGAAAGTGGGAAACCCAATCCAAACAAAAACAAACCGTTGCCGAGGAGGGGGAGGGGAGCCCCACCATGCATGCAGCTCATGCCCTTAGGCCTTCTGTATCAGCCACTAAGGTAGGTTAAGTGCTCCCATATACAGAATTCGTCGCCAGCGCATCCTCACCAACTTCTTCTTCCATCTTCACAACTAGCGACCTCACCAACATTAATTGATGCCATCAGGAGCCACATTCACTTTCCCGCCCTCTCTCTCTGTGTGTGTGTCTCTCTCTTAACATAAATCTCTTTTATTTCTGTCTGCTATATTTTCTACCTGAATCTCTCCAAGTCTACCTGTTCTATCTGTCCGTCTCATGATAAGACCAGACAACTATCCCAGTTGATTCTGCGGTGGCTGCCATCATCTGCATTCCACGCGACGCCAGAGCAGGAGACTTCGCCACCATGGAGTCGATCGACTTCGACATCAACGATGCGCTCAAGCATTACATGAGCGATCCGGCCTCGATCGCCACACCCGAGGCCGACGGCGCCCTGCTCGACTGCGAGTCCGATCCCGAATCGCTGTCCAACATGGGCCTCATAAATCCCGTCCTCGATCCCATCATCGACGCCATCGCCGACAACCCCGACGCCATCACGCGCAGCGCCTACTTCGATTCGTTGCAGTTCTTACTCAAGTGCGCACCCACTTCCCCTCACACTTCCTCTCTTACCCGGGAACCGCAGTCGTTCGCATCCAGCGCTACCGCTGCTACCACCGCTGTTGATGCCCCTGCTACCTATGATGCTACTGCTACCGCTACCGCTACGAGTAAGACGATACAAGAGCCCGTTTCTAAGCTGTTCGTGCAATCTAGATACACCCAGTTCCTGCCAACCCATGCCCTCAGCAAGATTTTCGATCTCGTCATGAGCGGCCTGGCCGCCGAGGCCGACGCCATCGCCCACGATCTCGAGACCCCCGACGAGCAGGAGGTCCTCGCCCACCACAAGACCCTGCTCGAGATATACGGCTTCCTCATCCAGTGGACCATGGCCTGCGTCGAGAGCAAGGCCGCCGAGAAGTCGTCGGCCGCTCCCGTGTCGCGTGCCAGAGGTAAGGGCGCCAAGTCCAAGGCCGCCGCCAGCAGACAGGGCAGCGACCAGTGGGATAGCGCCGCCCAGCTGCAATCGGCCCTCGATGTCATGTCCAAGGTCATGAAGTTGAAGCTGGGCAAGCTCTTCCTGACCACGAGTGAGCGGGACACCTTCGTCGGCCTCCTCACCCGCCCCGTGTATATGGTGCTCGAGAGCGAACAGAGGGTCAAGAACACGGCCATCAGGATGCATGCTTTCAAAGTCCTCTGTATCGCGGTTAAGCACCACGGTCATGGCTATGGTAGGTCGCCGACCACGGACGAGGCCTGGGCATGCTGTCAGTGCCTGTGCTAACGTGACCCTAGCCGCCCAGATCTCCATCGTTCAGAACCTGACCTATTTCGAGCACCTCTCCGAGCCCATGGCCGAGTTTCTCCACATCCTATCCGAGCAATACGACTATCCGCAGCTCTCCGAAGAGATCCTGCGGGAGATTAGCAATAAAGAGTTCAACTCGAACGACACCAAGGGACCCAAGTCCGTGTCGACCTTCATCGCCAAGCTCTCTGAGCTTGTGCCGAGATTGGTCATCAAGCAGATGACCATGCTTGCCAAGCAGCTGGACAGCGAAGTCAGTATTCGTACCGCCCATCGATTGAAGTGCAAGAATGGACTAACGCGCCCGCCCAGTCTCATACGCTGCGGAGCTCGCTGATTGAAGTCTGTGGCAACATGATAGCCCATCTGAGCAAGGAGCAAGAACGGAGCGACAACCACAAGTCTCAGCTGAATGCCTTCTTCGATGTGCTCGAAGAGCGGTTCTTGGACATCAATCCATACTGTCGGTGTCGAGTCATGCAGGTGTACACCAGGCTATGCGACCTGGACCAGAAGTTCCCCAAGCGCAGGCAGAAGGCGGCCGAACTGGCCTGTCGCAGCTTAGAAGACAAGAGCAGCCATGTCAGGAGAAATGCTGTCAAACTCATGGGTACCCTGATCAAGACGCACCCGTTCACTGTCTTACATGGCGCCCAGCTCTCGCGAAAGGACTGGCAGGACCGCCTTGACAAGGTCGATGCCGAACTCAACGCGCTGAAGCCACCGGCGGGCGAGCCCGGACTTGGTGAAGATAAAGGTGATACCACTGCCCTGGTCGATGAGCCAACCCAGGTGATGGACTCGCCGCAGAAGCCGGCGCCGGCCGCAGAGTTGTCCGAGGAACAGCAGGCCGCAGCCATTCAAAAGGCGCAAGAAGCCGCTGCTACGTCAGAGGCCATCGAAAAGCTGACCCTCACAAAGCGATACTACACAGACGCTCTCAAGTTCATCGAGGTGTTGCATGAGGCGACGGGCGTTGTTATCCAGCTCCTCGGTTCGAAGAACAAGTCGGAAGTCATCGAGGCTATGGACTATCTCGAGATCGGCAACGCCTACAACATCGAGGACAACATGGCCGGTATTCGGCGAATGATGCGTCTGATCTGGACCAAGGGGAATAGCGACGAGGGCAAGGGTGTCCAGACACATCTGATCGATTGCTACAAGCGCCTATTCTTCGAGGCGCCGGATCATTTCAGCCCCAACGACGCCGCCATCTACATCGCGAGAAACATGATCAGTCTGACGTCGGGCACCACACCAGCCGAGTTGACGAGTCTAGAGCAACTAATCGCCACTATGATGAAACAGGGCATGGTCTCCGATCGGGTCATCGCCAAGCTATGGGGCGTGTATGGGTTTCAGAAGCGAGAAATCTCGCGATCCCAGCGAAGGGGCGCCATTATTGTGTTGGGTATGCTCGCGACCGCATCGCCTGAGATCGTGGTGGGCGAGATGGAGACGATGCTGCGATTTGGCCTCGGGCCTCACGGCCGAGCCGACCTTCAGCTCGCCAAGTATACGTGCATTGCGCTGCGGAGACTGAACCCGACGGGCCGGCAGGCGAAAGACTCGTCGGCCACCTTCAGTCGACTTCCAAATGAGCACGCCGTACTGGCTAAACTCGCTGCTATTACCGAAGTGCCGAGCGAGAGCAAGGAGTGGTTCGGTGTGGCTGAACAAGCCGTCAACGCCATCTACGCCCTGGCCAAGCATCCCGATATCCTGTGTACCGACATCATTCGACGACGAACCAAGGTCGTTTTTGCCGCGCAGCAGAAGTCCCCCCCGGTCTCCCGGCCGGGGTCGCGAGACGATGCGACGATGACGGTCATGGGTTCTCGTGGCCTGACCCAAAACCTGAACACCATGTCCCTCGACGCGCCTACGCAGACCATCAACCAGCCGGCGCCGGAGCCGCCAGCGGAACCCAAGGAGAAGGCAGCCATCGCCTTGTCGCAACTGCTCTTCGTCGTGGGGCACGTAGCCATTAAGCAGATTGTGCATCTAGAACTCTGCGAACTTGACTTCAAGCGGAGAAAGCAGGAGAAGGAGAAGGACGCCTCGAAGCCGGACGAGCCCCGACCTTCCACGGGCCGGAAGGGCAAGAACGCAACGCCAGCACCGGCACCGGATGAGGCGGGCGACGAGCTCGATCTCATCGGCGGTACGACGGAAGATGACTTCACGGAGGCCATGGCTCATATTCGCGAACGTGAGCTCCTATTTGGTCCCCAGTCCCTCCTGTCCAACTACGGGCCCTTGGTGGCCGAGATCTGCTCGCGCAGCGATATCTACAAGGACAAGAGCCTCCAGGCGGCCGCAACTCTATGTCTCGCCAAGCTGATGTGCGTCAGTAGCGAATACTGCGAGGCCCACCTGCCATTGCTCATCACGATCATGGAGAGGTCGCCGAACCCCACGGTCCGTTCCAACGTCGTCATCGCTCTCGGCGACATGGCCGTGTGCTTCAATCATCTCATCGACGAGAATACGGATTTCCTATACCGCCGTCTTGCGGACAACGATCTCTCCGTGAAGCGGACCTGTCTCATGACACTGACATTCCTCATCCTTGCCGGCCAAGTCAAAGTCAAGGGACAGCTGGGCGAGATGGCCAAGTGTCTCGAAGACGAGGACAAGCGGATCGCCGACCTCGCCCGGATGTTCTTCACCGAGCTCAGCACCAAGGATAACGCCGTGTACAATCACTTTGTCGACATGTTCAGTCTTCTATCAGCAGGCCAAATGGACGAGGATTCGTTCAAGCGGATCGTGAAATTCCTGCTGGGTTTCGTCGAGAAGGTAAGATGCTCACCAAGCCATGCACTACATGACATACATGACTAACAGACGATCGCAGGATAAGCATGCTAGACAGCTCGCCGACAAGTTGGCGGCTCGTCTCCCTCGTTGCGAGACCGAGCGCCAGTGGAACGACGTGACATTCGCTATTGGGCTACTACAGCACAAGAATGAAGATATCAACAAGGTGATCAGCGAGGGGTTCAAGGTGGTACAGACGGCGGCCTAGCGGGAATGGATGCACGACTAATGATTTTGGAATGCGATGAGCGTGAATGAAGCCTGCGTGATATCAGGATGGCCGGAGTACGGCGTTTGAGTTGTCTGCGCCAACTTCTTTGTGGAGGGTTTTGTGTTTCCGACGTCTATATGAACATTACATTGACTCTATCAATACAATGAATGACCCGCATGCGAGTCCAAAATCTAACTAAATTGAAATGCTCTCAAAAAATGAAGCTAATAGAGTGAAAGTGTCTTTTTTATTTCTCTTTTATTTCTCCTCTCCTTCTCTATCTTCATAGCATGTATTGTCGACTAACTCATCTGAGAGAGGCGGTCTTACTATGCAGATATCACTCAACTAGCTACGCCCATCAGATGAGAGCCACTATCTTAGATATCTATTTGTGCAAACCCCACCATCCGAGTTACAGCATCAGGGATCCCGCTTATCATCATCCTCCACGTCACGTCGACTCGAAGATCAGCGCAACTCGTCGTCTCATCGTCGGGGTTTGATGCACAGATAGGTCACACGGCAGTTGGAGTTACGGCCCCCAAGCAGAGATCGACAGGACAGGGAGGTTATCCAGAAGCCAACTCCGCACCGCGCGGCAACGGCCAACCATGGAGCAGCAAAATGGGGATTCCACGAGTCCTCGGGCCTCTACCGATAGCCAGACGCATCTCCTCGGCCCTTCTCACCCATCTGTATCGTCTCCATCGTCACCTTCCTCTTCGCAGCGTTGTGAAAGAACGGACATGGACACAGACACGGCCGTCGAAGAGCGGGGACGGGGGCAGAGAAGCGAGGCGAACGGGGCGGCACCGTCGTCATCATCGCCGTCGTTGTCGTCGCCGCACGTCACAGTCGACGCGAGAAAGACGCTCCGCCGCATCGACGCGCGCATCATGCCCCTGCTCTTCGCGACGTACATGTTCAACTTCATGGACAAGGCCATCCTCTCGAGCGCGGCCGTGTTCGGACTGCGTCGCGGCGAGGACAATGACGGGCTCCTTACGGGTGCGCAGTACGCCTGGGTCTCGAGCGCCTTCTACCTCGGGTTCCTGGCGGCCACGTACCCGGCGGCGCGGCTCGCGTCGTCGTCGCGGGTGCCCGTGGCCAAGCTCCTGGGCGCCGACACGCTGCTCTTCTGGGGCGTCGTGGTGGCGCTCACGGCGGCCTGCGACGGCTTCCCGGCCCTCTTCGCCGCGCGCTTCCTGCTCGGCGTCGCCGAGGCCCCCGTCTCGCCCTGCCTCGTCCTCGTCACCGCCACCTGGTACACGCGCGACGAGATCCCCGCGCGCACGGGCGCCTGGTTCGCGGGGAACTCGGCCGGCGGCATCCTCTCGTCGCTGCTGGCGTACGGCATCGGACGGGTCGCGCAGCAGCGGCGGCAGGAACACGACGCGTGGCGGTGGATGTTCGGCGTGCTCGGCGTGCTGACGCTCGCGCTTGGCGGCGCCCTGCTGCGGTTCCTGCCGGACTCCATAGCGGGCGCGAGGTTCCTGACGGAGGAGGAGAGGCGGTGGGCGAGGGACCGCGTCGTCGTCGCCGGGCTCGGGTCCACGGAGGGGAAGCGGTGGCGGTGGGAACAGATGCGCGAGGCCCTGGCCGACCCCAAGATGTGGCTCATCTGCGCGCTCGCGCTGCTCTGCCAGATCCCCAACGGCGGCACCCAGAGCTTCGCCAACGTCGTCGTCACGTCCTTCGGCTTCTCCCCGCTGCAGTCCACGCTGGTGAATATACCCTACTCGGTGCTCTGCATTGTCGCTATTGCGGGCACGGGGTGGGTTGCTGGTCGCTTGTGAGTTGATGCTTTCTTTTAATCCCTTTTTTTACCTTTTATAATCTTTTTTATACATTATTTTGTTTCTTGCCCCTTTCCTTATTGTGCTTTTGCTTGGGTTCTCGCACGAGCAGTTGTCTTTCTGTGCATATCTCTTAATGCTTATGTTTCGTCTATATATACATGTTTCATATACACTTCTCCCCCTGTCCCCTCGAGCCTACGATGCCGCCCAACTAACACTCCCCGTGCAAGCCGCTCTATGAACTGCTACCTCATCGCCTTGGTCGTTGTGCCCCCCATCATCGGATCAGCCCTCATCTCTCACCGCGACGCCATCCCCCGCAGCGTCTCTCTCGTCGGCTACTTCCTCCTCGCGACGGGGCCGTCGGCCCTCCCTCTCCTCCTGTCCCTCGTGCAGTCCAACTTCCGCGGCGTGACTAAGAAGATGACCATGACGGCCCTCCTGTTCGTCGCGTACTGTGCCGGGAACATCGCGGGCCCGCAGCTCTTCGTCGCGGACGAGGCCCCGACGTACGACACTGCGTTCCGCGCCATCCTGGTCTGCTATTCGCTCGTCGTCGGCTTCTCGTTGGCGCTGAGGGCGTACCTACGAGCCGTCAACTTGCGGAGACAGAGGAGCGAGGGCGTCGAGGGGAGCGCTGGGGCGTCGGGGGCCGTGGGCGGTGGCAAGGTTGTTGATATTCGTCCCGGCCGCCCGGTTGGCGAGGTTGTGGCCGATCTGAGGCTAAGACCCGAGGACTACGAGGACGTCACGGATTGGCACACCTTTGGGTTTCGGTATAGGCTATAGATCTCGAGCATCGTTTATTTATTTTATCATCATGTGATGTTGCTATACTCGTGCTGCCACCTATCGGCGTTCCTAGTGCTATCTCTTCATAGTACGGCTGAAGACCCTCATCCTCGCCATTCGCCACCCTTAGACCATATTAGAATAGCCCTCCTTGTGACATAATCAAGTACTTGTATGGTGACATGCCATCCTGATTGGAATGAGCCCAGGCTCGTGGCATCTCCCCAGGGGCTGGGAGATCTAGACGAGTCCATCAGGGCACATGACCATCTTGTATATCGCCAATGCCGCTCGTGCAGCCAGCGTAGTGTTGTCGTTGAGTCTATTATGTGGTCTATTCTCGTGGATCTCTTGGCGGACGAAGCCCATTGATCTTAGATAAAGTTTCTCGGACGGCGACAACGCATGACGTGTACAACAGCATCGCTTAGAGGCCCGGCACGGCTGCTTCTCTTCGTTGTTGCTTCGATCCCATGACCTACCTACCTGTAGGACAGGCTACGAATGGGGGATATCCTATCCGAGAGTCCTTTTGACGACCCCTCAGGAGTCAGAGCGTTCTGCGGCCGCGTCCGCACTGGTCGTGATAATATGGTCAGTGCCACGAACCGGGTATGCAAGGGATCAAGCTTAAGCATCAGACAAGAACTCAAAACACCATCGTCATCCACGACGTTGCAAAAAGCGTAATTAGGAACGATCTGATTGGCCCGTTATTCATAGAACACGTCGTAGCAGGGACGCCAAACCAATAGGACACTCTATCCCGTTTACCCTGGCTCTTGGCCTACACAGCCAATATACGGCTAAATGGACGACGGACTCACTCAACGTCACGTCCCAAGGGTCCGGCTACCATCACAGCGGCAGTGGTCTCCCCGAAAACCCATACCCGCTGGCCATTCTGGCACTCCGCGCCTCCAAGAATGGCCTTTATCTCACTCGGAGCCACTGCGACAAACAGGCTAGCTCGACAAGTTCGCGTTGCGACTCCGCGGATGTGCCAAGTATAGCCGTAAACTGGCAAACTCGCTCTTCCTAACGGATCAACGGTCGATGAATTCCTCATTCACGACATGAATATCCCAGCCATCTTCCGTGCTCGCACGGCCTTCGCGATAAGCGATCCCAGCAGCGTGCGAGCTCTATTTAATTTTCGGCGTCCCACTCGAAGATCTGCTCTCGTCCGTCCTCGAGCTTCCCCCCTCCATTTCGCGTCGATAAGGCTCCCGTTCTCGACTCGCGCTCGCATGTATGTACCTGCGTCCCTCTGCGATTGACCGTTGCTTTCTCCTCGTTGGGGTATCTCTTTACTTACGTCATATCTGCGAAACAGTTCGGATTCATCATCAGAGGACACTCGCTCGTCTCGGAATCCAATTCCATTGTCTCAGAATGCGCTGGAGTCTTGGTCTTGCGCCCCTGGTGGCCCTGTTAGGATGTGGTACGTACAGTTCGTCAAGAGAGCTCATAGCTAGCCGCTGACTCTACGCCTCAGCCTCCGAGGGTCTCGCCGCGGATAGCTACGTAGTCCGCGACAGCGAGACGGGCTTCACGTTCTCGGAGTACCAGGCGGCATATGCGATCGGCGCATACATAACATACCGCGTCGCCGTCCCGACACCGGCTGATTCCAATTACGATATCGTCTACCAAGTCATCGCCCCCAACAACGTCGGCTGGGCCGGTCTGGCCTGGGGCGCGTCGATGATTAACAACCCCCTTACCGTTAACTGGAACTACCAAAACACTCCCGTAGTCTCGGTTCGACGCAACAGGTAAGTCCCTTCCCGCCCCCCCCCCCCCCCCCCTTCTTCCGCATTGCAAAGAGACGCGAAGCGCCCGCACGGGTATCCATCTGGGGATAGAACATGGGCCGACCCCTGGCAATAGCGTACGACAGAACCCGCAGCCCTGGACCGGCGCCACGGTGCAGATCCTGAAGAAGGGAAGCAAGACCAACGGCACGCACTGGCAGATCACGGCCAAGTGCAGCGGGTGCAGCACCTTCACGACCACGGGCACCAACACCAAGAACCTGAACCCCAACGGCAGCAACCGCCTCGCGTTCGCCTACTCCAAGACCAAGCCCTCGAGCGCGTCTCCCGCGGGGACCCTCGGCGTCCACGACGTCTACGGGTACTGGGACCACGACTTCTCGGCGGCCGGAAACGCCAACTTTGCCCAGCTGGTGACGACGAACGCGTGAGGAGTGAGGGATCGGGATCGGGATCGGGATCGGGATCGGGATTGCGGATGAATTTGGACGGGATGGTTATGCGGTAGAGGACAACGTGGCAATGGATGGGACAGGGACGGGGAGAGGGGCAGGGGCAGGGGCAGGGGCTTGGCCGTGATCTTACGCTTGAAAGAAAACTGTTCGCGGTAGAAATTTGAGATAATACACGTCTCGTCTTTTCTGTATTTACGTGAGGGTTTCCGCTGAAAGGTGGCTAGGAAATGGTTATATGTGTGTTCTACTCGCGCTATTTTCTTGGCTGTGGGCAATGTGGGAGTCCTCTTTCCCGAAGCGATGGGATGCTGTGTGCTCTTGTATACGTGTAACGTTGTCACTTGTAGATCAGTTGATCTCGATTCTTATGAACAAACTTGACTGGTAAATCTGAAAAAGGTGGTCAGTGAATACATCGATTGTGCGTGTTATATGAGAGCGAAAGAGTGTTGACAGGTGTAAATTGACAGTCTACCCGTTTACACGTGAAAAAGTCGACGATGACGTATGAGACGAGAAATCTGGCTTAAATACAAGGCGCCTGTTTTCACACAATGAAATGTGATATAGGAGGCAGAATTCTAGATTTATGCCAGAAATAGATCAACAGCAAATGAGCACCATGGGCTGTATTTAAAGTTGTGGTTTGGCATCCCTTATATTAGTACCCATCATGGATTAGTTACTTTACCTAAGGAGGTAAGTACTCAGGTGATGCTGTGTCGCGAACTGTCAGGGGCAGACAGTTAGTTATTAGCGTGATTTGTTCCCGTCGCGTATTAATTACCCGAATAGCCTATTACGGAATTTACAGCTCAAGCACAACATTATTGACATGTGATCCATTGAAACGATATACCAGCATTTGATTACTACCAGAACAGGGCTTCTAAGTAAAATTTCACATGCTGGAGCTAAAGCAGACAATTAATCGAGATGCGCTGTCCAATCTATTGCCAGGCGCGCAGGAATCGGTCCCGAAGCAACAACGCGTGCGATACCATCCATTCAAAGATGTTTTCCAATGGAAGCCGCTGCTCGAAGAATAAAGAATCACAGACCGCCTTCTATCCCAAACAGCGAGTCCCAATGGCCCCAGGGTAGGGGCGTGCTTGGCCGGATTGCACGCGCGAGTGAAGGAGGGTCCTCGGACAAGCCGAGCTCTTTTATGCCTTGACGGCCATCTCGCCCACAGGGAGCGCGGCCAGCCCTGGAAATTTCCGATGTCAGCATCTCTCTCTAGCTTTTTGCGCGACGAGGAGAACGTGGAATGGGACGGGATGGAATAAGGAATAAGGGGCTAAATAATGGTTCTTCGACTTACAGCCATCGACGCTCTCGGGAGCTTGCTGTGCCATGGTGCATGCGCTGTAGACCGACTCGGGCTGGGCGGTGATGCCGGCCTTGGGGCAGTCGGTGTTCAGGTTGCACTGGTTGTCCATGGCCTTCTGGAGTGTGTCGCCTTCCCAGCCGAAGACGTAATCACCGTGGGCAGCTGATCCTCTGTGCACCCAAAAATGTAAGCATGCTTCCGGGGGGTTATATGGAGATGATGGATAGGAATTGCTAGGGGACAGGTCTCGTTTCTTACCCGACGTTCATGCTGTAGATGTATGGGTTCGATCCGTCAGTGGGGAAATCGGCCGAGTCGGCGAACTCGTGAGTGTCCCACATGACCTCGTACATGATCTGGGGAAGCTTGACGGGGTGGGTCGAGGGGCAGGCACCGCCACCGGTGGCACCGGATCCTGAGCTGTAGGCGACGTGGCTCTGGTGGTCGGGGCTGTCGAGGTTCTTGCCGTCCCAGCATCTATACACAAGTAGGCGGATCAGCTGAGTTCCGTTCTGCCACGATCTTCCTCTTCGTCCGCGTTAACCCGGGCCAGTGTGTTGAAAAACTTACGTGGGAAAGATGATGGTCTGTCGGATCATCTTGCAAGACTTTGTCTTAGGGATGTCGACCGTGTCGGATCCACTGCAAGGAGCACCGCCGACGAAGGGGTTGTCGGTGTAAGAGGTCCAGCAGCGATGGCAGATGTTGGCCTTTGGTGTCTTGTTGGGATCGGTATTGGCAGCGTTACCAGCCAACATGCGGAAGCCCTATGATCACCATTAGTTCATCAGCTCATTCCAGAAGCCGCCCTCGACCTGCCTTCTTGAAGGCCGTGACCTTTCCGCTGGGGATGTAGTAGACATCCAGACCGCCCTTGTTGACCAGACGGCCCTGGGGGCCGCCGTTGCCGACCTGGGGCACACGCTTGTATGTGCCGTTCCTCGCCTTGTAGAACATGACGGCGGTCCAGTAGTTGGACTTGTCCTGCTTGAACGAGCACGAAGTGCACGTGGAGGCGGCCAGGTCATGCGAGGTCGGGTTCATGGTGACGTTGAACGAGTTTCCACCAACAATCTGGTGCAGGTGAGGCGTGTATGTCATGCCCGGGTTCACGAGGGGGTCGACACGGTCGACGACGAGCTGGGAGCACGCGAAGCGCAGCATGTTGAACTGGGCAGCGGCATTCTGCGCCAGCAGCGCAGCGGCAGCGAGGGCTGTCAACTGCATCGTGAAGCTTTCTCTGGTTGGCCTGTGATGGGCGAGAGCTGATCGACGTGTAGCCTGGGGCGCGTAACAACAACAAACGGTAGCTTGTCTTGTCTTGTCTTGTCTGGTCTGGTCCTACGAGGTCGAGTTCGAGGGAAAAGAGAGGATGCGCATGAGAAACTAAAATAGAAAAACCTGGGGATGCTCTCATGCTGTGTCATCCTTATGCATCCCGACAGGGGCGCTGTGCGGCGAAGGCTGGTAGAACTGCCGAACCGACAGAATGTCCTCGAAAACTTCGTGTCATGCCAGTGATTGGATTGGATGTCCTCTTCTGATGCCTTAATTGATTTAATTCCCTTTTCAGTCCGACTTGCCATCCTTCCGGGCGCTGATTGATCGGCTGAGCTGCCTGCCTTGGTTCTGGCTGTATCATGTTTACCCGGCTATTAAACCTTCCAATGATACGCCCCGAGGTAAACGCGCCAAGCCATCATGACTTCTATGCCCCGTGTCCGGGAATATGGACGATAGTCTGACCTATGTGACATGTTTTTCTATGATTGCCACCACTCTGTCCGTTTTGGCAACGGGAAGGTAACCTCGTTATGGCCCATGGGGCGCATGATCCCGGGAAGCGACTCATCTCCCAACATTTTCTTCTCAGTGGCTACGCCAAAGCACATGGGCGCTCAAGGATTGGTTATTTTGTTTCAATCTTTCTTTCCCTAACCCCTTTTTTTCAATCGCAAAGGAATATTCAGGTGGTCTCAGGGGCACCGTCGATCTGGACGTTGAATCTTCGCCTCGAACGTGGGGTGATTTTTCTCATCGCGATAACGGTGACGATCGTGATATGATCAACTCCCGAGGTACCAGTAAGCTCTTCATAAATTTTCCGGTGAAAATCTCGGCCGCTTTCCCGCAACTGAGATAGTGAGCTGTGTTCAATATATGAGGTCCAGCGCCGCCCTCGGGTGCGTGCGGATGCTATCCGCATGTATCAACATTATCTACCAATATAGATGTTGTTACGGAATAGTAGATACAACAAGGGTCGAGAGCATGCCAGGTTACTTGGGTAGCAAGTTATTTAGTACCTAAGAGTACTAATATAGGCCTAATATGCTTAAGCTGTTTATAAAAGCAGGTTAAAAAACCTTTAATTATATAGATAAATTCTAGTTAAGCAGGTTTAACTAAATACTACTTATAGTTCTATATTATTAAAAGCATTGGTTTTTTATTTTTACTAGATTTTTTTATATTTTTGTTAAAGTTATAAGCTTAGTTGCTTAAATAACCGGTATTTTTATTTATATAGTATAACTATTTTATATTCTTTTAAAATTGTTTTTATTTTATTACTTATATTATAATTACTAAGTAATTTTTTTACTAAATATAATTACTTTAGACTTATTTATTAGTTTTTAAATTATTATTAAAATATTTTAAGTACTATTATTTAATTTAGCTTTATTATAGCTAAAAGTTTGTTTAGCCTAAAAAACCTTTTTAAAAGCTTATTTAGGTTAACAAGCTTATATATTTAGCTACTATAGTATTTTTAGCTTAAATTAACTATAACATTTTTAAACATTTAAAAAAAAATTAACTTAAATATTTTAAATTATAAAAAATTAATAAATATAATTATTATACTAACTTTAAAAAGAGTTAAAAAATAGCTTATAAAAAAGCGCTAAAAAATAAATTATAACAAATAGATTAAAGCTTTAGCTATAACTTATAAAGCAGCTTTAAAAAATATTATAAAACTATTTATAGCAAATATTACTAAGTTATTAAATAAATAATATAAGAATTATATACTGCTTTATAATACTTAAAAAGTTAAATTTACTTTATATATAACTATATATAATTAGATTATTAAAACAGTAAATAGTAAATATATACTTATTATTATTAATAAAGTAAGCTAAAAAGAAAGCAAAATTATAATAAAAAATATTATAAGATTACTTAAGGTATAGCTTGCTTTTTTATAAACTATAATATAAACTATAATTAAAAAAAAATATATTTTAGCGCTTTTATATGCTAAATAAAGCATTATAAAACTTATTACTTAGTTTAATAAGTAGTATATCGCTTATTAAAAAGCTTTTTTTAACAATATTTTAAAAATTAAAAAAGCACTAGTAATAAAAGCGTTTTTAAACGCTATATAAGCTAAAATTATATTAAACTAAAAAAAATAACAACTTATTAACTTTATAATAAAAAAGCAGCTTAATTAACTAATACTTAGTATAAAAAATTATATATATAAGTTTTAAGCTATAATATATAAAAACAATTTTTATAAATATAAATAAAAAATAGAAATTTTTTTAACTTTTAGTAAGCAGGTTTTTAAGCAAGCTATTAGTACTAATAATACTTTTAGTAAGCTATTAAAATTATATAATAAAAATAAAAGTTATAATTGTTTTTATTTAAAAAAGCTTAAAATAACTTATTTATAAAAACTATATACTTATAGCAAGCTTTAATTTGCTATTATAAGCAAAAGTAACTAAAAAGTAATTTTACTATTAAGTGCTAAAATTGCTAAAATTAAGACTTAGTATAAATATTCTTATTAAATAAAGCTATATAATAAAGTAGTAAGTAAAAAATAAGCTATTAAATTATTTTAAAAGAAAAAGTAGCTGTTTTAAAACCTAGTATACGCTATTATTAACTTAAAAATGCTTAAATAAGTATTACTGCAGCTTAAAATTTATACTATATTTAATTTTACATACTATTTATTTTTATAAAGCATTTTATTTAACAATTATAAAATATTTTACTTAATTAATAATAAAAGTTTATTAGTACTAGGAAGCTTTATTTCTGCCAAAAATAAAGATATAGTAAAAGCTAAAATAATAAGCTTTTTTATTTTAAGCAAAAAAAAGTAAGTTATTTAAAATATTATAACTATTCTTTAAGAAAAAATAATAAGTAACTTAATGCTAACTAATATAGCGCTTATTAAAAGATTTTATATAAATATTATATTAAAAATATATTTTTAAAAAACTAAAATCTAATATAATAAGAACTGCTTATTTAAGTATAAAAGCATAAAAGATAATATTATTATTAAAAAACTATTTTGTAAGCTTAACTTAGTTTTCTTTAAATATAAGCTTTTTTTTTTTTACTTAAGTAAGTTTTTAGTAATAATTTACTTTTAAATATACCTAAAAGTACCTGCAAGTGCAGCTAAAATTATAACAAGCTTTTCTAATATTTGAGCACTTAAGTTTAATTATATATAAAAAAGGTTAGTTAATTTACCTGCTCTAAAAAATAATAACGTAATACTATAGCATTTAAAAGCAGGTTATTTAGGACTAAAAGCTTTAAAAGCTCTAATATATATAGCATAAGGTATAAGTATTGCAAAACTTTTATATATTAAGTATAAAACATATATAGTAATATATATAAAGCATAAAATATTTTAAAAACTTTTAAAAAAAAAAGTAGTACAACCTTTTTAAAAAATATATTAAAATCTTTTTAATTACTTAAAAGTATTTAATAACTTATACTAATTACTTATTATTAAAAATAAGTATACTAAAATATTATTTATATTTTTTTTAATTAATAAATTTAAACTATAAGTATTTAATTGTTTTTAATAATTTAAGCGCTAAATATTCCGTTAGTTTAAGCTTATAATTGCTATTATATATAGTAATAATAAGTTATTAATAATTATAAGCAGAAAAAAAACTATATACTAGCACTAGATAAAAAATAAGAGAATTAATAAAAAAAACCTCTTTTTATACGTTAAAAAACCTGTTAGAGCAGCTAAAAAAGTAAAATAAGTTATAATAGTTAAAGCATTAAATATATTAAATAAAGTAGAACTATTTTACAACCTTTAATTAGAAGCAATAAAAATAGCAGCTTAATTATATAACTAAAGCCTATTAAAGATTTAATAGCTTTATTTACTACTTAAAACGCTTAAGTAATAGTTTAGCTAATATTTCCGTTAGTACTTTCTAAAATAAATTAAAAAGCTAATAAGTAATTTAAAACCTAACTAAAGCAAAATATATATATATAAATATAAGGCCTACTTTATAAAAAAAAACAAACTTATAAAAAGAGACCGCAGAGCTTATAAAATAAAGCTAAAAGTATATATTAAATACTTAGTTAAATATATTGCTACTAATTTATATTAAATCTGGATTTTTTAGCTAAATAAAGTAATTATATTATAAAATATAAAGTTTTAAAAAAAACTTTATTATAACAAACTATTAAAAAAAAAAAACCGTGCTAAGGTATAAAAAATAGCAGATATACTATAAAAGTTTTTATTTTTATTTAATATGCTTTTATATTTTTTTAATATTATAATTTTAAAAAAGCTTAAAGCTAAAAAAAGTAAGCTATATACTAATGCTTTTAAAAATTTAAAAGATATTTTATATAAACTTGTTATTTTAATAACTAATTAATTAAAAAGTTATAAGTTAAAAATAAGTGCTAAAAAAGTAATATAAAAAAAACTACTAAAAAACTTTTAAAATTAGCTAAATAAACTTATAATTTTTAAAAATATATTTAAGCTAAATAAGCTATTTAAAAGTTTAAAAAGGTTATATAACTTTAGTATATATTATAGTTTAATTAAAAAGCTTGCAACTTTTTAAAAGGTATATTATTTTAAAGGTATAAAAAATATATAAAACCTAATATAATAAGATAAATTAAATAAAAATAGGCAAGAAATACCTTTAGTAAATTTATTAGAAGCAATAAGCTTAAAAGTAAGCTTAAAAGTAAGCCTAAATAATTAAAAAATATCTTAAAAACAAATAATACTAATTATACCTAATTATAAAAAACAAATCAAAAATAAAATAGTAGTAGCAGTAAATCTACTTACGCTAGAAAAATAAACTACTACAAAAACAAATTTATTAAATCTACTAGCTAAACAATTAAGACTTAAAAAAAAATACTAAAAGCTAATAAAAATAAGCCGTCGGCTATAAGATCTAACTCTTAAAAGCTAAGTTAAACAGAAAAATAATATAATAGCTGCTATCTTTATTAAAAAAATATACTAAAACAATAAAATTATAATTTTAAATTATAAATAAGTTTTTAATTTCTTTTAAATATTTATGCCTAAATAAGTAAACACTTTATATAAAAGAGATAAGAAATATAAAATATTATATATAGTAATTGTAGCTACAATAAGCTAAAGTAAATTAAACTGCTTAAAAGTCTGCTTAAAAGATTAAATATATAAAAATAATCTTTTTAAACTATTGCTAAAGTTATAAAAAGATTTAATAACCTACCTACTAAAAAACTAATTTAGAAAAAGTATTATAAGGAAATATAAATTACTAATATAAAATAAAGCAATATATATTATCTTAAAAAATTAAGCAAAAATTAGGCTGCTTTTACTAAAATAAGTCTTTACTTATAAGTTTAACGTAAAAGGCTATTTAGCCAACTATAAAACGTAGCTAATTATTTAAAAAAATCTATAACAAAATAACTTACTTTAGTTAACTTATATAGCTATACTTACTGCTAAATCTTTTAAAATAGCAATAATAATTGCTATATACTTTAACTTTAAAGTAAAACAATTTAATATAATAATTGCGTTTTTTAATACGCTAAAAAAAAAATAAACTTAAGTAGCATATAAGCTACTATAAAAAATAAAGTAGCATAATAAAGTAGTACTTTTAAATAAAACATTTTATAAGCTAAAAAATTTATTACTACTATAGTATTAAAAGTTTATAAATATACTTAAAGCTAATAAAATAACAGCTTTAATAAAAAAGTTATACTTATTTTACATTAGTAATAAAAAAGTCTTTATTATTTTTTATATTAACAATTTCTTAGTAATATATTAAAAAAAACATTAAATAAAAGTAAATAAAATTATTTAAGGTATTAAAAAAACATATAAACTTAAAAAACAAAAAAATATTAAATAGTTTTTTAGTATTAAAATTATTTATAACTAAAAAGAAAAAACAGTTATATTATTATACAATTAATATATTAAAAAAATTGTATAAAAGTTTAATTTTATAAACAATAATTAAACGCTAGTAATTTTACTACTACTAGTAAAGCTAATTAAATACCTAAAAAAAGCAACTAAAGCTAAAATAAAAGCATATTAAAAATAGATTAAATTAATACCTATATACTATAGTTATACTCTATTTTAATATAGCTTATACTATAGCATAACTTTTTAAGTTTTTAATTAATCTAAGCTTTAAATATTTTATTATAGCAGATTAAATAATTAAATACCTTTATAAAACCAAGTTTTTAAAAATTATATATAAAAAATAAAATAAAAAAGCTTAAGCTTTAGTAATAGCTAGAAATACTTTTTTTATAAATAATATAAAAATAAAGAAATCCTTTTATAAGTTTATTATATTGCTATATAAAAGAGCAGTTTTATAAAAAGTAATAAGGTAAAATATAGTTGCTATTTTAACTATAAAGGCTAAAATTATTATATTAGGTTTAATAAGATTAAAAATAATAGCGTTAAAAAGATTTCTAAAAAATATCTTTTTTAAGCTTAAAAAAAATTAAACAATTTTTTTAAACAATTAATAAGCAATCTGCTTTATTACTAATAATAATAAAAAAATTAGTACTAAATTATATTATATCAATATTTAAAATATATAGCTTAAACAAAAGTATTAAAAAAAGTTATTTAAAGTAGTATATTTATTTACTATTTAAATACTAGCAAATAAGCTTATAAAAAGCTTAGCAAAAGTACTATTTAAATACTTTTATATTTTAATTAACTTATAAAATATAAATTATATAGTATAAAAAAATTAAAATATATAGCAAATAAAAACTAACTAATTATTTATTAGTAAAAACTAATATTTAAACTAACAAAATATAATTTAATAAATTATAAATAGAGTTTAACTAATTAGTAAACTTAAAAAACTTAAACTAAACTTTTATTAACTTAAAGGTTTTATAAATGTTTTAAAAAACTTGCTAAAATAAAATATATTAGCTATATCTAATATAATAATAGCGGTACTTTCTTAAGGTACTAAAGTAGTTAAAGCAAAAAAAGAAAAAAAAGTAAAAAGAAAGCGCAAGTAGTAAGTAATTAAAAAAGTTTAAGTATATATAGAAGTAGTAAAAGCAGAAGCAGCAAAAGAAAAAGCGGTAGAAGCAGCAACAGCAGCAGCAGAAAAAGTAGGCATAATAGTACTAACTTTAGCAGTAGCAGCAACAATTTTAATATATAGTATACTAAATAGTACTTAAAAGATAATATATAAATCTTTAATATATTAATTATATTTAGCTTAATTTTAGTAAAGCAAAAATAAATTAAAAATACTTATATATTTATTTTTATTTATACTTACTTTAAGCTTTATAATTAGCTAATAAGTAACTAAAAAAATATAAGGTTTGCTATTTATATTATAAATATATAAAATATAATTTTATATAATTTAGTTTATTTATAAAAAATAATATAAATATTTTAAAAAATATTAAAAGTAATATAAGGTTTTATTTTTAGTATTAAAATACTAACTAAACAAATAATCTTAAAAGATAAACTATATATATATTATATAAGGTATAAAGTATTTAAAACATTAGGCGGAAACTTTTTAAAGAATATATTTTTTAGCTAAAGCTGTTTTTTTTACTTCTTTTTTTACTTCTTTTTCTGCTTTTTGCTTTTTTAAAAAAAATAACAAAAATAAAGCAAAAGAAAACTTAAAATCGTAATTTAAGTTAAAAATATTAAAAAAAAAAAAAAAAAAAACGTAAACGTAAGCATAATACTTAGTAGTAGTAGTAGTAACAATAGAGTAAGCAATAGCGCAAATATAAACTTATACTTAAAAATAATAAATAAAGCTTTTAATTTTATAAGCAAGCTTAACTAAGGTAGCATAAAAATTAATGTTATTATTAATGCTTTTAGAAGCAGTAGTAGTAGTAGTAGCAATAGTAATAGCTATAACAGTAATAAAGCGCTTATAATAAAAGTAGTTAGCTTTTATAAACTTTTAAGCAGCTAGTAATAGTAAATTAAAATTAAAGCTTTTAAAAGCTTTTAAAGACTTAGATTTAGCTTTAGCTAAAGTTAAGCTTAAAAGCTTTTTAAAAAATTTTTAAAAAAACTTTTTAGCTTTTTTTTGCTTAATAAAGCATATTATATTAATTAAATAAATTATTAAATATATAAAATAATTACTAGCTATAAAAAATAATTATA